>JAIUJO010000892.1:195000-197500 GCA_023846275.1 Vanilla planifolia | reverse complement strand
CTTCTCCCTAATCCTTAATTCTTAAACTCTAATACATCTTGAGTTTCTTATCTCTAAACTTGAATCCCTAATCCCTAATCGTTAATCTCTAATCTATAATCCATAATTCCTAATCTCTAATCCCTAAACCTTAATCTTAAATCACTAACCCCTAATCCTTAATCCCTATCCTTAATGCTAATCTTGATCCCTTAAACTCTAATCCATAATCTCTATTCTCTATTCTCTATTCTTTTATCCCTAATCCTTTATCCTAAATCCTTAATCTAAAAACCCTAATCCATAACAATAAATGCCTTAGTTGTCAATCCTTGCTCACTAATCTTTAATAAGTAAACCCTTCTAAATTAACCCCTAATACCATATGTTTAGTCCCTAACCCTTTGCCCTTGATCCCTAATCCCTAATCCATGTCTTCTTCCTCTTCTTCTTCTACTTCTTCTTTCGTCACTTCTTCATCATCTTGTTCTTCATCCTCTTCTTTTTTTCTTCCACATCTTTTCCTTCTTCTCCATCCTCTTCATCCTCATCTTCCTCTCCCTCTTCTTCTTCTTTCTCCTCATATTCTTCTTCTTCTTACTATTCTTCTTCCACTTTTTCTTCTTCTTTTTCCTCCACTTCATCTTCTTCTTCTTCTTCTATGTCTTCTTCTTCTTCTTCGTCTTCTTTTCCCTCTTCTTCTTCTTCTTCTTCGTCTTCTTCCTCAACTTCTTCCTGTTCTTCCTCCTCAAATTTTTTTCTTCTTTTTCTTCTTCTTCTTCTTCTTCTTCTTATTCTTCTTCTTCTCCTTTTTCTTATTCTTTTTCCTTTTTTATTTCTTTTCCTATTCTTCTTCTTCAAATTCCTCTCCTTCTTCTTCTTTTTCTTCTTCTTCTTCTTCTTCTTCTTCTTTGTCTTCTTTTTCCTCTTCTCTTCTTCTTATTCTTCTTGTTGTTTTTATTCTTCATCCTCCTCTTCTTCTTCTACTTCTTTTTCCACTTCATCATCATCATCATCATCTTCTTCTTCTTACACTTCTCTTTCTACATCTTCCTTCTCCCTAACCTCTAATTCATAATCCTTAATCTCTTAATCTCTAATCTCTGATCTCTAATCTTGAATCCTACATCCCTAATTTGTAATCTTTAATCCTCAACAACTAATCTGTATTCCTACATCTCCATAATCCTAAATCCCTAATCTCAAAACCCTAATTCTTAATAATTAATTCAATAATTCTTAATCCCTAATCTCTAATCCTTAGTCATTAATCCTTTCATCCTTAATCCCTTCCTCTTTAATCCTTAATCCCTTATCCTTAATCCATAATCCTTAATCCCTAATCTCTAATCCCTAATCCTATTTATTTATTTCCTAATCTTTACTCCCTAATCCCTAATCACTAATTTCTAACTCCAAAATCACTAATTCCAAATCCTTAATCCCTCCCTCCATAATCTTTAAACGATATTCCCTTATACCTAAATGCTAATCCTTCGTTTCTTAATCCCTCATCCATAAACTCTAATCCCTGATTCATCTATTCTTCCTCTTCATCTTCTACTACTTTTTCTTCTTCATCATCTTCTTCTTGTTCTTCTTCCTCTTCTTCTTCATCTTCTTCCTCATCTTTGTATTCTACTTCTTCTGCTTCTTACTTATCTTCCGCTTCTTCTTTTTCTTTTTCTTCTTCTTCATCTTCTTCTTCCTCGTACTCCTCTTTTTCTTCTTCTTCTACATCTTCTTATTCTTCCTCTTCTTTTTCATGTTCTTCTTCTTCTTCTTCTTCTTCTTCTTTTCTATATTCTTCATATTCTTTTTCATCTTCTTCTTCTTTCTTTTCTCCTTCTTCTTGTTCTTCATCATATTCTTCTTCTTTTTCTACTTCTTATTCTTCATCTTCTTTTACCTCTTGTTCTTCTTCTTGTTTTTCCTCTTGTTCTTCTTCCTCTCCTACTTTCTCATCTTTTTCTTCTTCTTCTCCTTCTCCTTCTCCTTCTCCTTCTCCATCTCCTTCTCTTTCTCCTTCTTTTACTTTTTCTTCTTCTTCTTTCTTCTTTCTTCTTTCTTCTTCCTTCTTTCTTTTTTCTTGTTTCTTCTTTCTTCTTCTTTCTTCAACTTCCTTCTTATTTCTACTTTTTTCTTTCTTTCTTCTTTCTTTCATTCTTCTTCTTCTATTTTCTTCATTATCTTCTTCTTCTTCTTCTCTTTCTTCTTCTTCATCTCCTCCTTCTTCTTTACCCCGAAGCCATAATCCCTAATCTCTAATCTGTAATCCCTAATCCCTCCCTCTATAAACCTTAATCCATAATCCTTAATCCATAATCTCTAATACTTAATCCCAGAAGTCAAGTCCCTAATCCATAATAACTAGTCCCTAATATTTTATCTTTAATCCATTCCTATTCCCCTATTTTTAAACCCGAATCCTAAATCCTTAATCCCTAATCCTTAATCCCTAATCCTTAATCTGTAAATTTTAATACTTAATTCCTAATCTCTAATTCCTAATAACTAATTC
>JAIUJO010000892.1:187500-190000 GCA_023846275.1 Vanilla planifolia | reverse complement strand
ACTGCTTTCTTTTCTTCTTGTTCTTCTTCTTCTTCTTCTTCTTCTTCTCCTTCTTCTTCTTTCTCTTCTTCTTCTTCTTCTTCTTCTTCTTCTTCTTCTACATTTTCTTTATCTTCCCCTCCTTATTCTTCTTGCTCTTTTCCTTCTTTTATTCTTCTCCTTTTTTTTGTACTTCTTCTTCTTCTTCTTCTTTCTGCTCTTGTTTCTGTTCTTCCTCCTCTTCTTCTTCTTTTTCTTCCTCTTCTTCTTCTTGCTCATCTTCTTCTTTTTCTTCTTCCTCATCTATCTCTACTTGTTCTTCTTCTTCTTCGTCTTTCTCTTCTTCTTCTTCTTCTTCTTCCTCTTCTTCTTCTTCTCCCCTTTCTTCTTCTTCTTCTTCTTCCTATTCTTCTTCTTCCTCTTCTTCTTCTTCTTCTTCTTTTACTTCTACTTCTTCTTCTTCTTCTTCTTTTACTTCTACTTCTTCTTCTTCTTCTTCTTCTTCTTCTACTTCTACTTCTTCCACTTTTTCTTATTGTTCTTCTTCGTCTTCTTCTTTCTCTCGTTCTTCTTCTTCTTGTTCCCCTTCTCCTCTTACACATTTTTCTCGTTCTCCTTTTCCTCTATTTCCTTCTCCTTCTCCTTCTGCTTTTTCTTCTTCTTCTTCTTTATTCTTTTCTCTTTCTTCTTTTTTTATTTCTTCTTCTTTCTTCCTTCTTCTTTGCTCTTTCCTACTTTCTTCTTCCTTTTTCGATCTTCCTTCTTGCTTCTTTCATCTTCCTTCTTCCATCTTCCTTCTTCTTTCTTCTTTCCCTTACTTTTTTCTTCTTTCTCTTTCTTTTTTCTTTCTTGTTCCTTCTTCTTTCTTCTTCTTCCTTCTTATTTCTTCTTCTTTCTTTCTTATTTCTTTCATCTTCTTTCTTTCATTCTTCTTCTTCTTTTTCCTTCATCATCTTAGACATCTTCTTCGACTTCTCCTTGTTCTTCTTTATCTTCTCCATCTTCTTTTTCCCAAAACCATAACCCCTAATCCCGCTCTCCCTAATCCCTAATCTGTAATCTCTAGTCCCTCTCTCCCTAATCCCGAATCCTTAATATCTAATCCTTAATCCTTAATGTCAATCCCCAATAACTAATTCATAATATTTAATCTTTAATCCAACCATAATGCTTAATTCTTAATCCCTATTCCTTAAACCCTAATAGTTAATCCCTAATCTTTAAGACCTAATCCTTAATCTATAATTCTTAAACCCAAATCACTAATCTTTAATCCCTAATCCCTAATCTCTAATCCCTTATCCTAAATTCCTAACCCAAATCACTAATCTTTAACCCTTAGTTCATAATCCCTAAAACCTAATCCTCCATCTTTAATCCTTAATCCCTAATACTTAATCCTTAATCCTTTAATCAATAATTATTAATCCCTAATTGTTAATCTTTAATCCCTAATCTCTAATACTTAATACATAATCCCTTATCCTTAATCCTTAATGTTTAATCCATAATCCCCAATCCTTAATTCCTAATCCCTTTTCTTAAACACAAATCCCTAAACCATAAATCTAATCATATCCAGAATCCCTAATCGTTAATCCCTAATATTTAATCCCTAATCCATAGTCCCGAATCCATCCTTCCTTAATGCCTAATCCACAATCCTTAATACCTAATTCTTAATGCTTAAGTAATCACCCCTAAATCCATAATCTGTCTTCTTCTTTCTCTTCTTCTTTTTCTTCTTCATCTTCTTCTTCCTCTTCATCTACTTCTTCTACTTCTTCATTTCATCTTCTTCTTCTTCTACTTCTTCTACCTCTTCATCATCTTCTTCTACTCCTTCTTTGTCTATTTTTTCCCCTTCTTCTACTTCTTCTTTTTCTTCTTCTTCCTCTACTACTTTGCCTTCTTCTGCTTCTTCTTCTTCATCATCGTCTTCTTCATCTTCTTCTTTACTTCTACTTCTATGACTTCTTCTTCTTCTTCTTCCACTTTTTGTTCGATTTCCACTTCTTCTTCATCATCGTCATCTTCTTCTTCTTCTTCTTCTTCTTCTTTATATTCTTCTTCTTCTTCTTCTTCTTCATCTTTCTCCTCCTCTTCTTCCACTCCTACTTCTTCTACTTCTTCTGGTTCTTCTTCTTCATTCCTTCTTTCTTCTTCCATATTCCTTCATCTATCTTCTTTCTTCCTTCTTCTACCTTCTTCTTTATTCTTCTTTCTTCTTCTTTCTTCTTCTTCTACTACTTATTCTTCTTTTTCATCATCATCATCTTATTCTTCTTCTTCTTCTACTTCTTCTTCCCCTTCTTCTTCTTCTTCTTCTTCTTGGTTTTCTTCTTCTTCCATTTCTTCTTCTTTTTCTTCCTCTTCTTCTTCATCATCTTCTTCTTCTTCTTCTATTTTTCTTCTCCAACATCTTCTTCTTCTTATGCTTCTTCTTCTTCATCATCTTCGTCTTCTTCTTCTTCCTCTTCTTCTTATTACTCTTCTTCTTCTACTACTTCTTCTTCTTCTC
>JAIUJO010000892.1:50000-182500 GCA_023846275.1 Vanilla planifolia | reverse complement strand
TTTTACCTCTTTTTCTTCTTCTTGTTGGTCTTCCACTCCTTCTTCCTCATCTTCATCTTCTTCTTCTTCTTCTTCTTCTTCTTCTTCTCCCAAATCTTCCTCTTCTTCTTCTTCTTCTTCTCCTTCTTCCTGTTTTATATCTTCTTCCACTTCTTCTTCTTCTTCTTCCTCATCCTCTTCTTCTTCTTCTTCTTCCTCTTCTTCCTATAATTCTTCTTCCTCTTCTTTTATGTCTACTTTTGCTTCCTCTTCTTATTTTTCCTCTTTTTCTTCTTGTTGTTGTTCTTCTTCTTCTTCATCATCTTCCTATCTTTTTCCTTCTTCTTCTTACCCTTCTTCTTCCTCTACTTGTTCTTCTACTTCTAATTCTTCTTCTCCTTCTTCTTCTAGTACTTCTTCTCCTTCTCCTTCTGTTACATCCACCTGTTCTATTTCTTTATCATCCTCTTTTTTCTTCTTCATCATCATCATCATCATCATCATCTTCTTCTTCTTCTTCTTCTTTTATTACTTCTTCTCTTCTTATTTTTCTTCTTCTTCTTCTTCTTTTTCTTCTACTTCTTGCTCATCTTTTTCTTCTTCTCTTCTTCTTGTTGTTCTTCTTTTTCTTCTTCATCTTCCTACTCTTCTTTTTCTTTTGCTTCTTTGTTTTCTTCTTCTTCTTCCTCTTCTTCTTCTTCTTCCATTTCTTCCTCTATTTTCTCTTCGTCTTCTTCTTCTTCATTTCTATTCTTCTTCTTCTACTTCTTCCTCATCTTTTGCTTCCACTTCTTATTCTTCCCCATCATCATCGTCATCTTTTTTTTCTTCTTCTTCTTCTTCCCCATCATCATCGTCATCTTCTTTTCTTCTTCTTCTTCTTCTTCTTCTTCCCCTTCTTCACCTTGTTCTTTGTATTCTCCTACCTCATCCTCCTCCTCTTCCTCTTCCTCTTCTTCGACTTCTTCTTCTTCTTCTTCATCTACTTCCTTCTTCCTTATTCCATTATCCCTATTCCTTCTTCTTTCTTATTTCATCCTTATTCCATCTTCAATCTTCCTTCTCCTTATTCCTTCTTCCTTCTTGCTTCTTCCTTCTTCCATCTTCTTTCCTTTTTCTTATTTCTTCTTCTTTTTACTTCTTTTTTCTTCTTCTTCTTCAACTTCTTTTTCTTCTTTTTCTTCTTCTTCCTCTTTTTCTTCTTCATTTTCTTAATCTTCTTTTTCTTCTTCTTATTCTTCCTTATGTCCTTCTTCTTCTCTTCATCATCATCATCGTCTTCTTCTTCTTCTTCCTCTTTCCATTCTTTCTCTTCAACTACTTCTTTATCAACATCTTTTTTTTCATAATCTTCTTCTTTTCTGTCTTCTTCTTCTTCTTCTTCCTCCTCTTCTTCTTCCTTCTTTCTTCTTTCTTCTTTTTACTTTCTTTTTCTCCTTTCTTCTTCCTTCTTTCTTCATTCTTCTTCCTACCTCCTTCCTTCTTCCTTGTTCCATCCTCCTTTCTTCTTCATTCTTCCCCTTCATTTTCCTCTTCAACTTCTTCTTTCTTCCTTCTTCCTTCTTCCTTCTTCCATCTTCTTCTTCTTCTTCTTTCTTTCTTCCTTCTCCTTAATCCTTAATCCTTAATCTCTAGTCTATCTTAAATCTCTAATCCCTAAATTGTAATCCCTAACTCTAATCTCTAAACTCTAATCTCTAATACATAATCCACAATCCCTAATCCTTAACCTATAATCAATAATCCTTAATCACTAATCCTTAATCCTTAATCCTTAATCACTAATCTTGAATCCTTAATCCCTAATCTCTAAAGCTAATCTTAATCTCCTAATCTCTAATCTCTAGTCCTAAATCTTATATCCCTAATATCTAATCTCTAATCCTTAACTCCATTCTCCAATACCTAATCTCTAATCTTAAATCCCTTATTTCTTAATCCCTAATCATTAATCCCTTCATCCCTAAACCTCTGTCCCAAAACCCTAAAGACCTAACATCAAATCCCAAATCTCTCCTTTCTTATTCCTTAATCCTTAATTATTAATCCCTAATCCTTAATTCCAAATCCATTATCCATCCTTAATCCATAATCCCTTATCTTTAATCCCTAATCTCTAATCCTTAATCTCTATTCTATATTCTCTAATCCCTAATACATAATCTCTTATCCCTAATTTTTAATCCTTAATGCCTAATTTTGAATCCTTAAACCCTAATCCCTAACCTCTAATCAATAAACCTTAATCCATAATTCTTAATCCCTAACACCTAATCTCTAATCCCTTTCTCCTTAATCCTTAATCCTTAATCCTTAACCTCTAACCAATAATCCATCTCTTCATCCTCTTCTTATCCTTCTTCTTTCATTTCTCCTTCTTCTTCTTCTTTTTTTTATCCCTCTACTTCTTCTCCTTCTTCTTCCTCCTCTTCTTCCTTTTCTTCTTCATCTTCCTCCTCTTCTTCTTCTTCTACTTTTTCTTCTACTACTTCTTCTTCTTCTTCATTATCTTCTTCTTCTTCATCTTCTACTTCTTCTTCATCATCATCTTCCTCTTCTCCTTCTTCTTCTTTTCTTGTTCTTCTTCTTCCTCTTCTTCTTCCTCTTCTTCGTCTTCTTCATGTTCTTCATCTTTTATTTTTTTTCTTTTTCTTCATCTTTTTCTTCTTCTTCTTCTTCTTTTCCTTCTTCTTCTTCCTTTCCTTCTTTTTATTCATCTCCTCCTGGTCATTCTCCTCATCCTTCTCCTTCTTCTTCCCCTACTTGTTCTCCTTATCCTCATCCTTCTGCTTCTCCATCTCATTCAACTTTTGCTTCACTTCTCCTTCTACTTCTCCTCCTCCTTCTCTTTTTCCTTCTCCTTATTCTTTTTCTTCTACCTTCTTTCTTCTTTCTCTTTCTTCTTTCTACTTTCTTGTTTCTTCTTTCTTCTTCCTTCTTCGTTCTTCCTTCTTCCTTCATCATTCTTCCTTCTTCCTACCACCTTCCTCCTTCCTTCTTCCATCTTCTTTCTTCTTTATTCTTCCTTTTCTCCTTCCTCTTCTACTTCTTTCTTTGATCTCCTTTCTTCCATCTTCCTTCTTCCTTCTTCTTTCATCCCTCTTCTTCTTCTTCCTTCTTCCTTCTTCCTCCTTAATTCTTCCTTCTTCCTTCTCCCTAATTCTTATTCCTTAATCTCTAACCTATCCCTAATCTATAATTTAATCTTTAATCCCTAACCTCTAATCTTTAATCTCTAATCCCTAAATTCTAATCTCTAATACCTAATCCTTCATCCCTAATCCCCAATCTATAATCCATAATTCCTAATCCCTAATCTGTAATCCTTAATATCTATTCCATAATCCTTAATCTCTAATCTTTAATACTTAAACCCTAATCCCTAGTCTCAATTCCTAATCTTAATCTCTTAATTTCTAATCTCTAATCGCTAGTCTCTCATCCGAAATCCTACATCCCTAACCTTTAATCTCTTATCCTTAATCTCAAATATCTATTCTTAATCACTGATCTCTAATCCTAATCCTTAATCCCATCTTCCTAAATCTTTAATTCATATTCCTTTACCTCTAATATCTAATACTTCCTTCTTTAAACCCAAATCCTCCCTTCCTTAATCCCTAAGCCCTAATATGTAATCCTTAATCCATTCCTTCTTCCTCTTCTTCTTCTACTTCTTCTTCTTCCACTTCTACTTCCTCTTCTTCTTCTTCCTCCTCTTCTTCTTCTTCTTCTTCTTCCTCTTGTTCCTCACTTTCCTCTTATTCTTCTTTTTATTTTTCTTCTTCCCCTTCTTCATCCTCTTCTTCTTCTTCTTCATGTTCCTTCACTTCATCTTCTTCTTTTTCTTCTTCTTCTTCTTCTTATTCCCTTTCTATTTCTTCTTCTTCTTCCTCCTCTTCGAATTCCTCTTCATCTTTTTCTTCTACTTCATTTTTTATTTCAATCTCTTGTTCTTATTCTTTTTCTTCTATTTCAATATCTTTTTCTTCTATTTCAATTTCTTTTTCTTCTTCTTCTACTACTTCATTATATTTTGTTCTTCTCTTCTTCTCGTTCTTCTTGTTCCTCTTCTTCTTTTTCAACTACCACTTCTTCTTCTTCTTCTTCTTCTTCTTCTTTCTCTTAATTTCTTCTTCTTCTTTTTCTTCTAATTCATTACTTCTTCTCTTTCTTCACATTCTTACTATTCTCCTTCTTCTTCTTCCTCTTCTTCTTCATTATGTTATTCTTTTTCTTCTTGATCATCTTCTTCCTCTTCTTCTCCATCCTCTTCTTCTTCAACTTCTTCTTCTTCTTTTTCCTCTTCATCTTCTACTTCTTTTTCTTCTTCTAGTTCTTCACCTTCTTTTTCTTCTTCTCCTTCTTGCTCTTCTCCTTCTTCTTGCTCTTCTTCTTCTTCTTCTTCTTCTTCTTCTTCTTCTTCTTCCTCTTCTTCATCTTCTTGCCCTTGTTGTTGTTCTTCTTCTTCTTCTTCGTCTTCCTCTTCTTCCTCTTCTACCTCTTCTTGTTCTTCTTCTTCAAATTCTTTCACTTTTTCTTCTTCTTCTTTTCTTTCTTCTTCTTCTTCTTCTTCGTCTTCTTGTTCTTGTTCTTATTCTTCTCCTTCTTTTTCTTCCTCTTCTTCTTCTTTTTCTTCCACTTATTCTTGCTCTTCTTCTTCCTCTTCCTCTTTTTCATCTTCTATCTCTTCTTCTTGTTCTTCTTCTTCATCTCTTCTTCTTCTTCTTCTTCTTCTTCTTCCTCTTCTTCTTCTTTTGCTTTTTCCTCTTCTTTTTCCACTACTTCCTCTTCATCTTCTTGCTCTACTTCTCCTTCATCTTCCTCTTCTACTTCTTCTTCTTTTTCTTCTTCTTCATCTTCTCTTTTTTCTTCTTCTTCTTCTTCCTCTTCTTTTTGCACTTCTTATTCATATTCTTGTTCCTCTTCTTCTTCATTTTCTTCTTCTTTGTTCTCTTCTTCTCCTTTATGGTTGATCTCTAATCCATCCCAAATCTTCAATACTTAATCCTTAATCATTAATCCAAAAATTTTATCCCTACTGCTAATTCGTCAATCTCTACACTTTAGTCCCTTATCCTTCAACCCTAATACCTAATTTCTAATCCATTATCCCTAATCCTAAATCTTTAATCTCTAAAACTTAATCCTTAATCTTTTATCCCTAATGTCTAATCCATAATCCCTCCCCTTCTAATCTCTAATTCTTGATCTACTTCTTCTTCTTCTTCTTCTTATTCTCTTCCTTCTTCTTCAACTTTTTTCTTTTATTTCTTCTTCATCTTCTACTTCTTATTCTTCATCTTCTTCTTCGTCTTCTTCTTTTTCTTCTTCTTCTTCTTCTTCTTCTGTTCTCCTACTTCTTTTTTTATCTTCTTCCATTTCTCCTTTTTCATCAACTTCTTCTTCTTCCTATTCTTCTTTTTCTTCTTCCACTTCTTCTTCTTCTTTTTCTTCTTTGTCATCAACATCTTCGTCTTCTCATTTTCTTCACGTTGTTCTTTTTTTGTTCTTATTCTTCTTCTGCTTCTTCTATTTCTACTCCTCCTTCTTTGACTTCTTTTTCTTCTTCTTCTTCTTGTTCTTTTCTCCATCTCCTTCTTTTACTTCTTATTCTTCTCCTCCTCCTCCATCTTCTCCTTTTAATTCTTCTTCTACTACTACAACTACTACTTCATCTTCTTCTTCCTCTTCTTCTTTGTTTTCATCTTCTTCTTCATCTTCATCTTCCTTTTCTTCTTCTTCTTCTTCCTTCTCTTCTTCTTATTCTTCTTCTTCCTCTTCTTCTTCTTCTTCTTCTTCTATTTCTTCTTCTTCATATTCTTCTTCTTCTTCTTCTTCTTCCACTACTACTACTTCCTCTTCTACTTCTTCTTCTTCTACTACTTCTTCTTCATCTCCTTCTTCTACTTTTTCTTCTTCTTCTATTTCTTCTTCTACTAATTATTCTCTTATTTCTTCTTCTTCTTCTCCTTCTTCTTCATCATCTTCTTCTTGTTCTTCTTCTTTTACTTCTTCTTCTTCATCTTCTACTTCTTCTTCTTCGCCATCATCTTCATCGTCATCTTCTTCTTCTTCTTCTCTTCTTATACTTCTTGTTCTTCCTCTCCTTCTATTTCTCCCTCCTCTTCCACTTCTTTTTCTTCCTACTCTTTTTTTTTCTTGCTCCATTTCTTCTTCTCCCTCTTCTTCTTCTTGTACTTCTTCAATTTCTTCTTCTTCTTCTTCTTTTTCCTCTTCATCTTCTACTTCTCCATCTTCTAGTTCTTCACCTTCTTTTTCTTCTTCTCCTTCTTGCTCTTCTCCTTCTTCATCTTCTTCTTCTTCCCTTTTACATTCTTCTTCTTCTTCATCTTCTTCCTTTTCTTCATCTTCTTGCCCTTCTTCTTCTTTTTATTCTTCTTCGTCTTCCTCTTCTTCCTCTTCTACCTCTTCTTGTTCTTCTTCTTCAACTTCTTTCTCTTTTTCTTCTTCTTCTTTTCTTTCCACTTCTTCTTCTTCTTCCTCCTCTTCTTCTTCTTCTTCGTCTTCTTGTTCTTGTTGTTGTTCTTCTTCTTCTTCTTCCTCCTCTTCTTCTTCTTTTTCTTCCATTTCTTCTTGCTCTACTTCTTCCTCTTCCTCATTTTCATCTTCTATGTCTTCTTCTTCTTCTTCTTCATCTCTTCTTCTTCTTCTTCTTCTTCTTCTTCTTCTTCCTCTTCTTCTTCTATAGCTTTTTCCTCTACTTCCTCTTCATCTTCTTGTTCTTCTTCTCCTTCATCTTCCTCTTCTACTTCTTCTTTTTCTTCTTCTTCATCTTCTCTTTTTTCTTCTTCTTCTTCTTCCTCTTCTTCTTCTATAGCTTTTTCCTCTACTTCCTCTTCATCTTCTTGTTCTTCTTCTCCTTCATCTTCCTCTTCTACTTCTTCTTTGTCTTCTTCTTCATCTTCTCTTTTTTCTTCTTCTTCTTCTTCCTCTTCTTTTTGCTCTTCTTATTCATAGTCTTGTTCTTCTTCTTCTTCATTTTTTTTTCTTCTTCTACTTCTTCTCCTTCATGGTTGATCTCTAATCCATCCCATATCTTCAATACTTAATCCTTAATCATTAATCCCAAAATTTTATCCCTACTGCTAATTCCTAAATCTCTACACTTTAGTCCCTTATCCTTAAACCCTAATACCTAATTTCTAATCCATTATCCCTAATCCTAAATCCTTAATCTCTAATACTTAATCCTTAATCTTTTATCCCTAATACCTAATCCCTAATCCCTCCCCTTCTAATCTCTAATCCCTAAATCCTTAATCCTTGATCCATAATCATTAATCCTTAATCCCTAAGTCCTAATCCTAATTACAAATATTTAATCTCTAATCCTTAATCCCTAATCTCTAATCCTAAATCTTGAATCCAAAATCCATAATCACTAATCTCTAATCTTTAATCCCTACAACCTTAATCGTAATCTTTAATCCTAAATCCCTAATCCATAATCCTTATTAATTAATCTTTTAATCTTAACTCTTTAATCCCTAATCGTTAAACCCTTCATCCTTAATCCTTAATTCTAAATCCTTAATCCCTACTCCCTTTTACTTATTCCTTAATCCTAACTCTTTAATCTTTAATCCCTAAACTCCAATCTAGAATTGCTAATCCACAATCTCTTATCCCTAATCATTAATACCAAATCCATAATCCCTAACACCTAATCCCTAATGCCTAACCCCTAATCCTTAATCCATCTCTTCATCCTCTTCTTTTACTTCTTCCCCTTCTTCTTCGTCTTCTTCTCCTTCTTCTTCTACCTCTTCTACTTCTTCTTCTTCTTTATTTCCTTCTTCTTCATCTTCTTCTACTTCTTTCTTATCTTTCTTTTCATCTTCTTCTTCTCTTTTTTCTTCCTCTTCTTTTTCTTTTCTTCTTCTCCTTTTACTTCTTCTTCTTCATCATCCTCTTCTAATTCTTTCATATCTTTTTTTCATCTTCTTCTTCTTTTCTTTTCCTCTTCTTCTTCTTCTTCTTCTTCTTCTTCTTTTTTATCTTCTTCTTCTTCTTTTTCTTCTCCTTCTTCTGCTTCTTCTTCTTTTCTTCTTCTTCTTCTTCCTCTCCTTCTATTTCTTCTTCTTCTTCTTCTTCTTCTTCTTCTACTTCTTCTTCTTCTTCTCCTTCTTCATCTCCTCATTCTGGTCTTTATCCCTCTCCTTGTCCCTCTCCTTCTCCTTCTCCTTCACCTTCTCCTTCTCCTTCTCCTTCTCCTTCTCTTTCTCCTTCTGCTTCTCCTTCTCGTCCTTCTCCTCATCCTCCTTCTCCTTTTTCTTCAGCTTCTTCTTCCTTCTTTCTTCTTTCTTCTTTTTTTTTACTTTCTTCTTTCTTCTTCCTTCTTCCCTCTTCCTTCTTCTTACTTCCTACCTTCTTCCTTCTTTGCTCTTCCTTCTTTTTTAATTATTCCTTAACTTCTTCTTCCACTTCTTATTTTTTGTTCTTCTTTTTTCTCTTCTTCTTCCTCCTCTTCTTCTTCATTCTTCCTTCTTCCTTCTTTCTTCCTTCTACTTAGTCTTCCTTCTTCCTTCTTCCTTCTTCCTTCTTCCTTCTTTCTTCTTCTTTCTCCTTAATCCCTAATCTCTAATCCTTAATCCCTAAACAATCTCTAAATCTTTAATCCCTACCATCTAATCTTTAATCTCTAGTCCTTAAAATCTAATATCTAATATCTAATATCTAATACCAGATTCCAAATCATTAATCTCTAATCCCTAATACTAAATCTCAAATCCCTAATAACTAATCTCTAATCTCTAATCCCTAATACTAAATCTCAAATCCCTAATAACTAATCTCTAATCTCTAATCCCTATTCTCTAAGTCATAATCTCTAATCTTTAATAATTAATCTCTTAATCCTTCTTCTAAAATCCATAATCCTAAATCATTAATCCATTTATCCCTATTCTTAAATACTTAATCCTTAATCCTTAATCTCTAATTCCAATTACTTATTCCCTAATCTCTATTCCATAATATGCAATCCATTATCCCTTAACCCTAATCCATAATCCCTATTGCCTAATACCGAGACCATCCTTTCCTAACCCCAAATCCTTAATCTCTAATCTATGATACCTAATCTTTAATCCCTAATCCATCCCTCCCTAATCCATAATCTTTATTCCAAATCCTTAATCCATAATCTCTTTCTCCTTAATCCTTAATCCTTAACTCTTAATCCCTAATCCCTAATCAATCCCTTTTTCCTCTTCCCCTTCCTTTTCTTCCTCTTCTTCTTCCTCTTCTTGTTCTTCTTCTTCTTCCTCATTTTCTTCTTGTTTTTCTTCTTCCTCATCTTCCACTTCTTCTTCATCTTTCTCTTCTTCTTCTTCTTCCTCTTCCTCTTCTTCTTCATCTTCAACTTCTTTTTCTTGCTCTTCTTCTTCCTCCTCTTCTTTATCTTCCCCTTCTTCTTCTTCTTCCACTTCTTCTTCCTCTTCAACTTCCTTTTCTTCTCCTTCTTCTCCTTTTCTTGTTCTTCTCACTCTTCTTCTTCTTCTTTTTCTTCTTCTCCTCCTCCTTCATCTTCCTCTTCTTCTTCTGCTTCTTCCTCTTCTATTTCTTCTTCTTCTTCTTCTTCTTCTTCTTCTTCTTCTTCTTCTCCTTCTCCTTCTCCATCTTCTCCTTTGACTTCTCTTTATCTTTCTCCTTCTCCTTCTTCTTCTCTTTCTCCTTCTTCTCCTTCTCCTACTCCTACTCCTTCACCTTCTCCTTATGCATCCCCTTCTCCTTCTCCTTCTCCTCCTCATTTTCCATCTCCTCCTCCTTCTCCTCATCCTCCATCTCCTTCTCCTTCTCCTTGTTCTTCTTCTTCTTCTTCTTCCTTCTTTCTTCTTTCTTTTTTCTACTTTCATGTTTATTTTTTCTTCGTTCTTCTTCCTTCTTCTTTCAGTCTTCTTCCTTCATCTTTCCTTCTTCTATCTTCCTTCTTCCTTCCTACATCCTTCTACCTTCCTTCTTCCTTCTTCATTCTTCCTTCTTCTATATTCATCCTCTTCTTCTTCGTCTTCCTCTTCTTCTTCTTCTTCCTCTTCTTTTTCTGCATCTTCTTATTCTTTTTTTCCTTCTTTCTTCCCTCTTCCTTCTTCCTTTTTCCTTCATCCTTCTTCCTTACTCCTAATCTCTAATCCTTAATCCTTAATCCCTAATCACTAATCCATCCTTAATCTCTAATCCTTAATCTTTGATTCCTAATCCCTAATCTTAAATCCTAAACTTTAATCCCAAATACCTAATCCTTAATCTCTAATCTATAATCCATAATCCAAATCTCTAATATCAAATCCCTAATGCTTAATAGCTAACCATTAATCACAAATCCATAATCCATAATATTTAATCCCTAATCACTAATCTCAAATCTTTAATCACAAATCCCTAATCTATTAATCTTTAATCCCTGATCACTAATATCTAATCTTAAATCCTACGTCCCTAATCACTAATCTCTAATCCCTATCCCTAATCATAAATTTTTAATCCTTCATGATTAATCCCTTATTTCTTAATCTCTAATTTCTAATCTTTAATCCATAATCTTTAATTCCTAATATTAATCTCGAATTTCTAATCATTAATCTCAAATCCTTAATCACTATTCGGTAATCTGTAATCAGTAATCCTAAATTTCTAATCTTTAATGATTAATCCCTTAATCCTTAATCCATAATCGATAATCCTTAGTCATTAATTCCTTCATCCTTAATGCCAAATCCTTAACCCTTAATTCCAAATTCCTATTATTTATTCCCTAATCACTACTCCTTAATCAATAATCCTCAATACATATGCCCTAATCCCTAATTGCTAATCCGTAATCCTTAATTCTTAATCTATATTTCCTAATACCTAATCCCTCCCACCCTAATCCCTAATCCCTCATACCTAATCTCTATTCCCCAATCCATCCCTCCTAGTCCGTAATACATATTGCCTAATCCCTAATCCCTCCCTTCTAAAGCTCTAATCCCTAATCCCAAATCCATCTCTTCTTCCTCTTCCTCCTCATTTTTTTCTTATTCTTCTTCCTCATCTTCTTCTTCTTCTTCTTCCTCATCATTCTCTTTTTCTTCTTTTTCTTCTTCTTCTACTTCCTCCTTCTCTTCTTCTTCTTCAACTTCTTCTTTTTCTTCTTCATTTTCCTCTTCTCCTTTTTCTTTTTCTGTCTTTCTCTTCTTTTTCTTCTTCTTCCTCCTCTGCTTCTTCTTCCTCTTCTTTTTCTTCATCTTTTCTTGATCTTCTTATTCCTCTTCTTCTTTCTCTTCTTCCACTTCTTCTTCTTCTTCTTTTTCTACTTCTTCATCTGTCTTTTTCTTCTTCTTCTTCTCCTTATCCTTCTCTTTGTCTTTCTCCTTCTCCTTCTCCTTCTCCAACTACTCCTTCTCTTTCTCCTTCTCCATCTCCATCTCCTTCTCCTAATCCTTCTCTTCTGCCTCCTTTTTCTCTTCATCCTTCTTCTCTTTCTCATTGTTCTTCTTCTTCTTCCTCTTCTTCTTCTTCATCTTTCTTCTTTCTTCTTTCTTCTTTCTTCTTGCTTCTTACTTCTTCCTTCTTCATTCCTCCTTCCTTCTTCCATCTTCCTCCTTCCTTCCTCCTTCCTTCTTCCATCTTTCACCTACCTTCCTTCTTCCTTCTTCCTTCCATCTTTTTCTTATTTCTCCATTCTTCTTTATTCTTTCTTTTCTTCTTCCTCTTCTTGTTCTTCTTCTCTTTCTTCTTCCTCTTCTTTTTCCTCCACTTCTTCTTCTTTCTTCCATCTTCTTACTTTCTTCTTTCTTCTTCCTTCTTCCTTCTTTCTAATCCCTAGTCTTTAATCCCTAATCCCTACTCCTGAATCATTAAACATTAATCCAACCCTAATCTCTAATCCTTGATCTTTAATCCCAAACCATTAATCGTTAATCTCTATTCCCTAAACTCTGAACTCCAATATATAATCCCTAATCTATAATCCATAATACTTAATCTTTAATCTCTAATTCCTAAACCTTAATCACTAATCCAAAATCATTAATCCCTATTCTCTAAACTCTAATGCAAATTATAATTCCTTTATCTATAACACATAATGTCTAATCTCTAACCTTTAATCCTGCATCCTTAACCTCTAATCTCTAATCCCTAATCTTTAATCCCTATTTCCTAAACCCAAACTGCTTATCCCTAATCCTAAACCACTAATCTTTAATCCCAAATCCTTAGAAATTAATTTGTTATTTATTAGTCCTTAATATCTAATCCTTAATCATTAATCCCTTCATTTGTAATCCCTAATCCCTAATCCTTAATCGTTTATCCCTTATCCTTAATCCTTATTACTTATTTCCTAATCCTTACACACTAATCCCTAATCTCTAATCCTTAAAACTTAATCTCTAATTACTAACTCCCAAATCCCTAATCCCTCAATCCTTAACCTTTAATCTATATTTCCTGACACCTAATTCCTAACCCTTCATTCTTTAATCATTAATCCTTAATCTCTAACCATTTATCCTTAATCTATCTCTTCTTTTTCTCTTCTTCTACTACTTCTTTTTCTTCTACTTCTTCTTCCTCTTCTTCTACTTCTTCCTCATCTTTGTCTTCTTCTTCCTCTTCTTCCTCATCTTCCTCTTCTTCTTCTTTTTCCTCCTCTTCTTCTTCTTCTTCCTCTAATTCTTCTTCTTCTTCTTCTTCTTCTTTTTCTTCTTCTTCTTCTTCTTCTTTCTCTTCTTCTTTTTACTCTTTTTCTTTTTCTTTTTTCTTCTTCTTCTTCTTCCTCTTCTTCTTCTTTGTCTTCTTCTTCCTCTTCTTCTTCCTTTACTTATTCTTCTTCTTCTTCTTCTTCTTCATCTTCTTCTTCTTCTCCTCCTTCATCTTCTTCTCCTTCTTCTTCTTCTTCTTATTCTTTTATTTCTTCTTCTTTTTCTTCTTATTCTTCTATTTCTTCTTCTTCTTCTTCTTCTTCTTCTTCTTTTCTTCTTCTTCTTATTTTTCTTTTTCATCCTCTCTTCTTCTTGTTTCTCTTCATTTTCTTTTTCATCTTCCTCTTCTTCTTCTTCTTCTTTCTCTTCTTCTTGTTCCACTTCTTCTTCTTCTTTTTCTTCTTCTTCTTCTTACTCCTACTTTTCTTCTTCTTCTTCCTCTTTCTCTTCTTCTTCATCTTCCTCTTCTTCTTCTTATTCTTATACTTCATTTTTGTCTTCTTCTTCTTCTTCGACTCCATCAACTTCTTCTTCTCCTCCTTCTTTTAATTCTTCTTTTTCTTCTTCTTCTTCTCCTTCTCTTTTTTCTAGGTAATTTCTAATCCCTATTGCCTAATTCTTATTCCTTAATCCCTTCCTACCAAATCTCTCATCTGTAAATTTATAATCCCTAATCCAGCTCTCCCAAATCACTAATCCCTATTTTCTAATCCCTAATCCATTCTTAATCCATAATTTTTAATTCTTGATCCTTGATCTCTAATCCTTAATCTCTAATCCCTAAACTCTAAGCTCTAATACCTAATTCCTACTCTATAATCCATAACCCTAAATCCCTAATCTCTAATCCCTAATCCCTAATCTCTAATTATTAATCCATAAACCCTAATCCTTAGTACTTCACCCCTAATCCCTAATCCTTATTATATAATCTATATTCCTTAGTCTTTAATCTCTAATCTTTAAATCCTAATCCTTAATCCTTAATCTCTAATCCCTAATCCCTAATCCTTATCCTAATTGCATTACCTCTAATCTTTAATCCCTAATCTCTTTCCATAATCCTAAATCCCTAGTTCCTAATCACTAATCCCTAATCCATAAACCTTAATCTCTATTCTAGTATATGTAATCCCAAATCTTGAATCTTTAATCCCTAATCTCGAATCCATAATAATTAATTCTTTAATCCTAAATCCCTAATCATTATCTCTTCATCTCAAATAATTTACTTAATCTTTAATCCCTAATTCTTAATCCTTATTACTTATTCCTCAATCTTTACTCCTTCAACCATAATCCTTAAACCCTAAACCTTAATTGATAATCCCCAATCCCTAATATTTATTTCCTAATCGATAATCCCTAATCTTTAGTCATTAACACCAAATCTTATATCCCTGTCTTCTTAATCTGTATTCCCTAATCCCAAACCCCTAATTCTTAATCTCTAGTCCATCTCTTCTTCCTCTTCTTATTCTTCTTCCCCCTTTTCTTCTTCTTCTTCTTCTTCTTCCTCCTCTCTTCTACTTCTTCTTCCTCATCTTCTTGTTCTTCTTCTTCCTTATCTTCCTCATTTTACTCTTCTTCGTCTTCTTCTTCTTCTTCCTCTTTCTCTCTTTCTTCTTCATCACGTTCTTCTCCTTCTTCCTCTACTTCTTTTTCTTCTTGTTCTTCTTCTTCTTCTTCATATTCCTCTTCCTCTTCTTTCTCTCCTTCTACTACTACTACTACTACTTCTTCCTCTTCCTTATCTTCTTTCCCTTCTTCTTTTTCTCCATTGTCTTCTTTTTTTGAAATTCTTCTTCTAGTTCTGCTTCTTGTTCTTCTTCTTCTTCTTCTTTTTCTTCTATTTCTTCTTCTTTTTCTTATTTTCTTCATCTCTTTCTACTTCCTCTATTCCTTCTCCTTCTCCTTCTCCTTATCTTTCACTTCCACCTTCTCCTTCTCCTTCTCCTTCTCCATCTCCATCTCCATCTCCTTCTCTTTCTCGTTCTCCTCCTCCTCATTGTCCTCCTTCTCCTTCTCCTTCTACTTCTTCTTGTTCTTCTTCTCCTTCTTCTTCTTCTTCTTCTATTTCTTTCTTCTTTCTTATTTTTTCTTTGTTCTTTCTTCTTTCTTTTTTCTTCCTCCTTCTACCTTCCTCCTTCTTCCTTCCTTCTTCCTAATTCTTTCTTCCTTCTTCTTTGTTCTTTCTTCTTTCATCATTCTTCTTTATTCTTCCTCTTCTTCTTCCACTTCTTCTTCTTCTTCTTCTTTTGGTTCTTCGTCCTCATCTTCATCTTCTTCCTTTTTTTAATCTCTAATCTCTAATCCCTAATCCATAATCTCTACAATCTACTCTTGAATCCTTAATCCCTAATCCCTGATCCTTAATCACTAATCCTTAATCTTTAATACCTAATCTCTGATAACTAATGATATTCCTAATCCCTTAATCTCTTGTCTCAAATCCTTAATCTCTAATAGGAAATATTTTATCTCAAATTCCTAATCACTAATCTCTAATCTATAATCCTTATTTCTTAATCAAGAATACCAAATCCTTAATCTTTAATATTTAATCCATTAATCCTTAATCCCTAATCCCTAATCCTTAATCATTAATCCCTTCATCCTTAATCCCAAACTTGTAATCCTTAATACGTAATTCTGATTACTTATTCCCTAATCTCAACTCCTCAATCAATAATCCTTAATCTCTGAACCCCAATCCTTAATTGCTAATCCATAATCCTTAATCTCTTTTCCTTAATTCCTAATCCCTAATCCCTAATACCTAATGCCATATCTCTCCTTCCCTAATCCCTAAGACCTAATGTCTAAAACCTAATCCCTCCCTCTATAATCTATAATCTTTAATCCCTAATCCCTAATCCCTAATCTATAATTGTTCTCTCCATAATCTCTAATCCCTAATCCCTAACATTTAATCCCTGATACTTAATGCCCTATCTTCCTTTTCTTCTTGCTCTTTTTCTTCTTCTTCTACTTAATCTTCTTCTTCTTCTTCTTCTTTCCTTTCCACTTCTTCTTCTTCTTCCACATTTTGTTCTTCTTCTTTTTCTTCTCCTTCTTCCTCGTCTTCCTTTTCTTCTTCCGTCTCCTCCTCCTCCCCTTCTTCTTCATCTTCTTCTTCTTTTTCCACTTCATCTTTTTCTTCTTCTTCTTCTTCTTCTTCTTCTTCTTCTTTGTCTTCCACTTCTTCTTCTTCTTTGTCTTCCACTTCTTCTACTTCTTCTTCTTCCTCTTCTTTTTCTTCTTCTTCTTCTTCTTCTTCTTCTACTTCTTTTCTTATTCCTTTTATTCCTCTTCTACTTCCTCTTTTTCGTCTTCTTCTTCTTCTTCTTCTTCTTCTCTTCCTTCTTCTTCTTCTTCTTCTTTTATTTCTTCTTCTTCTTCTTCTTCTTCACCTTTTTCTTTTGCTTCTTTTCCTTCGCCTTCTTCTTCTCTTTCTCTTTATCTTTTCCTTCTCCATCTCTTTCTCTTCCTCCTTCTCCTTCTCTTACTTCTTTTCCATCTCTTTCTCCTTCTTCTCCTTCCCTAACTCCTCCTTCTCTTATCCTTGTACTTATCCTTCTCCTCCTCCTTCTCTTCGTCCACCTTCTCGTTCTCGTTCTCCTTCTTTTTCATCATCATCATCTTCTTCTTCTTCTTCATCCTCTTCCTTCTTTTTTCTTTCTTTTCTCCTCTTTCTTCTATCTTCTTTCTTCTTCTTTCTTCCTTCTTGCTCTTATCTTCTTTCTTACTCCATCCTTTTTACTCTCCCTCATCTTCTTCCTCTTTTTCTTCTTCATTTTCCTCTTTTTTCTTGCTGTTTTTCTTCTTCTTCTTTCTTCCTTCTTTCTTTCTTCTTTTTCTTTCTTCTTTCTTCTTTCTTTCTTCTTCCTTCTTCCTATCTCCTTCCATCTGCCTAATCCCTAATCCTTAATCCCTTATCACTAATCCACCCCTAATCTCTAATCTTTTATTTTCAATCCCTGATCTCTTATCCCAAATCTCTAACACCTAAACTTTTATTTCAATACCAAATTCCTAATCCTTAATTTATAATTTAAAATCCCTAATCCTTAGTCACTAATCTCTAATCCCTAATCCCTAATCCTTATTCATTAATCTAAAACTCTTAATCTCTAATCTCTAATGCTAATCCAAATGTCTTTATCTCAAATACTTAATCTCTAATATCTAATCATAAATCTAGCATCCCTAATATCTAATCCCTAATCCCTAATCCCTAATCTCTAATCCCGATTCTCTAAATCTTAATCTCTAATCCTAAATCACTAGTCTCTAATTCTTAGTTCGTATTAGTTAATCCTATAATTCTTAATCCCTAATCTCTAATCCTTAATCATTAAGCCATTCATCCCAAAAACCTAATTCCTAATCATTAAATCTTAATCTATAATACTTATTACTTATTCCCTAGATTCTAATCCTTACTTCCTAATCCCAAAAACCTAAACCTTAATATATAATTCCTAACACCAAAATCCCTAATCCCTAATTCTTAATCCCTCTCTCCTAAGTCTTTAATCAATATTCCTAAATACCTAATCTCTAATCCATTATTCCTTAATCCTTAAACTTTAATCCCTAATCCCTAATCCCTAATCCCAAACCCTTGATCTTGAATCTACCTCTTCTTCCTCTTCTTCTTCTTTTACTTCTTCTTCTTCTTCTTACTCACCTTCTTCTTCTTCTTCTTCCTTACCTTCATCTTTTTTTCTTTCTTTTCTTCCTCATCTTCCTCTTCTACTTCATGTTCTTCTTATTCTTCTCCTTCCTCTTCTTCTTCTTCTTCTTCCCCTTCTTCTTCTTCTTTATCTTCTTCTTCCTTAAATTCTTCCTCTTCTTCTTCTTCTTCAATGTATTCTTCTTCTTCCTCTTCTTCTTTTTCTTCTTATTATTCTACTTCTTCTTCTTCCTCCTCTTTTTCTTCATCTTCTACTTCTTCCTATACTTGTTCTTCTTCTTCTTCTGTTGCTTCTTATTATCTCTCTTCTTCAACTTTTTTATCTTTCTTCTTCTTTTTCTTCCACTTCTTTTTCTTTATCTTCTTTCTTTTCCTCTTCTTCTTCTCCTTCTTCTTCTTCTTCTTCTTCTTCTTCATCATCATCTTCTTCTTCTTCTTCCTTTTCTGGTTCTTCTACTTCATCAAATTTTTCTTCCTCTCTTCTTCTTTTTCTTTTTCATCGTTTTCTTCTTGTTCTTCTTCTTCTTTTACCTCTTCAGCTTCCTCTTCTTCTTCTTCTTCCTCCTCTTCAACTTCTTCACCTTCTTCTTCTTCTACTTCTTCTTACTCTTCTCCTTCTCCTTCTTCTTCTTCTTCTTCTTCCTCCTCCACTTGTTCCTCTTCTTCTTCTTTTTGTTCTTCTTCATCTTATTCTTCTTCTTCTTCTTCCCCTTCTTCTTTCTCTCCTTCTTCATCCTTAATTTCTTCTTCTTCTTTTTCCTCTTCTTCTTCATCTTCCTTTTCTTTTTGTTCTTCTTCTTCTTCTTTATCTTCTTTTTTTGTTATTCTTTTTCTTCCATTTCATCTTCTTCTTTTTTCTTCTTCTTCTTCTTCTTCTTCTTCTTCATCATCATCATCTTCTTCTTATTCTCATTTTTTTCTTCCTTTTCTGCTTCCTCTTCTTCTTCTTCTTCTCCTTGTTCTTCTTCTTTTTCTTCTTCATCTTCTTCTTCTTCTTCTCCTTTGTAATCTTTAATCCTTATTCCATAATCTTTACTCCTTAATTTCACCCTCCCTAATCTCTCATCCTTAAATTTTTATCCCTAATCCATCCCTCTCTAACCACTAATCCCTAATCCTTATTATGTAATCCTTAATCTCTAATCCCTAATCCCTAATCTTTAATCCATCCTTAATTCATAATCCCTTTTCCTTAATCCTTAAACTCAAATCATTAATCTCTAATCCGTAAATTCTAATCCTTAATACAGAATCTCCATTCCGTAATCTCAAATCTATAATCCATAATCTCGTATCCTTATTCCTTAATACTTAATATCTAATCCCTAATCCTTAATCCTTAATCACTAATCCATAATCCTTAATCCTACTTTTAATTAGTTAATCTTTAAGCCCTAATCCCTCATCTCTAATCCTCTAACTTTGGAACGCTAATCCTTAATTGCTAATCTTTTGTCTTTAATCCCAAATCCCTATTCCCAAATTTGTAATCTTGAATCCCAAATCCTTAATCTATAAAAGAAAACATTGATACTTTAATCCTTAATCCTTAATCCCAAATCATTAATCCCTTCATCCCTAATCCTTAATTTCTAATCTATAATCCATAATCTGTATCACTTGTCACTTAATCCCAACTCTTTAATCCCTAATCTTTAGTCCCTAAACTCTAATCCCGAATTGTTAATCTATAATCTCAAATCCTTAATCCCTAACACCTAATTTCAAATCCCTCCCCTATTTTATCCTCATCCCTAACCCTTATTACCTAATCCATCTCATTTTCTTGTTATTCTTCTTCTTCTTCTTCTTTTTCTTCTTCCTCTTCATCTTCCTTTTCATCTTCTTCTTCTTCTTCCATATGTTCTTTTTCTTCTTCATCTTCTTCTACTTCTTCATCTTCTTCTTCTTCTTCCTCCTCTTCTTCCTCGTCTTCCACTTCTTCTTCTTGTTCTTCTTCTTCTTCCTCTTCCTCTTCTTCTTCATCTTCTTCTTCTTCTTCCTCTTCTTCTTCTTCTTCTTCTTCTTCTTCTTCAAGTTTCTCTTCTTTTTAGTCCTTTTCTTCTTCTTGTTCTCCTTCTTCTTCTTCTACATATTCCTCTTCCTCTTCTTCTTTTGCCCCATGTTGCTCTTGTAATTCTCCTTCTTCTTTTCCTGCTCTTCTTCTTCCTCATCTTCTTCTACATCTATTTCTTCTTCTTCGTCTTCTTCTTCTTCTTCTTCTGTCTCCTCTTCTCTTTCTTCTTCTTCTTATCTTTCTACTTTTCCTTCTCCTTCTCCTTCTCCTTCTACTTCTCCTTCTCCTTCTGTATCTCCTCCACCTCCTTCTCCTTCTTCTCCTTCTCCTTATCTTCCTCCTTTTCCATGTCGTCCTTCTCCTTCCCCTTCTTCGTCTTCTTCTTCTTCTTTATTCTTCTTTCTTGTTTCTTCTTTCTTCTTTCTTCTTCCTTTCTACTTCCTTGCACCTTCCTTCTTCCTTCTCCCATCTTCTTTCTTCATTCTTCTTTATTCTTCCTCTTCTTCCTTTTTTTTCTTCTTTTTCCTCCCTTCTTCCTTTTCTTCTTCTTCTTCCTTTTGACTTCTTCCTTCTTTCTTCTTCCATCTAACTTCTTTCATCTTTCTTTTCCTTCTTTCTTCCTTCTACTTCTACTTTCTTCTTCCTTCTCTCTATTCTACAATCCCCAACCATAATCTATAATCCTTAATCTCTAATCCATCCTTAATCCCTAATCTTTATTCCCTAATCTCTAAACCCTAATCTAAAAAACCTAATTCTTAATCCTTAATCTGTAATCTCTAATCTTTAATACTTAATCCTTAATCCCTAATCATTAATCACTAATCCTTAATCTTACATCCCTAATCCTAATCCTATTCCCTTAATCTCTAATCTCTAATCTCTAATCTCTAATCCTTAATCCCTAACCACAAATCTCTAATCCCTAATTCTTAATCCATATTACATAATCTTTAATAATTAATCTCTTAATCCATAATCCTTAATCCCTAACAATTAATCCATTCATCTCTAATCCTTGGTCCCTCATCCTTAATCCTTAATCTTTAATCTTTAATCCATATTACTTATTCTCTAATGCCTACTACCAAATCTATAATCCTAAATCCCTAAACCCTAATCCCTAATTGCTAATCCATAATCTCTAATCCCCAATCCCTAATTTCGTAATCCCTCCCTATTAATCCCTGATCACAAATCCCTAATACCTCTCTAATCCCTAATCCCTCTCTCCCTATTCTATAATCTATATTCCTTAATCTCTAATCCCTCCCACTTTTATCCCCAATTTCTAATGACTAACCCCTAATGCTTAATTCATCTCATCAACCTCTTCTTCTTCTTCCTCCACTTATTCTTCATCTTCTTCTTCTTCTATTTCTACTTCTTCCTCATCTTCTTCTTCTTCATCATTTTCTCCTTCTTCTTCCTCCTCTTCTTCCTCATCTTACTCTTCATCTTCTTCATCTGCTTCTTCTTCTTCTTACTCTCCTCTTCTTCTTCTTTCTCTTCCTCTTCTTCCTTTTCATCATCATCATCATCTTCTTCTTCTTCTTCTTTATTTTCGTATTCATCTTCTTCATCTTCTTCTTCCTCTTCTTCTCATTCCTCCTCTTCTTCTTCTTCCTCTTCTTGTTCTTTTCCTTCTCCATCTTCTGTTTTTTCTTGTTCTTGTTCTTCTTCTTCCTCTTCTTCTTCCTCTTCTTCTTCCTCTTATTCTTCTTCTTCATCTTTCATTTTTGTTCTTCTTCTTCTTATACTTCCTCTTCTTCTTCTTTTTCTTGTTCTTCTCCTTCTCCTTTGTCTTCTCCTTCTCCAAGTATTTCTCTTTCTTCTTCCCCATCTCCTTATCTTTCTCTATCTCCTACTCCTTTCCTTTCTTCTTCGCCTTCTTCATCTCCTTCACCTTCCCTTCTCCTTCTCCTACTCCTTCACCTCTCCTCTTTCATCTCCTCATCCTCCTCTTTTTCTTACTCCTTCATCTTCTTCATCTTCTTCTTCCTTCTCTTGCTCCTTCACCTCTCCTCTTCCAACTCCTCATACTCCTCTTTTTCTTACTCCATCTTCTTCTTCTTCTTCCTTCTTTCCTCTTTCTACTTTCTTCTTTCTACTTTCTTCTTCCTTCTTCCATCTTCTTTCCTTCTTCCTTCCTCCTTCCTTCTTTCTTCTTCTTCTAATTTCTCTTCCTCTTCTTTTTCTTCCTCTTCTTCCTCCTCATCATCATCATCTTCTTCTTCTTCTTCTTCCTCATTTCTTCTTTGTCATCTTCTTCCTTTACTTACCTCATCTTTCTCTTAGTCTTCTTCTTCTTCTTCTTCTTCTCCTTCCTCTTCTTCCTCTTACCCTGCCTTCTCTTCTTTTTCTACT
Source organism: Vanilla planifolia (assembly GCA_023846275.1). Classification (NCBI taxonomy): domain Eukaryota; kingdom Viridiplantae; phylum Streptophyta; class Magnoliopsida; order Asparagales; family Orchidaceae; genus Vanilla; species Vanilla planifolia. The sequence continues at coordinate 160,725 of JAIUJO010000892.1, read as the reverse complement.
TTTTTTTGTTCTTCGTATTCCTCTTCTTCTTCCTCTTCCTCTTCTTCTTCTTCTTCTTTAGCTTCTCCTTCTTTTCTACTTCTCTTTCTTATTGTCTTTCTCCTTATCCTTCTCTTTCTCCTTCTCCTTCACCTTCTCCTGCTCCTCTTTCTCCTTCTCCTTCTCCTTCTTCATCTCTTACACTTTCTTCGTCTCCTTATCCTCCTCCTCCTCATCCCTCTTCCCCCTCTCCTTCTCCTTATTCTTTTTCTTGTTCTTGTTCTTTATTCTTTCTTCTTTCTTCTTTCTTCTCCCTTCTTGCTTCTTCCTTCCTCCTTCCTTCTTTCATCTTCCTTTTTTTCCTTCCTTCTATCTTCTTCCTTCTATCATCCTCTTTATTCTTCCTCTTCTTCCTCTTCTTCTTCTTTCTCCCTTCTTCCTTCTTCCTTCCATTTTCTTTCTTCCTTCTTCATTCTCCATAATCCTCATATCTAATCCTTAATCCCTAATTGCTAATCCATCCCTAATTTTTATTCTTTAATCTTTAGATCTTAAGCTCTATCCCTAAACTTTAATCTTTAACACCAAATCCCTAATCTCTTATCTATAATCCGTAATTCATAATCCATAATCTCTAAACCCTAATCCCTAATTCTTAACCACAAATCTCTATTCCCTGATCTCTAATGCTAATCCAAAAACATTAATCCTTAATCTTTAATATCTAATCCTACATACCTAATCACAAATCTCTAATCCTTAATCCTTAATCTCTATTCTTTTATGCCTAATCCTTAATTTTTAATCCTAAATTCCTAATCTCTAGTACTTAATCTCTTAATTCTTAATTCCTATTCTCTAATACCTAATAATTAGTCCCTATCATCTCTAATCCTTAATCCCTAATATCTAATCTTTAATCCATAATCAGTATTCCATAATTTTTTTACTTATTCCCTTATTCTTACTCCTTAATCCCAATTCCCTAATCTCTAAACATAAATCCCTTATTGCCAACTTCCAAATCCATAATCCCTAATCAGTCCCTCCCAAATCTTTAATGCATATTCCTTGATACCTAATCTCTAATCCATCATTCCCTAATCCTTAATTCCCATTCCATAACCCCTAATCCTTAATCCCAAATCCTCGTTTTCTTCCACTTCTTCTTTTTCTTCCTCTTCTTCTTTTTCTTCTGCTTCCTCTGCTTCTCCTTCTTCCTAATTTTCTTCTACTTCTTTTTCCACCTTTTCTTTCACATTTTCCTCTACTTCTTCTTCTTCTTCTTCTTCCTTTTCTTCTTTTCTTCTTCTTCTTCTTCTTCTTGACCTTCCCTTTCTTCTTCTTCTTCTTCTTCCTCATCTTCTTCTTCCTCATCTTCTTCTTCCTCCTCTTCTTCTTCTTCCTCTCCCTTTCCTTCTTCTCTTCTTTTCTTATTCTTCTTATTCTTCCTTGTTTTCTTTTTCTTCTTCTCCTTCTTCTTTTTCTTCTTCTTCTTCTTCTTCTTGTTCTTCTTCTTTTTCTAGTTCTTCTTCTTCTTTTTCTTCTTCTTCTTCTTATTCTTCTTCTCCTTCTTCTCCATCTCCTTCTCTTTGTCTTTCTCCTTCTTCTCTTTTTCCTTCTCCTTCTCCTTCTCTCCTTCTCCTTCTCTTTCTCCTCCATCTTCTCTATGTCCTTCTCTTTCTCCTTCTTCTTCTTCTCCTTCTTCTTCTTCTCCTTCTTTATCTTCTTTTTCTTCTATCTTCTTTCTTCTTTCTTCTTCCCTCTTCCTCCATCCTTCATCTTCACTCCTTCCAACTTCTTTCTTTCTTCTTCTTTCTTCCTTCTTCTTCATCTTACTCTTCTTCTTCTTCCTCTTCTTCTTCTTCTTCCACTTCTTCCTCCTCTACTTCTTTCTTCTTTCTTTCTTCTTTTTTCTTCCTTCTCACTAATCTCTAATCTTTAATCCTAAATCAATAATCCATAATCCTTCACAAAAAATCTATCCCTAATCTGTAACCCTTAATCTTTAATTCCTATCCTCTGATCCTTAATCTTTACTCCCTAAACAATAATCCCTAATCCCCTCATCCCTAATGCTTAATCCGTAACCCCAAATCCTTATAACTTATTTCTCTATCTCTTCTCTCTAGCCTATAATCCCTAATCTCTAAACAATAATCCCTAAGTGTCAACTTGCAAATCCCTACGTCCCTAATCTTTAATCTATATTCCTAGAGACCAAATCACTAATCCTTAATTCCTTAGTCCTTAATCTATAATTCCTAACCTCTGAACCCTAATCCCTAATCTGTTAATTCTTCTTCTTCTTTATGTACTTCTTCTTCCTCTTCTTCTTCTTCTACCCATTCTTCTTCTTCTTCTTCTTCCTCATGTTTTTCTTCCACTTCTTCCTTTTCTTCCTTATCATCCTCTACTTCTACTTCTTCTTCCACTTTTTCTTCTTCTTCATCTTCTTCTTCTACATTCTCTTCTTCTTCTTCTTCTTCTCCTTCCTCTTCTTCTACTTCTTCATCTTGTTATACTTCTTTTACTAGGTCTACTTCTTCGTCTTCTACTTTTTCCTTGTCTTCTTCTTCTTCTCCTTTTACTTCTTATTCTTCTTCTTTTTTTTCTTTAGCTTCTTTCTCTTCGTCTTTCTCTTCTTCTACCTCTACTTGCCATTTTTTCTTCCTCTTCTTCTTCTTCTTCTTTCTCTTCTTCTTCTAAATTTTATTCTTCTTCTCCCTCTTCAATTTATTCTTCTTTTTTTCTTCTTCTACTTCTCCTTCTTCTTCTTCTTCGTCTTGTTTTATTTCTTCTTCTTCTTCTACTCCTCTTCTTGCTCTTCTCCTTCTTCTTCTTCTTCAACTTCCTCTTTTTATTATATTATTATTATTATTATTATTATTATTATTATTATTATGATTATTATTATTATTTTCTTCTTCATCTTCTTATTCTTCTTCTTCCACCACTACTTCACATTCTTCTTCTTCTTCCTCTTCCTACACTTCTCCTTCTTCTTCTTCTTCTTCTATTACTACTACTTCCTCTTCCTCTTCTTTTTCTTCTTCTTCTTCTTCTTTTCCTTCTTCTCCTTCTTCTTATTGTTCTTCTCCACCCCTTCTTCTTATTCATCATCATCACCATCATCATCATCATCATCTTCTTCTTCTTCTTCTTCTTCTTCTCCTCCTCCTTCTTCTTCTTCTTCTTCTTCTTCTCCTTCTTCTTCTTCGTAATCCTTAACTTGTATTGTCTAATTCTACCTCCTTAATCCCTCATTAACTAATCTTTAATCAATAATACCTAATCAATTATCTTTAATCAATCCCTCCCTAATCCTTAATCCTTAATCATTAATCAAAAGTCATTAAACCCTAATCCCTAGTCCATTCATTATTCCTGAAGCCTAATCGTTAATCCCTAAACTCTAATCCTTAATCTCTAATCCCTAAACTCTTATCCTTAATACTTGATCTCTAATCCCTAATCCTTAATCTATAATCCATTATCCCTAATCCTTATTTTCTAAACTTTTATCCTAAATCCTTAATCCTTAATCTCTAATCCATAATCTCTAATCCTTAATCCCAAATCCCTAATACCTAATCCTTAATCCTAATACTAATCACTTAATCTCTAATCCATAATCTCTAATCCTTAATCGTAATCTCTATTCCCTTATCCGTAATCTAGAATACTAAATACATAATCCTTAGTGATAAATCCTTTAATTCTTAATCATTAATCCTTAATCCCTAAACCCTAATCCCTAATCATTAATCCTTTTATCCCTAGTCCCTAATCCTTAATCTTTAATCCCTGTTACTTATTCATTAATCCTTACTCCCTAATGCCTAATCCATAATCCCTAATCTTTAATCTCTAATTGATAACCTCGAATCCTCAATCTTCAATACCTTATTCATAATCCCTAATCCTTAATCCTTAGCCCCTAATCCCAAATCCATTTCTCCTCAATCCTTAATCTCTAATCCTTAATCCATCTCTTCTCTTTCTTCTTCTTCTTCTTCCTTCTCTTCTTGTTGTTGTTGTTCTTCTTCTTCTTCTTCCTCTCCATCTTCTTCCTCTTCCGCATCTTCTTCTTCCTCCTCACTTCCAGATCTTACTCTTCTTCTACTTCTTCTACTTCTTCCTCTTCTTCTTCTTCTTCCTCCTCCTCTTCTTCTTTTTCTTCCTCTTCTTCTTCATCATCGACTTCCTGTTCTTCTTCTTCTTCTTCTTCTACTACTACTTTTTCTACCTCCTCCTCTTCTTCTTCCCCTACTTATTTTTCTCAATTTTCTTCTTTTCTTGTAAGTCTTCTTTCTCTTCTTCTACTTCTTCTACTTTATCTTCATTATCATCATCTTCATCTTCTACCTCTTTTTCTTCTTCCACTTCTTTTGTTTCTTATTCTTCATCTTCTTCTTTGTCTTCTTCTTCGTCTTCTTCTTCTTCTTCTTCTACTTCTTCTCATCATCTTTCAACTTCGCCTTCCCTTTCTCCTTCCCCTTATCCTTCTCCTTCTCGATCTCCTTCTCTTTTCCTTCTTCTTCTTATTCTCCATCTCCTTCTTCTTCTCCTCCTCCTTCTTCTTGTCTTCCTTCTTCTCGTTCTCCTTCTTCTTCTTCTTCATCATCTACTTTTTCTTCTACTTCTTTCTTCATTCTTATGTCCTCTTTCTTCTTTCATCTTTAATCTTTCTTCTTCCTTCTTCCTTCTTCCTTCATTCTTCCATCTTCCTTAATCTTTCTTTCTTCATCATTCTTCTTTTTTCTATCTTCTTTCTTCTTTCTTCTTTATTCTTCCTCTTCTTCTTCCTCTTCCTCTTCTTCTTTTTTTCCTCTTCTTCTTCCTCATCTTCTTCTTCTTCTTTTTTCCGAATCCTTAATCCCCTATCTATGATCCATAATCCCTAATCACAAATACTTGATCCCTAATCCCTAATCTTTATTCCTTAATCTTTAATTCTTAACCCTTAATCATTAATTCTTCATCATTAAACCCCAATATCTAACCCCTTATCTTAATCATAATCCATTAATCTTTTAGCCTTAATCTCTAATCTCTAATAGTTTTTCCTTAATCCCAAATTCTTAATCACATATCTTAAATAAATAATCCTTATTCTCTAATCCATAATCCCTAATCTTTAATAATTAATCTCTTAATCCTTAATCCCTAATCCTTAATCCTTAATCATTAATCTCTTCATCCTTAATCCTTAATCCTTAAACCTTAATTCCTATTATTTATTCCAAAATCCCTACTCTCTAATCAATTATCCTTAATCCCAAAACCATAATTATAAATTGCCAATCCATAATCCCTAATCTCTTATCCCTATTTCCTAATCCTTAAAGCTTAATACCTAATCCCCCTCTCAGTAATCCTTAATCCCTAATATCTAATCTCTAATCCCTAATCCCTCGCTCCTCAATCCATTATCTGTATTCCCTAATCCCTAATCACTCCCTCTTAATCTCTAATTCCAAATCCATCACACCTAATCCCTAATCCTTAATCCATATCTTCTTACTCTTCTTCTTCTTCTTCCTCTTCCTCTTCTTCTTCTTCTTCTTCTTCTTCTTTAATCTCTTCTTCTTCTACTTTATTTTCTTCTTCTTCATCCTTTACTTCCTTATCTTCCACTTCTTCTTCTTCTTTTTCTTCTTCTTCTTTGACTTCTTCTTCTCTTATTCTTCTTATTCCTCTTCTTCTTCTTCCACTTCTTCTTTTTCTTCTTCTTCTTTTACTTTTATTTGTAGTTCTTCTTCTTCATCAACATTGTCATCATCATCATCATCATCTTCTTCTTGCACTTTTTCTTCTTCTTCTCCTCTTTTTTCTTCTCCTTCTTCTCTTTTTCTTTCTACTTCTCCTTCTACTTCTGTTACTACTTCACCTTCTCCTACTCCTTCTTCATCTCGTTCTCCTTCTCCATTTCTTTCTCCTTCTCCTTCTACATCTATTTTGCCTTCTTCTCCTCCTTATCCTCATCCTCCTTCCCCTTCTCCCTCTCCTTCTTCTTCTTCTTCTTCTTCTTCTCTTTCTTCATCATCTTCTTCTTCCATGTTTATTTCTTCTTCTTTTTCTTCTTCTTCTTCTTTTATTTCTTGTTCTTCTTCTTCTATTTCTTCTTCTTCTTGTTGTTCTTCTTCTTCTTCTTCCTCTTTTCTTCTTATTCTTCTTCTTTTTCTTCTTCATCTTCCTCTTCTTCTTCTTCTTCTTCTTCTTTTTCCTCTTCATCTTTCTCTTCTTCTTCTTCTTCTTCAACTTTTTCACCTTCTTCTTCTTTGTCTTCTTTCTCTCCTCCTTCTTCTTCCTCTTCATCTTCTTCTTCTTCTTCTTTTTCTTTTTCTTTTTCTTTTTCTTATTCTTCTACTTCTTCTTCTTCTTTTTCATTTTCTTCTTCCTCTTCTACTTCCTCTTCTTTTTCATCTTCCTCTTCTTCTTCTTCTCTTTCTTCTTCTTCCTCTTGTTTGTTTTCTTTGACTTCTTCTTCGTCTTACTCTTTTTCTTCCTTTTCATCATCATCATCATCATCTTCTTCTTCTTCTCCTTCTTCTTCTTATCCTTCTTCTTCTTCCTCTTCCTCTTAATTTTCTTCTCCTTCTTCTTCATAATCCTTAATCCATATTCTCTAATCCTTACTCCTTAATCCTTTCGTCTCTAATCTTTTTCCCTAAATTTGTAGTCCGTAATCCATCCTACTTTAATCTAATCCTTAATCCCTATTCCCTAATCCCTAGACCCTAATCCCTAAACCCGGACCCTAATCCTTAATCGATCCTTAATCTATAATCCTTAATCCTTAATCATTAATTTCTAATCTGAAATCTCTAAACCCAAATCTCTAATACTTAATCACTAACCCCTAATCCTTAATGTATAATTTATAATCCAAAATCCCTAATCTCTAATTCTTAATCTTTAATTCCTAATCCTTAAACCCTAATCCCTAATACCTTATCCCTAATTCGTAATTATCATCTATAATCCATAATGCTTAATCTCAAATCTGTAATCATTTATCCCTAATCTTTAATCCCTAATCCCTAATCCTTAATCCTTAAATCTTAATCCCAAATCCATAATCTTAGGCCCTTATCCTAATCCAAATTACTTAATCTCTAATCCTTAATCCCTAATTTCTAATCTATAATCTTGAATCATGAATCCCTAATCAGTAATTTCTAATCCTTAATCCCTAATCTATAATTCATCGTTATTCCTTAATCCTAATCCTTAATCCTTAATCCCTAATCCTATTACTTATTCCTTAATCATTAATCTTTAAGTTCTAATCTTAATCCATAATTCATAATCCGTAATCCCTAACCGTTAATCCTTAATCTTTAATCTCTAATCTATAATCCTTAATCCTTAAACATTAATACCAAATCACATATCCATCCCTCCTTAATCCTTAATCCCTAATCCATCTCTTCTTCCTCTTTTTCTTCTTCTTTCGCTTCTTCTTGGTCTTCTTCTCCTTCTTCCTCCTCCTCTTCCTCTTCTTCTACATCATCAACATCTCACTCTTCTTCTTCTTCTTCTTTTTCTTCTGCTTCTACCCTTCCTTTTATTTTCTTCTACTTCATCATCATCATATTCCTCTCCTTCTTCTTCTTCTTCTTCATCTTCTTCTTCTTCTTGTACTACTTCTTCCTCCTCCTCTTCTTCTTTTTCTCATTTTCATCTTTTCTAGTAATTCCTCTTCCTCTTCTTCTTCTTCTTCTTCTTCTTCTTTTTCTTCTTCATCTTCTCCTTCTTATCCTTCTCCCTATCTTTCACCTTGTCTTTCTACTTCTGCTTCTCCTTCCTTTTCTCCTTCTCCAACTCCTTCTCCATCTACTTCTCCTTCTCGTTCTATCTTTCCTTCTCCTTCTTCTTCCCCTTAATCCCTAATCCTTAAAAATTAATCCCTTAATTATTAATCCCTAATTTCTCATAGATAATCATTAATCACTTCATATGTAATCCCTAATCCCTATTCTATAATCCTTTATACATAATCTCTAATCTTTATTACTTATTCCCTAGTCCTTTTGCTCTAATCCCTAATCCCTAAACCTTAATCCTTAATTTCTAACTCCAAAATCCTTGATCTCTCTCTCCCTAATCTTTAATCCATATTCCCTGATAACTAATCACTAATCCTTCATTTCGTAATCCCTAATCCTAATCCCTAACTATTAATCTGTAATCCATCTCTTCTTGCTCTTCTTCTTCTACTTCTTTTTCTTGTTCCTCTTCTTCTTCCTCCTCTTCTTCTTCTTCTTTCTCATCTTGTTTTTCTTCTTCTACTTCTTCTCCTACTCCTTGTCCTTCTTCTTCTTCTTTGTCTTTTATTTCTTCTTCTTCTTCTCCTTCTTCTTCTCCTTCTCCTTCTCTAGCTTCTTCTTGTTCTTCTACTTCTTTCATTTCTACTTCTACTTATTATTCTTCTTCTTCCACTTTTTCTTCTTTTTTTCATCTTTTTTTTCTACTTCTACTTCTTCTTCTTCCTCTTCTTCCTCTTCTTCTTCTTCTTCTTCTTCTTCTTCTCCTTTCACTTCTTTTACTTCTTCTAGTTCTGCTTCTTCTACTATGTCTTTTTCATCTTTCTCTTCTTCTTTTTGCACTTCTTCTTCTTCTTCTTTGTCTTCTACTTCTTCCTCTTCTTCTTTCTCTTCTTGTACCTCTACTTATTTTTCATCATCCTCTTCGTATTCTTCTTCTTCTTCTTCTCCTTTTTCCTCTTCTTCTTCTTCATCTTCCATTTCTTCTTCTTCTTCTTCTTCTTCTTCTTCTTCTTCTTCTTCTTCTTCTTCTATTTCTTTTTGTTCTTCTATTTCTTCTTCTTCTTCTTCTTCTTCTCCTTCTTCTTTATCTTCCTCTTCTTCTTATTATTATTTTTATCTTCATCTTCCTTTTTTTCTTCTACTTCATCTTCTTCTTCTTCTACTACTACTAATTCTTCACCTACTTCTTATTCTTCCTACTCTTCTCTTTCTCCTTTTCCTTCTTCTTCTTCTACTTCTTCTTCCTCTTCTTCTCCTCTTCTTCTTCTTCTTCTTCTTCTTCTTCCACTTCTTGTTCTTCTTTTCTTCTTCTCCATCTTCTTCTTCTTCTTTTTGTTCTTCCTCTTCTCCTTCTTCTTCTTCTTCTTCTTTTTCTTCTCCTTATTCTTCTTCTTCTTCTTCTTCTCCTTGTTGTTCTTCTTCTTCTTCTTCTTCTTCTTCTGCTTCTTATTCTTTTTCTTCTTCTTCTTCTTCTTCTCCTTCTTTTCATTGGTAATGCTTAGTCCATGTTATCTAGTCCATCTTTCGTATCCCTCCTTGCCTAATCCCTAATCTATAATACCTAATCTATAATCTTTAATGAATCTCTTTGTAATTCCTAATCTCCAATCCTTAATCATTTATAAAAGATCTTTAATCCCTAATCCCTAAACCTTAATCTGTAATCTTTAATCCTAAATCTCTAATCTCTAAACCATAATCCTTAATCCCTAATCCTTAATCTATAATCCATAATCCCTCATCCTTACTTTCTAATCCCTTATCCCTAATCCTTAATCCCTAATCCTTAATCTCTAATCCCAAATCCATAATCTCTAATCCTTAATCCGAATCTTAATCACCTAATCTTTAATCCCTAATCTCTAAACCTTAGTACTAATCTTTTTTCTTAATCCATAATGCTAAATACTAAATCACTATTACTTAATCCTTAGTAACGAATCCCATAATCCTTAATCCCTATTCCTTATTCCCTAATCCCTAATCATTAATCTTTTCATCTCTAATACTTAATCCTTAATCCTTATTACTTATTCATTAATTCTTACTCCCTAATCTGTAATCCATAATCCTTAATCTTTAATCCCTAATTGATAATCCTTAAACCTGAATCCTCAATCACTAATCCTTTATCCCTAACACTTAATCCCGAATCCCTTTCTCTTTAATCCCTAATCTATAATCCTTAATCCATCTCTTCTTTCTCTTTTTCTTCTTCCTCTTCTTTTTCTTCCTTTTCTTCTACTTCTTCTTCCCCTTCTTCTTCTTCTTCCTCATCTTCTTCTTCTTCTTCCTTATCTTCTTGATCTTACTCTTCTTTTACTTCTTCTTATTCTTCTTCTTTCTCTTTCTCTTCTTCTTTTTCTTCCTCTTCTTCTTCATCTTCATCTTCCTCTTCTTCTTCTTCTTCTCCTTCTCCTTCTTGTTCTTCTTCTATTTCTTCTACCTCCTCCTCTTCTTCTTCTCCTTCTTCTTCTTTTCTTGTAATTCTTTTTTTCTCTTCTTCATCCTCTTCTACTTCTTCATCTTTTTTCTTCTTCTTCTACTTATTGTTCTTCTTCTTTTTCTTTTATTTCTTGTTTTTGTTCTTTTTCTTTGTCATCTTCTTCTTCTTCTTTTCTCCTTCTCCGTCTACTTCTCCTTCTTCTCACTATCTTTCAACTTCTTCTTCCCCTTCTCTTTCTCCTTCTCCTTCTCCTCTTCACTCTCCTTCTCTTTTTTCCTTCTCTTTCTCATTCTCTGTCTCCTTCTCCTTCTCCTCCTCCTTCTATTTGTCCTCCTCTTTCTCCTTCTCCTTCTTCTTCTTCTTCTTTTCCTTTTTCTTCTACTTATTTCACCTTTCTTATTTCTTCTTTCTTCTTGCTTCTTTCATCTTTCTTCTTCCTTCTTGCTTATTCTTTCTTTCTTCATCTTTCTTCTTTATTCTTTCATCTTTCTTCTTTATTCTTCGTCTTACTTCTTCCACTTCCTCTTCTTCTTCATATTTTTCCACTTTTCTTCCTCATCTTCTTCTTCTTTTTGTTCTTAATCTCTAATCCCTAATCTATAATCCATAATCCTTAATCCCTAATACCTAATCTTTAATCCCTAATCTCTAATCCTCAATCATTAATCCCTAACTCTTAATCACTATTCCTTAATCACTAATCCCTAATATTTAACCCCTTATCGTGGTACTAATCCCTTATCTCTAAGCCTTAATCTCTAATCTCTAATACTTATTCCTTAATCCGAAATCCCTAATCACTAATCTCTAATCAATAATCCCTATTCTCTAATTCATAATCCCTGATCCTAAATAACTAATCCTTAATCGTTAATGCTTAGTCCCTGATCCTTAATAATTAATCCCTTCATCTTTAATCACTAATCCTTAATCTTTACACCTTAATTCCTATTATTTATTCCCTAATTCCTACTCTATATTCTATTATCCTTAATCCATAAATAATAATCATAAATTACTAATCCATAATCCCTAATCTTTTATCCCTAATCCCTAATCCTTAATCCATAAACCTTAAGCCTAATACCTAATCCCTCTCTTCCTAATCCCAAATCTTTAATCTTTAATCCTTAATAGCTAACCTCTAATCCCCAATCCATCTCTCTTTAATCTGTAATTCTTTTTCCCTAATCCCTAATCACTCCCTTCTTAATCCCTAATCCCAAAACCCTAATCCTTAATCCCTAATCCTTCTACTATTCCTCTTCTTCTTCTAGTTCTTCTTCCTCTTCTTCCTCTTCTTCTTCTTCTTCTTCTTCTTTTTCTTCTTTATTTTCTTCTTCTTCTTCTTATTAATTTTATTTTCCTTCTTCTTCTTCCTCCTCTTTCTTTTCTTCTTCTTCTTCTTCTTCTTCTTCTTCTTCTTCCTCTTTTTCTTCTTCTTCTGCTTCTCCTTCTTCTACTCTTACTCTTCTTATTCCTCGTCTTATTCCACTTCTTCTTCTTCTTCTTTTAATTGTTCTTTTTCTTCTTCCCCCTCTTCATCTTCTTCTTCTACTTCTTGTTCTTGTTCTTCTTCTTCATCATCTCCTTCTTCTTCTTCTTCTACTTCTCCTTCCTTTTTTCTTTCTCCTTCCCCTTCTCCTTCTCCTTCTCCTTCTCCTTCACCTACTCCTAATCGTCCTCCATCTCCTTCTCCTTCTTGATTTCCTTCTCCTTCTCCTTCTTCTTCTCCTCGTCCACCTTCTCCTTCCTCTCTTCTTCTTCTTCTCCTTCATCTTCTTCTTCTTTCTTTTTTATTTCTTCTTCTACTTCTTCTCTTTCACCTTCTTCTTATTATTCTCCTTGTTCTTCTTTTATTTCTTCTTCTTCTGCTACATCTTCTACTTCTTGTTCTTATTCTTCTTCATTTTTTTCTCTATTCTTCTTATTCTTCTTCTTTTTCTTCTTCATCTTCCTCTTCCTCTTCTTCTTCTTCTTTTTCCTCTTCATCTTACTCTTCTTCTTCCTCTTCTTCTTCTTTCTTTCTTTTCTCCTTCTCCTTCTTCTTCTTCTTCATCTTCCCCATCTTCTTCTTCTTTTTCTTCTACTTCTTCCTTTTCTTCTTCTTTTTCTCTTTCTTCTTCTTCTTTTGATTCTTCTTCTTCTTCTTCCTCATTTTCTTCTTCCTCTTCTTCTTCCACTACTTCTTCCTCTACTTTTTCATCTTCTTCTTCTTCTTTTTCTTCTTCTACTTCGTCTTGATCTCTTTCTTCTTCATCTCCTTGTTCTTCTTCTTCTTCATCTTCTTCTTCCTCTACCTCTTCTTCTACTTCTTCATAATCTTTAATCCATATTCCCTAATCCCTACTCCTTAATCCTTCCCTCTCTAATCTCTTATCCATATATTTATAATCCTTAATCCATCCCTCTTCAATCATTAATCTGTAATCCCGATTCTTTAATCCCTAGTCCTTAATCCCTAATCCCTTGCCTCTAATCCCTAATTGATCCTTAATCCTTAATCTATAATTTCTTATTTCTAATCTCTAGTCTCAGATCCTTAAACCCTTATCCCTAATACCTAATCTCTAACCCTTAATCCCTATTATATAATTCATTTTCCCAAATCCCTAATCTCTAATCCCTAATCCTTAATCTCTAATCCTTAAGGCCTAATCTTTATTACCATATCCCTAATCCCTAATATGTAATTTTTTATCCCTAATCCCTAATTCTTAAGTCTTAATAATAATTACTTTATCTATAATCTCTAATGTATAATCCTGAATCATGAATCCATATTCTCTAGTCTCTAATCCTTAATCCCTAATCTCTATTATCAAATGTGTAATCCCAAATCGTAAATCCCCAATCCTAAATCCTTAGTAATTAACCTTTAAATCCTTAATCTCTAATCTCTAATCATTAATCCCTTCATCCTTATTTCTTAATCCTAATATCTAATTCCTATTACTTATTCCTTAATCCCTAATCCTTAATCCTTAAATTCTAATCCCTAATCCATAATTGATAATCCCTAATCCTTAATCTTTAATCTCTAATCTATAACCCTTAATCCTTAATCCGTAACACCTAATCCAATATCTATCCCTTTTTAATCCTTAGTCCCTAATCCATCTCTTCTTTCACTTCTTCTTCTTCGTCTACTTTTTTATCTTCTTCTTCTTCCTCCTCTTCTTCTTCCTCTTTCTCATCTTCTTATTCTTCTTCTTCTACATCTTCCACATCTTACTCTTCTTCTTCTCATATTGCTTCTTCATCTTCGTCTTCATCTTCCCCTTCTTTTTTTCACTTCTTCTTCCTTTCCTTCATCTTCTTCTTCTTCTTCTTCTTCTTCATCTTCTTCTACTTGTTCTACTACTTCATCCTCCACCTCTTCTTCTTCTTTTTCTCTATTTTCTTCTTTTTCTTATAATTCTTCTTCCTCTTCTATTTCTCCTTCTTCTTCTTCTTCTTCTTCTTCTCCTTCTTCTTCTTTTTATCCATCTCATTCTCCTTATCTTTCACCTTGTACTTTTGCTTCTCCTTCTCCTTCTCCTTCCCTTCTCCATCTCCTTCACTTTCTCTTTCTCCTTCTCATTCTCCCTCTCTTTCTCCTCTTTAATCCCTAATCACTAATCTATTTTTAATCTCCAATCCTTAATCTTTAATCCCTAACCTATTATCCCTAAGCTCTTATCTATAATCCCTAATTTCTAATTACTAATCCCAAATCCTTAATCACTAATCCCAAATCCTTAGATATTGATCGCTAATCTCTAATGCTAATCCTAACACCATTATCTCTAATCCCTACTCTCTAATCTCAAATCCTAAATTTTGCATAACTAATCCCTAATCCCTAATAATTAATCTCTATGCCCTAATACCAAATCTTAAATCACTAATCTTTAATCCTTAATCCTTAATAATTAATCTCTTAATTCTTAATCCCTAAGCTCTATTCTATAAACATTAATCTCTTCATCTATAATCCTTAATCGTAATCTTTATTCCATAATCCCTTATCCATAATCGCTAATCTCTATTACTTATTCCCTAATCCTTTTGCCCTAATCCCTAATCCCTAATCTTTAAACCTTTATCCTTAATTTTTAACTCCAAAATCTCTAGTCTTTGTCTCCCCAATCTTTAATCTACATTCTCTGATATCTAATCCCTAATCTTTCATTCCATAATCCCTAATCCTTAATCCTTAATCGCTAACACCCGCATCCCTAATCCATCTCTTCTTCCAATTCTTTTGCTTCTTCATCTTCTTCCTCTTCTTCTTCTTCTTCATCCACTTCTTCTTCCTCCTCATTTTCTTTTTCTTCATTTTCTTCTTCTTCTTCTTCTTCTTCTCATTCTTCCTCCTCTTCTTCTTCATCTTTATTTCATCATCTTCTTCTTCTCCTACTTCTTCTTATTCTTGTTCTTCTTCTTTTATTTTTGCTTCTTCTTCTTCTTCTTCTTCATCTTTCTCTTCCTATCTTCTTCTTGTCCTTCTTCCTTTTCTTCTTCATCTTCCTCTTCTTCTTCCCCTTCTTCTTCTTATTCTTCCAATTCTTCTTCTTCTTCCTTATTTTCTTTTTCTACTTCTTCTGCTTCTTCTTCTCATTCTTCTTCTTCTTCTTCTTCTTCTTAATCTTTTATTTGTTCTTCTTCTTCCTCTTCTCCTTCACCTACTTCTTCTTGTTCTTCTTCCTCTTCTTTTATTTTTGCTTCTTCTTCTTCTGCTTCATCTTTTTCTTTCTCTCTTCTTCTTGTCCTTCTTCCTTTTCTTCTACATTTTCCTCTTCTTCATCTTCTTCTTCTTCGCTTTCCTCCTCATCTTCCCCTTCTTCTTCTTCTTCAACTACTTCACCTTCTTCTTCTTCTTCTTCTCCTTCTTCTTACTCTTCCCCTTCTCTTTCTTCTTCTTCTTCTTTTTCTTCTTCTTCTTCATCTTCTTCTTCTTCTTCTTCCTCTTCTTCTCCTTTTTTCTTCTTCTTCTTCTTCTTCTTCTTCTTCTTCTATTACTACTACTACTTCTTCTCATCATTTTCTTCTTCTATATCTTCATCCTCTTCTACTTCATATTCCTTCTCTTCTTCTTCTTCTTCATCATCTTCTTCCTCTTCTTACTCTTGTTCTGCCTCTTCGTCTTCTTCTTCATATTCTTCTTCTTCTTCTTCTTCTTCTTCTTCTTCTCCTTATTCTTCTTCATCTTCTTCATCTCTTTCTTCTTCATAATCTTTAATCCAATCTTTACTAATTAATCCTTCCCTCCATAATCTCTTATCTTTAAATTTGTAGTCCTTAATCCATCCCTCTTTAACCAGTAATTGTTAATCCCTATTCTTTAATCCTTAATCCCCAATCCATAATCCCAATCCCTTATCAATTTTTAATCCATAATCCCTAATCTTTAATAACTAATCTCTAATCCCTAATCTTTAATCCCTAAACCTTAATCTCTAATACCTAATCCCTAATCTCTAATCCTTAATCTATAATTCATAATATTAAATTCTTAATCTCTAATCTCTAATACCTTATGTCTAATCCTTAATACCTGATCCCTAATCCTTAATCCTTAATCTATACCAAATAATCCCTAATCCCTAATCTCTAATCTATAATCCTAAATCACTAATCTTTAACCCTTAATCCCTATTCTCTATTCTGGATTCCATAATACCAAATCCTAATTCCATAATCTCTAATCATTAGTAATTAATCCCTTAATCCATAATCAGTAATCTTTAATCATTAATCCTTTCATCTCTAATCCTTAATCTTAAACCCTGATCTGTAATCCTTATTACTTATTCTTTAATCTCTAATCCCTATTCTGTAATCTCTAAACTCTAATCTCTAATTGATAATACCTAATCCTTAATCTTTAATCCTTAATTCATAAACCCTAATCCTAATCCCTAACACCTAAGTTTATATTTGTCCCTCCTTAATTCCAAATCTTTAATCCTTAGCCCCAAATCCTTATTCCCTAATCCATCTCTTCTGCCTCTTCTTCTTTTTCTTTTTCCTCTTCTTCTTCCTCTTCTTCTTCTTCTTCCAAATCTTCTTCTTTTTCCTCATCTTTCTCTTCTTCTTCTTTTTCTTCTTCTTATTCTTCTTCTTCTTCCTCTTCTTCTTCTTCTTCTTCCTCCTCTTCTTCTTCTTCATCTTCTTCATCAACTTCTTCTCTTTCTTCATCTTTTTCTTCCACTTCTTCTTTTCTTTGTCTTTGTCATCTTCTTCTTCTTTTTCTTCATCATCTTCTTCTTCTTCCTCTGCTTCTTCATCTTCTTCTTCTTCTATTCTTGTTCTTCTTATTCCTCTTCTTATTCCTCTTCTTCCTCTTCTTCTTCTTCTTCTTCTTCTTCTATATTTTTCCTTCTTCTTCTTCTTTAGCTTTTCCTTCTTCTTCTCTTTGTCTTCCTCCTTCTCCTTCTCCTTCTCCAACTCCTCCTTCTCCTTCTCCTTCACCTTCTCCATCTCTTTCTCATTCTCCTACTCCTTCTCTTCCTCCTCCTCCATCTTTTCATCCTTCTTCTCCTTCTTGTTCTTCTTCTTCTTCTTTCTTTCTTTCTTCTTTCTTGTTTCTTCTTTCTCCTTCCTTCTTCATTCTTCCTTCTTTGTTCCTCCTTCTTCCACCTTCCTCCTTCCTTCTTCCTTCTTCCTTTGTTCTTTTTCTTCCTTCTTCTTTATTCTTCCTCTTCTTCTTCCTTTTCTTATTCTTCTTCTCTTGCTTCATCCTCTTCTTTTTCCTCGACTTCTTCTTCTTTCTTCCTTCTACTTTCCATCTTCTTTCTTCTTCCTTCTTTCTTCTCCCTAATCCCTAATCCCTAATCTTTAATCCCTAATCCCTACTCCATAATCCCTAATTACTAATATAACCCTAATCTCTAATCCATGATCATTAATCCCTAACCATTAATCATTAATCTTTAATCCCCAAATTTTAATCTATAATGCCTAATCTTGAATCCATAATCCCTAATCAATAATCCATAATACTTAATCATTAATCTCTAATTCCTAATCCCTAAACCTTAATCCCTAATACCAAATTATTAATCCCTAATTTCTAGATTCTAATGCAAATCCTAATACCTTTATCTCTAATACCTAATCTCTAATCTCTAACCATTAATCTTGCATCCTTAATCTTTAATCTCTAATCCTTATTCTCTAAACCCTAACCCCTTATCCATAATCCTAAATCACTAATCTTTAATCCCAAATCCTTAAAAATTAATACATTAATTATTAATCCCTAATATCTAATCCTTAATCATTAATCCCTTTATCTGTAATCCCTAATCCTTAATCTTTCCTAACACCTAATTCCTAACCCTTCATTCCTTAATCATTAATCCTTAATCTCTAACCATTTATCCGTAATCTATCTCTTATTTTTTCTCTTCTTCCACTTCTTCTTCTTCTTTCTTTTCTTCTACTTCTTCCTCTACTTCTTCTTCCTTATCTTTGTCTTCTTCTTCTTCTTCTTCATCTTCCTCTTCTTCTTCTTCTTCTTCTTCTTCTTCTTCCTCTAATTCTTCTTCTTCTTCTTCTTCTTCTTCCTCCTCTGCTTCTTCTACTTTTACGTCTTCTTCTTCTTGCTCTTCTTCTTTTTCCTCTTCTTCTTCTTCTTCTTCTTCTTCTTCTTCATCTTCGTCTTCCTCTACTTCTTCCTTTATTCTTCTTCTTTTTCTTCATGTTCTTCTTCTTCTTGTCCTTCTCCTTCTCCATCGTCTTCTTCTCCTTCTCCTTCTCGTTCTTCTTCTTCTTCTTGTTCCTCTCTTCTTCTTGTCTCTCTTCTTTTTCTTCTTCACCTTCCTCTTCTTATTCTTCTTCTTCTTCTTCTTCTTGTTTCTCTTCTTCTTCTTGTTCTTCTTCTTTTTGTTCTTCTTCTTCTTCATCTTTCTCTTCTTCTTCATCTTCCTCTTCTTCTTCTTGTTATTCTTTTACTTCCTTTTTTTCTTCTTCTTCTCCTTCTTCATTGTCTTCTTCTTCTTTTTCTACTCCTCCTTTTAATTCTTCTTCTTCTTCTCATTCTTCTTCTTCTCCGTCTTCTTCGTAATTTCTAATCCCCATTCCCTAATTCTTATTCCTTAATCCCTCCCACGTAATCTGTTATCTCAAAATTTGTAATCCTTAATCCAGCTCTCCCAGATCACTAATCCCTATTTCTTAATCCTTAATCTCTAATCCCTAATCCATTCTTAATCCATAACTTTTTAATCCATCATCTCTAATCCCTCAACCCTAACCCCTAATACCTTACTTTAAAATTCATAATCACAAATCCCTAATCTATAATCCTTAATCTCTAATTACTAATCCTTACCCTAATCCTTAATACCTAAACCCTAGTCTCTAATCCCTACAATATAATCTATAATCCTTAGTCTTTAATCTTTAATCCTTAAACCCTAATCCCTAATCCTTAATCTCCAATCCTGAATCCCTAAACATCGTCCTAATTGCTTTACCTCTAATCCCTAATCCCTAATCTCTAATCAATAATCCTAAATCCTTAGTTTCTAATCACTAATCCCTAATCCAAAACCCTAATCCCTACTTTTGTATCTATAATCCGTAATCCCTAATCCATAATAATTAATTCGTTAATCCTAAATCCTTAATCATTATCTCTTCATCTCAAATAATTTACCTAATCTCTAATCCCTAATCCTTATTACTTATTCCTTCATCCCAACTCCTTGAACCATAATCCTGACCGTAATTGATAATCCCCAATCCTTAATATTTATTTCTTAATCTAAAATCCTTAATATTTAATCCTTAACACCTAATCTTTTATCCCTATCTCCTTAATCCATATTCCCTAATCCCTAACCCATAATTCGTAATCTCTAGTCCATCTCTTCTTCCTCTTCTTATTCTTCTTCCTCCTCTTCTTCTTCTTCTTCCTCCTCTTCTTCTACTTCTTCTTCTTCCTCATCTTCTTGTTCTTCTTCTTCCTTATCTTCCACATTTTTACTCTTCTTCATATTCTTCTTCTTCTTCTTCTCCTTCTTCCTCTTTTTCTTCTTCTTCTTCTCCTTCTTTCTCTACTTCTTTTTCTTCTTGTTCTTCTTATCTTCATCTTCATCCTCCTCTTCTTCCTATCCTTCTATTACTACTACAACTACTTCTTCTTCCTCTTCCTTTTCATCTTCCCCTTCTTCTTTTTCTCCATTGTCGTCTTTTCTTGAAATTCTTCTTCCTCTTCTTCTCTTGGTTTTGCTTCTTCTTCTTCTTGTTTTATTTCTTCTTCTTTTTCTTTTTCTTCTTCCTCTCCTTCTCCTTCTTCTTCTCCTTCTCCTTCTCCTTATCTTTCACTTTATCCTTCTCCTTCTCCTTCTCCTTCTCCATCTCCTTCTTTTTCTCCTTCTACTTCTCCTTCTCATTCTCCTCCTCCTCCATGTCATCCTTCTTCTCCTTCTCCTTCTTCTTCTTCTTGTTCTTCTTCTCCTTCTTATTCTTCTTCCTCTTCTTCTTCTATTTCTTTTTTTTTCTTTTTTTTCGTTATTCTTTCTCCTTTCTTTTTTCTTCTTCCTTTAACCTTGTTCCTTCCTCCTTCCTTCTTCATTCTTCCAAATTCTTTCTTCCTTCTTTGTTCTTTCTTCTTTCTTTATTCTTCTTTATTCTTTCTCTTCTTCTTCCTCTTATTCTTCTTCTTCTTCTTCTTCTTCTTCTTCTTTCGATTCTTCGTCCTCATCTTCATTTTCTTCCATTTTTCTAATCTCTAATCCCTAATCCATAATCTCTATTCCCTGTTCTTGAATCCTTAATCCCTAATCTCTAATCCTTAACCACTAATCCTTAATCCCTAATACCTAATCTCTGATCCCTAATGCCAATCTTAATCCCTTAATCTCTAGTCTCTAATCCGTTATCTCTAACAACAAATCCTTAATCTTAAATTCCTAATCACTAATCTCTAATCCATAATCCCTATTCCCTAATCCGAAAAACCAAATCCTAAATCCTTAATCTTTAATATTTAATCCCTTAATCCTTAATCTCTAATCCTGAATCTGTAATCATTAATCCCTAATTCTTAATCCTTAATCCCTAATTCATATTACATATTCCTTAATCCCTACTCATTAATCAATAATCATTAATCTCTGAACCCTAATCTCAAATTACTAATACAAAATCCCTAATGTCTTATCCATAATTCCTAATCCCTAATCCCTAATACCTAATACCATATCTCTCCCTCCCTATCCCTAATCCCAAGACCTAATCTCTAAGACCTAATCCCTCCCTCAATAATCCATAATCTATAATCCCTAATCCATAATCTCATCGTTCCTCATTAATCTCTAATTCAAATCCCTAACCCTTATTCCCTAATCTCAAATCCATCTTTGTTTACTCTTCTTCTTCATCTTTCTCTTCTTCTTGTTATTTTTCTTCTTCTTCTTCCTTTTCTTCTTCTTTCCCTTCCTCTTCTTCTTCTTCCACATTTAGTTCATCTTCTTCCTCTTCTCCTTCTTCCTCATCTTCCTCTTCTTCTTCTTCTTCTTCCAACTCTTCTTCTTCATCTTCTTCTTCTTTTGCGTCTTCTTCTTTTTCGTCTTCTTCATCTTCTTCTTCCATCCTTTTACACTTTATCCTCATCTTCCTCTTCTTCTTCTTCTTCCTCTTTTTCTTGCTCCTTTTCTTCTTCTTCTTTCTTCCTTCTTTCTTCCTTGTTTCTTTCTTCTTCTTCTTTCTTCTTTCTTTCTTCTTCCTTCTCCCTAACTCCTTCCATCTCCCTAATCCCTAATCCTTAATCCCTTATCATTAATGTATCCTTAATCTCTAATCCTTTATTTTCAATCCCTACTCTCTAACACCTAAACTCTTATCTCTAATACCAAATCCCTAATCCTTAATTTATAATTCATAATCCATAATCCCTAATCTCTAATCTCTTATCCCTAATCCCTTATCCTTAATCACTAATCTAAAATCCTTAATCTCTAATTCTAATCCAAATACCTTTATCTCAAATACCTAATCTCTAATATCTAATCCTAAATCTCGCATCCCTAATATCTAATTTCTAATCTCTAATCTCTATTCTCGATTCTCTAAACCCTAACTTCTAATCCTAAATCACTAATCTCTAATCCCTAGTCCTTAGTAATTAATCTTATAATTCTTAATCCCTAATCTCTAATCCATAATCATTAAGCCCTTCATCCAAAAAACTTAATCCTTATTCCTTAATTTTTAATCTCTAATACTTATTACTTATTACCTAATCCATAATCCCTACTCCCTAATCCCTAATCCCTAAACCTTAATCGTTAATTCCTAACTCCTAAATCCCAAATCTTTAATTCTTAATCCCTCTCTCATGAGTCTTTAATCTATATTCCTAAATACCTAATCTCTAATCCTTTATTCCTCAATCTTTAATACTTAATCCCTAATCCCAAACCCTTGATCCCCAATCTATCTCTTCTTCCTCTTCTTCTTCTTCTACTTCTTCTTCTTACTCGCCTTCTTCTTCTTCTTCCTTATTTTCATCTTTTTTTTCTTTCTTTACTTCATCATCTTCCTCAAATCTATAATCCATAATCCTATATCCCTAATCCTTAACACTTAATATCTAATCCCTAATCCTTAATTACTAATCCATAATCATTAATCCTTATTATAATCAATTAATCTCTAAGCTCTAATCCCTTATCAGTAATCCCCTAACTCTAAATCCCTAGTCCCTAGTCACTAATCTTTAATCCTTAATCCTAAATCCCTATTCCTAAATTCGTAATGTTGAATCCTAAATCCCTAATCTGCAAACTTAAAGATTGATCCGTTAATCCTTAATCCCTAATCCTAAATCATTAATCCCTTCATCCCTAATCCATAATTTCTAATCTATAATCCCTAATCTCATTACTTGTTACTTAATCCCTACTCTTTAATCCCTAATCCTTAGACCCTAAACCCTAATTCTTAATTGCTAATCTATAATCTCTAATCCCTAATCCTTAAACCCTAACACTTAATTTCAAAACCCTCTCTTATTTAATCCCTAACCCTTAATACCAAATCCATCTCATTTTATTCTTCTTCATCTTCTTCTTCATGTTCCACTTCTTTTTCGTCTTTTTCATCTTCTACTTCTTCTTCTTCTTCTACATCTTCCTCTTCCTCTTCTTCTTCTGCCCCATCTTCTTCTTCTTCTTATTCTCCTACTTTGTATGTTCTTCTACTTCCTCTTCTTCTTATACTTCTATTTCCTCTTCTTCATCTTCTTCTTCTTCTTCTTCTCCTTCTACCTCCTCTTCTCTTTCTTCTTCTTCTTATCTTTCTCTTTCTTCTTCTCCTTCTCCTTCCACATCTCCTTCTCCACCTCCTTCTCCTTCTTCTTCTCCTTGTCCTTCTCTTCCTCTTTTTCCATGTCATCCTTCTCCTTCCCTTTCTTCTTCTTCTTCTTCATCATCATCTTCTTCTTTATTCTTCTTTCTTGTTTCTTCTTTCTTCTTCCTTCTTACATCTTCCTTGCTCCTTCCCTCTTCCTTCTCACATCTTCTTTCTTTGTTCTTCTTTCTTCTTTATTCTTCCTCTACTTCTTCCTCTTCTTTTTTCCTTCTTTTTCCTCTTTTTCTTCCTCCTCTTCTTCTTCTTCTTCCTTCTAACTTCTTTCTTCTTTATTCTCCCATCTAACTTCTTCCATCTTTCTTCTTCCTTCTTTCTTCCTTCTTCTTCTTCTTCCTTCTTCCTTCTTCCTTCTTACTATTCCATAATCCCTAATCCCTAATCCCTAATCCTTAATCCTTAATCTCTAATCCATCCTTAATCCCTAATCTCTAAACCCTAATCCTTAATACCTAATTCTTAATCTTTAATCCCTAATCTATAATCCTTAATCCCTAATCCTTAATCACTAATCCTTAATCTTACATCCCTAATCCTAATCCCTTAATCCCTAACCTCTAATCTCTAATCTTTAATATCTAATCCTCAATCCCTAATCACAAATCTCTAATCCCTAATTCTTAATCCCTATTCCTTAATCTATAATCCCTAATCTATAATAATTAATCTCATAATCCTTAATTCTTAATCCTTAATCCCTAATCCTTTACTGTTAATCTTGAATCCCTATTACTTATTCTCTAATGCCAACTACCTAATCCATAATCCTTAATTCCTAAACTCTAATTCTTAATTGCTAATCTATAATCTCCAATCCATAATCTTTAATGTTGAATACCTAATCTCACCCTCTTAATCCCTAATAACTAATCCCAAATACCTCTCTAATCCCTAATCCATAATCCCTCTCTCCCTAATCTATAACTTATATTCCTTAATCTCTAATCCCTCTTTCTTTTATCCTTAATCTATATCCCTAACCCCTAATCCCTAATTCATCTCTTCAACCTCTTCTTCTTCTTGCTCTTGTTCTTCCTCTTCTTCTTCTTTTTTTACTTCTTCTGCTTCTTCTTCTTCGTCATTTTCTCCTTCTTCTTCCTTATCTTACTTTCCATCTTCTTCTTCTACTTCTTCTTTTTCTTACTCTTCTTCTTCTTCGTCTTCTTCTTTTTCTTTTTCTTTATCTTCTTCTTCTTCTTCTTCTTCTTCTTTGTCTTCTTCAACTATCACCTTCTTCTTCTTCTTGTTATTCCTCCTGTTCTTCTTCCTCCTCTTCTTGTTCCTTTTCTTCTCCATCTTCTTCTTTTCTTTTTCCTTTTCTTCATCTTCTTCTTCCTCTTATTCTTCTTCTTCATCTTTCATTTTTTTTGTTCTTCTTCTTATACTTCTTCTTCTTCTTCTTTTTCATCTTCTTGTCCTTCTCCAAACCTTTCTCTCTCTTCTTCTCCATCTCCTTCTCTTTCTCTATCTCCTACTCTTTCCCATTCTTCTCCTTCTCCATCTCCTTCACCTTCCCTTCTGCTTCTCTTGCTCTTTCACCTCTCCTCTTCCATCTCCTTATCCTCCTCTTTTTCTTGCTCCTTCATCTTCTTCTTCTACTTCTTCTTTCTTCTTTCCTCTTTCTTCTTTCTTCTTTCTTCTTTCCTCTTTCTTCTTTCTTCTTTCTTCTTCATTCTTCCTTCTTCCTTCCTTCTTCCATCCTCCTTCCTTCTTCTTTGTTCTTCCACTTCCTCTCCCTCTTCTTTTTCTTCCTCTTCTTCCTTGTCTTCTTCTTCTTCTTCCTCATTTCTTCTTCTTCATCGTCTTCCTCTACTTCCTCACCTTTCTCTTATTCTTCTTCTTCTTCTCCTTCTCCTCCTTCTTCTTCTTCTTCTTCCTCTTCTTCTTCTTCTTCCTCTACCTCCTCTTCTTCTTCACCTTCTTTTTTTCTTGTTCTACGTATTCCTCTTCTTCTTCCTCTTCCTCTTCTTCCTCGGCTTCAGCTTCTCGTTGTTCTTCTCCTTCTCTTTCTTATTGTCTTTCTCCTTCTCTATCTCATTCTCCTACTCCTCTTTCTCCTTCTCCTTTCCCATCTCCATCTCCATCTCCTTCTCCTTCTCCTTCTCCTACTTCTCCTCATCCCTCTTCCCTTTCTCCTTCACCCTATTCTTCTTCTTCTTCTTCTTCTTCTTCTTCTTCCTTCTTTCTTCTCCCTTCTTCCTTCTTCATTCCTCCTTCCTTCTTTCATCTTCCTTTTTCTTTTCTTCTACCTTTTTCCTTCTTTCATCTTTTTTATTCTTCCTCTTCTTCCTCTTCTTCTTCTACTTCTTCCTCTTCTTTTTTCTCTTTCTTCATCTTCTTTCTTCCTTCTTTCTCCTTACTTTTTCTTTCTTCCTTCATCCTTCTCCCTAATCTCTAATACCAAATCCTTAATCTCTAATCCTTAATCCATCCCTAATTTCTACTCCTTAATCTTTAGATCCTAGCCTCTAATCCTTAAACTTTAATCCCTAATACTAAATCCCTAATCTCTTTTGTAATCCATAATTCATAATCTATAATCTATAAACCCTAATCCCTAATCCTTAATCACAAATCTCTAATTCTTAATCCCTAATCTCTAATGCTAATCCAAATCAATTAATCCTTAATCTTTAACATCTAAACGTACATCCTACATCTCTAATCACAAATCTCTAATCCTTAATGCTTAATCCCCATTCCATTATGCCTAATCCTTAATTTTTAATCCTTAATTCCTAATCTTTAGTAATTAATCCCTTAATTCGTAATCCCCACTCTCTAATCCTCAATAATTAATCCTTTCATCTTCTTCTTCATTTTCTTATTCTTCCTCTTCTTCCCCTTCTTTCTCATTTTCTTTTGCTTCTTCTTCAGCCTTTACTTCCACATCTTCCTCTTCTTATTCTTCTTCTTCCTCCTCCTCTTCTTCTTTTCTTCTTCTTCTTCTCCTTCTACTTTTTCTTCTTCCTCATCTTCTTCATCTCTTCTTGTCCTTCTTCCTCTTCTTCTCCTTCCTCTTCTTTTCTTATATTTCTTATTCCTCCTCATCTTCCTTTTCTTCTTCTCCTCCTTCTTCTTTTTTTGTTTCTTTTTCTTCTTTTTCTTCTTCTTGTTCTTCTTCGTATTCTTCTTCTCCTTCTTCTTTTCTATCTCCTTCTCTTTGTCTTTCTCCTTCTCCTTCTCCTTCACCTTTTCCTTCTCCTTCTCCTTCTCCTTTTCTTTCTCGTTCTCCTCCTTCTCCTTGTCCTTCTTCTCTTTCTACTTCTTCTTCTCCTTCTTCTCCTTCATTATCTTCTTCTTCTTCTTCATTCTTTCTTCTTTCTTCTTTCTTCTTTCTTCTTCCTTTTTCCTCCATCCTTCAACTTTCCCCCTTCAATCTTCCTTCTTCCTACCTCTTTCTTACTTCTTCCTTCTTTATTCTTCCTCTTCTTCTTCCTCTCCTTCTTCTTCTTCTTCTTCTTCTACTTCTTCTTCCTCTACTTCTTCTTCTTTATTCTTCTTCTTTCTCCTTTCTTCTTTCTTCTTTCTTTCGTCTTCCTTCTCACTAATCCCTAATCCTTAATCTCTAATCCCTTATCCTTAATCCCTAATAAAAAATCTATCGCTAATCTCTAACCCTTAATCTTTAATTCCTATCCTCCAATCCCTAATAATTAATCCCTAAACAATAACTCCAAATGCCGCATCCCTAATCGCTCATCCCTAATCCTTAATCCCTAATCCCAAATCCCTATTACTTATTCCTTAATGTCTTGTCTCTAATAAATAATCCATAATCTCTAAACTATAATCCCTAAGTGTTAACTCGTAAATCCATAATGTCTAATCCCTGTGTCCCTAATCTTTAATCTTTAATCTTTAATCTATATTCTTAGATATCTAATCCCTATTCCTTCACCCCTTAGTCCCTATTCCATAATACCTAACCTCTTAACCATAATCCTTAATCTGTTTCTTCTTCTTTATCAACTTTTCTTTTTCCTCTTCTCCTTCTTCTTCTTCTTCTTCCTCTTCTTCTTCTTCTTCTTCTTCCTCATCCTCTTCTTCTACTTCTTCCTCTTCTTCCATATCTTCCCCTACTTTTTCTTCTTCTTCCACTTTTTCTTCTTCTTCATCTTCTTCTTCTACATCCTCTTCCTCTTCTTCTTCTTCTTCTCCTTCCTCTTCTGCTACTTCTCCCTAATGTTATACTTCTTCTACTAGGTCTATTTCTTCTTCCTCTTCTTCTTTTTCCTCTTCTTCTTCTTCTTCTTCTTTTCCTTCTTGTTCTTCTTCTTCTTTGTCTTCTGCTTCTTCCTCTTCTTTCTCTTCTTCTACCTCTACTTGTCTTTCTTCTTCCTCTTCATCTTCTTCTTCTTCTTCTTCTTCTTCTCCATTTTATTCTTCTTCTTCTCCTTCTTCTATTTATTCTTCTTCTTTTTCTTCTTCTTCTTCTTCTCCTTCTCCTTCTTCTTCTTATTATGCTTCTTCTATTTCTTCTTCCTCTTCTTCTTATTCTTCTTCTTCTACTTCTTCTTCTACTCTTCTTCTTGTTGTTCTCCTTCTTCAACTTCATCTTCCTCTTACTATTATTATTATTATTATTATTATTATTCATCTTCCCCTTCTTCTTCTTCTTCTTCTACAACAACTACTACTACTTCACATTCTTCTTCTTTTCCTCTTCTTACTCTTCTCCTTCTTCTTCTTCTTCTTCTTTTTCTACTTCTTCTTCTTCCTCTTCTTTTTCTTCTTCCTCTACCTCTTCATTTTCTTCTTCTTCTTTTTCTTCTTCTTCTTCTTCTTCTTCTTCTTCTTCTTCTTCTTCTTCTTCTTCTCCTTTGTTCTTTTCCTCCCCTTCTTCTTCTTCTTCTTCTTCTTCTTCTCCTTGTTCTTCTTCTTCTTCTTCATCATCTTCTACTTCTTCTTCTACTTCTTCTTCTTGTTCGTAATCCTTAATTCGTATTATCTAAGTCAACCTCCTTATTCGCTCCTTAACTAATCTCTAATCAATAATACCTAATCTATTATCTTGAATCTATCCTTCCTTTATCCCGAATCCTTAATCATTAATAAAAAATCATTAATACAAAATTCCTAATCCATCGATTATCCCAGATCCTAATCATTAATTCTTAATCTCTAATCCTTAAATCCTAATCCTTAATACATGATCCCTAATCCCAAATCTATAATCCTTAATCCTTGATCCATATTTTATAAACTTTTATCCTTAATTCTTAATCCCTGATCTCTATTCCTTATTCCCTAATCCCTAATCCCTAATTCTTAATCCTAATCCTAATCGTTTAATCTCGAATCCCTAATCTCTAATCCTTAACCCTAATCTCTATTCTCTAATCCATAATCCAAAATACCAAATACATAATCCTTAGTAATAAATCCATTAATCATTAATAATTAATCCTTAATCTCTACTCCCTAATCATTAATCCTTTTATCCCTAATCCTTATTCTCTAATCTCTATTACTTATTCATTAATCCTTAATCCCTAATCCCTAATAAAAAATTACTAATCTTTAATCTCTAATTGATATCGCGAATCCTGAATCTTCAATCCCTTATTTATGATCCCTCATCCTTAATCCTCAACACCTAATCCCAAATCCCTTTCTCCTTAATCCCTAATCTCTAATGCTTAATCCACCTCTTCTTTCTCTTCTTCTTTTTTCTTTTCTTCTTCTTGTTCATCTTCTTCTTCTTCTTCTTCCTCTTCCTCTTCTTCCTCTTCCTCGTCTTCTTCTTCTTCCTCACTTCCATATCTTACTCTTCATCTTCTTCTTCTTCTTCTTCTTCCTCTTCTTCTTCATCATCTTCTTCTTCTTCCTCCCATTCCTCCTTTTCTTTTTCTTCCTCTTCTTCTTCATCATCATCTTGCTATTCTTTTTCTTCTTCTTCAACTTCTTTTACCTCCTCCTTTTCTTCTTTCCCTTCTTCTTTTTCTCCATTTTCTTCTTTTCTTATAATTGCTCTTTCTCTTCTTCTTCCTCTTCTACTTCTTCATCATCATTATAATCATCTTCTTCTTCTTCTACTTCTTCTTTCTTTTATTTAATTTCTTATTCTTCAACTTCTCTTTGCCCTCTTCATCTTCTTCTACTTCTTCTACTTCTTCTCACCATCTTTCAACTTCTACTTCTCCTTCTCCTTCTCCATATCCTTCTCTTTCTCAATCTCCTTTGCTTTTTCCTTGTCCTTCTCATTCTCCATCTCTTACTCCTTCTTCCCCTCCTTCTCTTTGTCCTCCTTCTCCTTCTCCTTCTTTTTCCTCTTCTTTTACTTTTTCTTCTACTTCTTTCTTCATTCTTATTTTTTCTTTCATCTTTCTTCTTCCTTATTCCTTCTTCCTTCATTCTTCCTTCTTCATTAATCTTTCTTTCTTCATCTTTCTTTTTTCTTCTTTCTTCTTTCTTCTTTTTGCTTTATTCCTCCTCTTCTTCTTCTTCTTTTTCCTCTTCTTCTTCTTCATCTTCTTGTTCCTCTTTCTTTTAATCTCTAATCCCTTTTCTATGATCCATAATCCCTAATCACTAATCCCTGATTCGTAATCCCTAATCTTTAATCCTTAATCTTTAATCCTTACCCTTCATTACTAATCTTTCATCATTAAACCCCAATATATAACCCCTTATGTTAATCATAATCCCTTAATCTCAAATCTCAAATACTTTTTTACTAATCTCAAATCAATAATCCCTATTCTGTAATCCATAATCCCTAATCCTAAATCCCTAATCATTAATAATTAATCACTCAATCATTTATCTTTAATCCCTAATCTTTAATCATTAATCCCTTCATCCTTAATCCTTAATCCTTATCCTTAATTCTTATTATTTATTCCTAAATCCCTACTCTCTAATCTACTATCCTTAATCCCAAAACAATAATTATAAATTGCCAATCCAAAATCCCTAATCTTAATTCTTAATACCTAATCCCTCTGTCACTAATCTCTAATCCTAAATACCTAATTTCTAATCCCTGTTCCCTTGCTCCCTAATCCATTATCTGAATTCTCTAATCGATAATCACTCCCCCTTAATCTAAAATCCCTAACCCCTAATCCTTAATCCCTAATCCATCTCTTCTAACTCTTCTTCTTCTTCTTCTTCCACTTTATTTTCTTCTTCTTCTTCCTCCTCTTCTTTCTTATCTTCCTCTTCTTCTTCTTCTTCTTCCTCTTCTTTTTCTTCTTCTTCTTCTCCTTCTTCTTCTTTTATTCTTCTTATTCCTCTTCTTGTTCCACTACTTCTTCTTCTTATTCTTCTTTTGCTTCTATTTCTTCTTCTTCATCTTCATCATCATCATCTTCTTCTTCTTCTACTTGTTCTTCTTCTTCTTCACCTTCTCCTTTTCTCTCTTCTTCTCCTTCTCCTTCTCCTTCTTTTTCTACTTCACCTTCTCTTACTCCTTCTCCTTCTCCATTTCTTTCTCCTTCTCCTTCTCCTTCTCCTTATCCTCCTTCTCCTTCTCCTTCATCTTCTTCTTGTTCTTCTTCTTCTTCTTCTCTTTCTTCATCTAATTCTTCTTCCTATTTTATTTCTTCTTCTTTTTCTTCTTTTTCTTCTCTTTCTCCTTCTTCTTCTTTTGCTTCTTCTTCTTCTTCATCATCATCATCTTTTTCTTTCGCTTTTCTTCTTATTCCTCTTTTTTTTCTTCTTCAGTTTCTTCTTCTTCTTCTTCTTCTACTACTTTTTTCTTCTTCATCATCCTCTTCTTCTTCCTCTTCTTCTTCTTCAACTTTTTCACCACCTTCGACTTCTTCTTCTACGTCTTTCTCTTCTCCTTCTCCTTCTCCTTCTTCTTTTCTTCCTCATCATCATCATCATCTTCTTCTTCTTCTTCCTCCTGTTCTTCTTTTCTTTTTCTTTTCCTTCTTCTTCTTCCTCATTTTTTCCTTTTTTTCTTCTGCTTCTTTTTCATCTTCCTCTTCTTCTTCTTCTTCTTCTTCTTCTTTGTTTTTTCTTTCTCATACTCTTTTTCTTCCTTTTCATCTTCTTCTTCTTCAACTTCTTCTCCTTCTTCTTCTCATTATTCTTCTTCTTCCTCCTCCTCCTCCTCTTCTTCTTCTCCTTCTTCATAATCCTTAATCCATATTCTCTAATCCTTACTCCTTAATCCTTCCATCTCCAATCTCTTATCCCTAAATTTGTAATTCCTAATCCATCCCACTTTAATCCCTAATCCTTAATCCCTAGACCCTAATCCCTAATCCTTAATCCCTAATCCCGAATCCCTAAGTCTTAATCGATCCTTAATATATAATCCATAATCCTTAATCTTTAATTTTTAATCTCAAATCTCTAAACCCTAATCTCTAATACTTAATCCTTAACTCGTAATCCTTAATCTATAATTTATAATCCTAAATCCCTAATCACTAATCCCTAATCTTTAATTCCTAATCCTTAAACCTTAATCCTTTAATACCTTATCCCTAATTCTTAATCCCTAATTTATAATCCATAATCCTTAATCTATAATATGTAATCCTTTATCCCTAATCCTTAATCCTTAATCCTTAATTATTAAACCTTAATCCCTAATCCCTAATCTTTAAGCCCTTATCTTAATCCAAATTACTTAATCTCTAATCCCTAATCCCTAATCTCTAATCTATAATCCTGAATCATGAATCCCTAATCACTAATTTCTAATCCTTAACCCCTAATCTCTAATTCATCCATTTTATTTAATCGTAATCCTTAATCCCTAATCCCTAGTCCCTATTACTTATTCCTTAATCCTCAATCCTTAAGTTCTAATCCTTAATCCATAACTCATAATCGCTAATCTTTAATCTCTAATCTATAATCCATAATCCTTAATCCCTAACACCTAATCTCATATCTATCCCTCTTTAATCCCAAATCCATCCCTTCTTCCACTTTTTATTCTTCTCCTCCTCCTCTTCTTCTTGTGCATCTTCAACATCTTACACTTCTTCTTCTTCTCCTTCTACCCCTTCTTTTCTTCTTCTTCTTCTTCTTCTTCTTCATCATCATCCTCTTCTTCTTCTTCTTCTTCTTCATCTTCTTCTTCTTCTTCTTCTTATACTACTTCTTCTTCCTCTTCTTCTTTTTCTCCATTTTTGTCTTTTCTTGTAATTCTTCTTGCTCTTCTTCTTCCTCTTCTACTTCTTCTTCTTCTTCTTCTTCTTCTTCTTTTATTTCTTCTTTTTCATCTTCTTCTTCTTCTTCTTCACTTTCTCCTTGTTCTTATCCTCCTCCTCCCTACCTTTCCCCTTCTCAGTCTATTTTTGCTTCTCCTTCTTTTTCTACTTCTCCTTCTCCTTCTCCTCCTCATTCTCTCTTTCCTCCTCCTCCTTAATCCCTAATCATTAATCTATCACTAATTACTAATCCTTAATGTTCAATCCCTAACATCAAATCCCTAATCTCTTATCTATAATCCATAATCCCTAATCCTTAATCACTAATCTCAAATCCTTCACCATTAATTACTAATCTCTAATGCTAATCCTAATACCATTATCTCTAATCCTTAATCTCTAATCTCGAATTATAAATTTTGCATCCTTAACCTCTAATCCCTAATATCTAATCATTAATCCCTATTCCCTAAACCCTAACACCTAATCTTAAATCACTAATATCTAAACCCTAATCCTTAATAATTAATCCCTTAATTCTTAATCCCTTCTAATCGATAATCATCAATCTCTTCATCTGTAATCCCTAATCGCTATTCCTTAATACCTTATACATAATCTCTAATCTTTATTACTTATTCCTTAATCCTTTTGCCCTAACACCAATCCCTAAATTTTAATTCTTAATTTCTAACTCCAAAATCCCTAATCCCTCTCTTCCTAATCTTCAATCCAGTTTCTCTCATACCTAATCCCTTGTCTCTATTTTGTAATCCCTAATTCCTAATCCTTAATCCATAACTGTTAATCGATAATCCATCACTTCTTCCTCTTCTTCTTCTACTTCTTTTTCTTCTTCCTCTTCTTCTTCTTCCTCCACTTCTTCTACTTCTTCCTCACCTTCTTTTTCTTCTTCTTCTTCTACTACTTCTCCAACTTCTACTTCTTCTTCTTCCTTCTCTTTTATTTCTTCTTCTCCTCATTCTCTAGCTTCTTCTTCTTCTTCTTCTTCTTTTATTTCTACTTCTTCTTCTTTTTCTTCCACTTTTTCTTTTTTTTCTTCATCCATTTCTTCTATTACCACTTCTTCTTCTTCTTCTTCTCCTTCCACTTTGTCTACATCTTCTAGTTCTACTTCTTCTACTAGGACTTCTTCATCTCCCACTTCTTCTTTTTCATCTTCTTCTTCTTCTTCGTCTTCTTCTTCTTCGTCTTCTTTATCTTCTACTTCTTCTTCTTCTTTCCCTTCTTCTACCTCTACTTATTTTTCATCTTCTGCTTCTTTTCATTCTTCTTATTCTTTTTCTCCTTTTTCTTCTTGTTCTTCTTCCTCTTCCATTTATTCTTCTTCTTCTTCTTCTTCTCCTTCTTCTTTTGCTTATTCTTCTTCTATTTCTTCTTCTTCTTCTTCTTCGTCCCTTCTCCTTCTTCTTCTTCTTCTTCTTCTTCGTCTTCTTCTTCATCTTCTACTACTACTCTTCTTCTTATTCTTCTCCTTCTTCTTTTTCTTCTTCTTATTTTACCTTCTTCTTCCTTTTTTTCTTCCTCTTCTTCTTCTTCTTCTAGTACTTCTTCTTCTTCTTCTTCTTCTTCTACTTCTTTAGCTACTTAGTTTTCTTCTTCCTACTCTTCTCCTTCTCCTTTTTCTTCTACTTCTTCCTCTTCTTCTTCGTATTCTTCTTCTTCCCCTTCTTCTTCTTCTTCTGCTTCCTCTTCTTCCTCTTCTTCTCTTCTTCTTCTTCTTCTTCTTCTTCTTCTTCCTCTTCTCCTTCTTCTTCTTATTCTTCTACTCTCCTTCTTCTTCTTCTTCTTCTCCTTATTCTTCTTCTTCTTCTTCTTCTTCTTCTTCTCCTTGTTCTTTTTGCTCTTCTTCTACTAGTTCTTTTTATTTGTAATGCTTAATCCATGTTATGTAGTCCAACCTCCGAATTCCTCCTTACCTAATCCCTAATCTATAATCCTTAATCAATCCCTCTATAATCCGTAATCCCCAATCCTTAATCATTAATAAAATATCCTTAATCCCTAATCCCTAAACCTTAATCTCTATTCGTTAATCCTAAATCTCTAATCATTTAACCATAATCCTTAATACCTAATCCCTAATCCCTAATCTACAATCCATAATCCCTTATCCCTACTTTTTAATCCGTTATCTATAATCCTTAATCCTTAATCTCTAACCCTTAATCTCTTATCCCAAATCAGGAACCCCTAATCCTTAATCCTAGTCTTAATTTCCTAAACTATAATCCCTAATCTCTAATCCTTAACACAAATGTCTATTTCCTAATCTATAATCCTAAATACTAAACCCCTATAACTTAATCCTTAATCCCTAATCCCAAATCCTTAAACATTAATCTTTTGATCTCTAATACTTAATCCTTAATCTCTATTACTTATTAATTGATCTGTACTCCCTAATCTATAGTCCATAATCCTTAATCTTCAATCCCTAATTAATAATCCCTAAAACTTAATCTTCAATCCCTAATGTTTGATCCTAAACACTTAATCCCAAATCCCTTTCTCTTTAATCCCTAATCTGTAATCCTTAATCCATCTCTTCTCTTTTTTTTTCTTCTTCTTCCCCCTCTTCTTCTTCTTATTCTTCTTCTTCTTCTTCCTCTTCTTTTTCTTCTTCCTCATCTTCTTCTTCTTCCTCATCTTCCTCATCTTACTCTTCTTCTTCTTCTTCGTCTTCTTCTTCCTCTTCCTCTTCTTCTTTTTCTTTCTCTTGTTCTTCATCATCATCTTCTTTTTGTTCTTCTTCTTTTCCTACTTGTTCTTTTTCTTCTTCTTCTACTTCATCTACTTCCTCTTCTTCTTCTTCTTTTCTCCATTCTCCTCTTTTCTTGTAATTCTTCTTTCTCTTCTTCTTCCTCTTCTACTTCTTCTTCATCTTCTTCTTCTTCTTCTTCTTCTTCTTGTACAACTGCTGCTTATTCATATTCTTCTTCTTTTATTTCTTGTTCTTCTTCTTTTTCTTTGTTGTCTTTTTCTTCATTTTCTTCTTCTTCTTCTTCTTCTTCTTTTCTTGTTCTCCTTCTTCTCCTTCTTCTCATTATCTTTCAACTTCTCCTTCCCCATCTTCTTTATCATTCTCCTTCTGAATCTCACTCTCCTCTTTTTCATTCCCTTTCTCATTCTCTATCTCCTTCTCTTTTTCGTCCTTCTCTTTGTCCTCCTTCTCCTTCTCTTCTTCGTTTTTTTCTAGTTCTTTCTCCTTTCTTTTTTCTTCTTTCTTCTTTCTTCTTTTATCTTTGTTCTTCCTTCTTGCTTATCCTTTCTTTCTTCATCTTTCTTGTTTCTACTTTTGTCTTTCTTCTTTATTCTTCCCCTTCTCCTTCTACTTCTTTTTTCCACTTTTTCTTCCTCATCTTCTTCTTCTTCTTCTTTCTTAATCCTTAATCCCAAACCAATGATCCATACTCCTTAATCCCTAATCTCTAGTCCTTAATCTTTAATACTAAAACTTAATCACTAATCCCTAATCCCTAATTTCTTACTCCTTATCCTAATACTAATCTCTTATCTCTAAGCCTTAATCTCTAATACTTTTTCCTTAATCTCAAATTCCTAATCACTAATCTCTAATAAATAATCCTTATTCTCTAATCCATAAACCATAATCCTAAATCCCTTAATCTTTAATCCCTAATGCCTTATCCTTAATTATTAACCCGTTCATCCTTAATCACTAATCCTTAATCATTAATCTTTAATTATTGTTACCTATTCCCTAATTCTTACACTCTAATCTATTATTCTTAATCCAAAAACCATAATCATAAATTACTAATCCATAATCCATAATCTATTATCCCTAATCATTAATCTTCAATCCTTAATGGCTAATACCAAATCCCTCACTCCCTAATCTCTAATCCCTAATCCCTAATACCTAACCTCTAAACCCCAATCCCTCTCTCCTTAATCTGTAATCTTTATTCCCTAGTCCCGAATAACTCCCTCCTTAATCCCTAATCAATAACCTTTAATGCTTAATCCCAAATCCATCGCTTCTTCGTCTTCTTCTTCTTTTTCCTACTCTTCTTCTTCCACTTCTTCTTCTACTTCTTTATTTTCTTCTTCTTATTATATATTTTCTTCTTCTTCTTCTTCTTCTTTCTCATCTTCCTCTTCTTCTTCTTCTTCCACTTCTTCTTCAACTTCTTCTTCTTCTTCTTCTCCTTCTTCTTCTCTTATTCCTCTTATTCCTCTTCTTCTTCCTCCTCCTCTTCTTCTTCTTCTTCTTCCTCTTCTATTTATTGTTCTTCTTCTTCCTCCTCCTCTTCATCTTCTTCTTCTTCTTCTTGATCTTCTTCTTCTTCTTCAACTACTTCTCCTTTTTCTTCTACATCTCCATCTCTTTATCTTTCTCCTTCTATTTCTCCTTCTCCTTCTCCTTCACCTCCTCTTACTACCTCTCTATCTCCTTCTTCATCTACATTTCCTTATCCATCTCCTTCTCTTACTCCTTCTCCTTCTCCTCCTCCTTCTCCTCCTCCTTCTTCTCCTTCCTCTTCTTCTTCTTCTTCTTCTTCTTCTTCTCCTTCTTCACATTCTTCTTCTCCTCCTTTTATTTATCTTTCTACTTCTTCTTCTCTTTCTCCTTCTTCTTCTTATTCTTCTATTTCATCTTCTATTTCATCTTCTTCTTCTACTTCTTGTTGTTCTTCTTCATCATCTTTTTTCCTCTATTCTTCTTATTCTTCTTCCTTTTGTTCTCATCTTCCTCTTCTTCTTCTACTACTTTTTCATCTTCATTTTCCTCTTCCTCTTCTTCTTATTCAACATTTTCACCTTCTTCTTCTTCTTCTTCTTTCTTTTCTCCTTCTCCTTCTTCTTCTTCTTCTTCCCCATCTTCTTCTTCTAGTACTTCTACTTCGCTTTTTTTTGTCTTCTTCTTCTTCTTCTTCCTTATTTTCTTCTTCCTCTTCTTCTTCCACTTGTTCTTCATCTACTTCTTCATCATTCACTTATTATTATTATTATTATTATTATTATTATTATTATTATTCTTGTTCTTCTTGTATTTCTTCTTCTTCTTCTTCTTCTTCTTCTACTTCCTATTCTTCTTCTTCTTCATCTTTTTTCTCTATTCTTCTTATTCTTCTACTTTTTCTTCTTCATTTTCCTCTTCTTCTTCTTCTTCTTCTTCTTTCCTCTTCATCTTCCTCTTCTTCTTCTTCTTCTTCAACGTTTTCACCTTCCTTTTCTTCTTCTTCTTCTTCTTCTTTATTTTCTACTTCTCCTTCTTCTTCTTCTTCTTCTACTACTACTACTACTTCTTGTTCTTCTTCTTCTTCTTTTATTTCATGTTCTTCTTCTTTTTCTTTGTCGTCTTTTCTTCTTTTTCTTCTTCTTCTTCTTTTTCTTTTCTTATTCTCGTTCTAGTTCTCCTTCTCATTATCTTTCAACTTCTCCTACACCTCCTTCTTATCATTCTCCTCCTCATTCTCACTCTCCTTCTCTTTTTCCTTCTCTTTCTCATTCTCTATCTCCTTCTTTTTTTTCTCTTCCTTCTCTTTGTCCTCATCCTCCTTCTCTTTCTTCTTCTTTTTCTTCTTCTCCTTTTTCTTCTACTTCTTTCTCCTTTCTTATTTCATATTTCTTCTTTCTTGTTTTATCTTTGTTCTTCCCTTTTACTTATCCTTTCTTTCTTCATCTTTTTTCTTTCTTCTTTTGTCGTTCTTTTTTATTCTTCCACTTCTTCTTCCACTTCCTCTTCTTCTTCTTCTTCTTCTTCCCTTTTTTCTTCCTCATGTTCTTCTTCTTCTAATTTCTTAATCCTTAATCCCTAATCAATGATCCATAATCCTTAATCCTTAATCCTTAATCTTTAATTCCTAATGTCTAATCCATAATCTTTAATCCCTAAATCTTAATCACTAATCTCTAATTACTAATATCTAACCCCTTATCCTAATACTAATCTCTTATCTCTA
Organism: Vanilla planifolia; assembly: GCA_023846275.1. Lineage (NCBI taxonomy): Eukaryota > Viridiplantae > Streptophyta > Magnoliopsida > Asparagales > Orchidaceae > Vanilla > Vanilla planifolia. The sequence continues at coordinate 123,089 of JAIUJO010000892.1, read as the reverse complement.
TGCCTTAATCTCTAATCTCTAATACTTTTTCCTTGATCCCAAATTCCTAATCACTAATCTCTAATCAATAATTCCTATTCTCTAATCCATAAACCCTAATCCTAAATCCCTTAACCTTAATAATTAATCCCTTAATCTTTAAAACTAATCCCTTATCCTTAATTATTAACCCCTTCATCCTTAATCACTAATCGTTAATCATTAATCCTTAATTCTTATTATCTACTCCCTAATTCTTACACTCTAACCTATTATCCTTAATCCATAAACCATAATCATAAATTACTAATCCATAATCACTAATCTCTTATCCCTAACACTTAATCCTTAATCCTTAATGCCTAATACCTAATCCCTCTCTCCCTAATCCCTAATTCCTAATCTTTAATCCTTAATCCCTAATATTTAACCTCTAATCCCCAATCCCCCTCCTTAATCTTTAATCTTTATTCCCTAATCCCAAATAGCTCCCTCCTTAATCCCTAATCCATAACCCTTAATCCTTAATCTCTAATCCATCGCTTCTTCCTCTTCCTCTTCTTCTTCCTCCCCTTCTTCCTCTTCTTCCTCTTCTTCCTCTTCTTTTTCTACTCTTTTATTTTCTTCTTATTATTATTTATTTTCTTCTTCTTCTTCTTCTTCTTTCTCATCTTCCTCTTCTTTTCCTTTTTCTTCTTCTACTTTCACTTATTCTTCTTCTAATTCTTCTTCTTCTTCTTCTCCTTCTTCTTCTCTTCTTCTTCTTATTCCTCTTCTTCTTCCTCCTCTTCTTCTTCTTCTTCTTCCCTTTCATCTTCTTCTTCTTCTTCTTCTTCTTCTCCTTCTCTTCTTCTGCTTCTCCTTCTCTTTTTCTTTCTCCTTCTTCTCCTTCTTCTTCTCCGTCACCTTCTCCTACTCCCTCTCCATCTCCTTCTCCTTCTACATTTCCTTCTCCATCTCCTTCTCTTACTCCTCCTTCTCCTTCTCCTCCTCCTTCTCCTCCTCCTCCTTGTCCTTCCTCTTCTTTTTCTTCATCTTTTCCTTATTCATCATCTTCTTCTTCTCCTTTTATTTCTTTTTCTTCTTCTTCACTTTCTTCTTCTTCTTCTTCTTCATTTTCTATTTCTTCTTCTTCTACTACTACTTCTTCTTCTTCCTCTTCATCTTTTTTTCCTCTATTCTTCTTCTTTTTCTTCTCCATCTTCCTCTTCTTCTTCTTCTTCTTCTCCTTTTTCCTCTTCATTTTCCTCTTCCTCTTCTTCTTCTTCAATGTTTTCACCTTATTCTTCTTCTTCTTCTTCTTCTTCTTCTTCTTTCTTTTCTCCTTCTCCTTCTTCTTCTTCTTCTTCCCCATCTTCTTCTTCTTCTTCTAATTCTTCCTCTTGTCCACTTTCTTTTTCTTCTTCTTCTTCTTCTTCTTCTTCTTCCTCTTCTTCGTCCACTTCGTCTTCCTCTACTTCTTCACCATCCTCTTCTTCTTCTTTTTCTTCTTCCCTTTCTTCTTCTTCTTCTTCTTATTCTTCTTGTTCTTCTTGTTTTTCTTCTTCTTCTTCTACTACTACTTCTTGTTCTTCTTCTTCTTCATCTTTTTTCCTCTATTCTTCTTATTCTTCATCTTTTTCTTCTTCATCTTCCTCTTCTTCTTCTTCTTCTTCTTCTTCTTTTTCCTCTTCATCTTCTTCTTCTCTTTCTTCTTCTTCTTCTTCTTCAACATTTTCACCTTCTTTTTCTTCTTCTTCTTCTTCTTTCTTTTCTTCTTTTCCTTCTTCTTTCTTTTCTTCTTTTCCTTCTTCTTCTTCTTCTTTCCCATCATCTTCTTCTTCTTCTACTACTTCTTCCTCTTCTTCTTCTTTTTCTTTTTCTTCTTCTTGTTCTTCTTCTTCTTCTTCTTTTTCTTCTTCTTCTTCTTCCTCATTTTCTTCTTCCTCTTCTTCTTCCACTTCTTCTTCCTCTACTTCTTCATCATCCTCTTCTTCTTCTCCTCCTTCTTCTTCTTACTCTTTTTCTTCCTTTTCATCTTCTTCTTCTTCTTCTTTGCCTTCCTCTCTTTCTTCTTCTTCTTCTTGTTCTTCTTCTTCTTCTTCTTCTTTCTCTACTTCTTCTTCTTCATAATCCTTAATTCATATCCCCTAATCCCTACACCTTAATCCTTCTCTCTCTAATCTCTTATCCTTGTATTTGTAATCTTTAAACTTCCATCTTTTATCACTAATCTCTATTCCCTAGTCCCTGATCCCTAATCCCCATTCCCTTGCCCCTAATCTCTAATCAATTCCTAATCAATAATCCCTAATCCTTAATCCATAATCTTTAATCCCTAACTTCTCATTTCTAATCTCTAATCTCAAATCCTTAAACCCTAATCTCTAATACCCAATCTCTAACCCCTAATCCCTAATCTATAATTCATATTCTCAAATCCTTAAACTCTAATCCTTAATCCTTAATCCCTAATCTATAAGGCATAACCCCTAATCTGTAATATGTATTCCTTTATCCCTAATCCTTAATCCCTAATCTCTAATCCTTAATTCTTAATCCCTAATCCTTGTTCTTAAGCCTTAATCCTATTTACTTTATCTTTAATCTCTAGTCTCCAATCTCTAATCTATAATCCTGAATCATGCTTCCCTAATCACAAATCTCTAATCCTTAATCCCTAATCTCCATTATCAAATCTGTAATCCTAAATCATAAATCCCCTATCCCAAATCCTTTGTAATTAATCCTTATATCCTTAATCCCTAATTTCTAATTATTAATCCCTTCATCCTTATTCATTAATCGAAATCTCTAATCCCTATATCTTATTCCTTAATCCTTAAATTCTAATCCCTAATCTATAAATGAAAATCCCTAATCCTTAATCTTTAATCTCTAATCTTTAATCCTTAATCCTTAATCCCTAATGACTAATCCCATATCTGTACTTTCTTAATCCTTAATCCCTAATCCATCTCTTCTTCCACTTCTTATTCTTCTTCTTCTTCCTTTATTTCTTTGTCTTCTTCTTCTTCCTCCTCCTCTTCTTCTTCTTCCTCATCTTCTTGTTCTTCTTCTTTTACATCTTCTACATCTTACTTTCGTTCTTTTGTTGCTTCTTCATCCTCCTCTTCTTCTTCCCCCTTCTTTTTTCACTTCTTTTTCCTCTTCTTCATCGTTGTCTTCTTCTTCTTCTTCTTCTTCTTCTACTACTTCTTGTACTACTTCATCCTCCACCTCTTCTTCTTCTTTTTCTTTATTATCTTCTTTTCTTATAATTCTTCGTCCTCTTCTACTTCTCCTTCTTCTTCTTCTTCTTCTTCTTCTTCTTCTCCTTCTCCTTCTTCTTATCCTACTCATTCTTCCTATCTTTCACCTTCTGCTTCTATTTCTTCATCTCCTTCTCCTTCTTCTTCTACTTCTCTATCTCCTTCTCTTTCTCCTTCTCCTTCTCCTTCTCATTCTCCCTCTCCTTCTCCTCCTTAATCCCTAATCACAAATCTATCCTTAATCTCCAATCCTTAATCTTTAATCCCTAATCTTATCTATAATCCATAATCCCTAATCCGTAATCTCTAATGACTACTCCCTAATCCTTAATCACTAATCCCATATCCTTAAACATTGATCACTAATCTCAAATGCTAATCCTAATACCATTATCTCTAATCCCTACTCTTTAATCTTGAATCCTAAATTTGGCATCCCAAATCTCTAATTCCTAATCCCTAATCATTAATCCTTATATCTTAAACCTTAATACCTAATCTTAAATTGCTAATCTTTTATCCCTAATCCTTAGTAATTAATCTCTTAATTTTTAAGACTTAATCTCTATTCAATAATCATTAATCTCTTCATCTATAATCCTTAATCGTAATCCATAATCCCTAATCCATAATTGCTAATCTTTATTACTTATTCCCTAACCCTTTTGCCCTAATCCCTAATCCATAATCTTTAAACCTTTTTCCTTAATTTTTAACTCCAAACTCTCTAGTCTCTATTTCCCTAATTTTTAATCCATATTATCTAATTTCTAATCCCTAATCCTTCGTTTGTTAATCCTTAATCCTTAATCCCTAACACCCTTAACCAAAATCCATCTCTTCCTCCAATTGTTTTGCTTCTTAATCTTCTTCCTCTTCTTCTTCTTCTTCCACTTCTTCTTCCTCCTCATATTTGTTTTCGTCTTCTTCTTCTTCTTCTTCTTCTCATTCTTCCTCTTCTTCTTCTTCATCTTTTATTTATTCTTCTTCTTCTTTTATTTCTACTTCTTCTTCTTCCTCCTCTTCATCTTTTTCTTCCTATCTTCTTCTTGTCCTTCTTCCTTTTCTTCTTCATCTTCCTCTTCTTCTTCATCTTTTTTTTCTTTTTCCACTTCATCTTCCTCTTCTTCTTCTTTTTCTTCAACTTTTTCACCTTCTTCATCTTCGTCTCCATCTTCTTACTCTTCCCCTTCCCCTTCTTCTTCTTCTTCTTCTTCTTCCTCCTCTTCATCATCTTCTTCTTCTTCCTCCTCTTCTCCTTCTTCTTCTTCTTCTTCTTCTTCTCCTTCATCATTTTCTTCTTCTTTATCTTCATCCTCTTCTTCTTCATCTTCCTCTTCTTGTTTTTCTTCATCTACACCTTCTTCCTCTTCTTACTCTTGTTCTATCTTTTTGTCTTCTTCTTCTTCTTCTTCTTCTTCTCCTTGTTCTTCTTCTTCTTCTTCTTCTTCTTCTTCTTCTTCTTTTCCTTATTCTTCATAATCCTTAATCCATATTCCCTAATCTTTACTCCTTAATTCTTCCCTCCCTAATTTCTTACCCCTAAATTTTGTTATCCTTAATCCATCCCTCTTTAATCATTAATAACGAATCCCTATTCCTTAATCCTTAATCCTTAATCTCTAATTCTAAATCCCTAATCAATCCTAAATCCATAATCCCTAATCTTTAATCATTAATCTCTAATCTTTAATCCCAAAATCTTAATCTCTAATACCTAATCCTTGATCTCTAATGCTTAATCTGTAATTCATAATCCCAAATTCTTAATCACTAATCCCAAATGCCTTATCTTTAATCCCTAATACCTAATCCTTAATCCATACACTATAATAAACAATCCTTAAAAATGATTCTATAATCCTTTATCTCTAATCCTTAATCCCAAATCATAATCTTAAATAATTAATCTCTAATCCCCAATATCTAATCCATAATCCTAAATCATTAATCTCTAATCCTTAACCCTAATCTCTATTCTCGATTCTATAATCCCAAATCCTAATTCCCTATTCCCCAATCCTTTGTAATTAATCTCTTAATCCTTAATCCATAATGCTTAATTATTAATCTCATCATCTCCAATCCTTTACCTTAATCCTTAATCCCTAATCCTTAATCCCAAATCTTTATTACTTATTCCTTAATCTCTAATCTTTATCCCTAAACTTTAATCCCTAAATGACAATCCCTAATCTCTAATCTTTAATCCCTAATCTATAATCCTTAATCCTTAATCATTAACACCCAATTTTATATCTGCCCATCCTTCATTCTTAATCCTTAATCCCTAACCCCTAATCCTTCATCCCTAATTCATCTCTTCTTTCTCTTCTTCTTTTTCTTCTTCCTCTTCTTCTTCCTCTTCCTCTTCTTCTTCCTCCTCCTCTTGGTCTTCTTCTTCCTCCTCATCTTCTTATTTTTCTTCTTCCTCATCTTACAATTCTTCTTCTTCTTCTTCTTCTTCCTTTTTTTCTTCTTCTTCTTCATCTTCTTCTCCTTCTTCCTCTTCTTGTTTTTCTTCTTTTTCTTCTTCATCTTTCTCTTCTTCTTCTTGTTCTTGTACTTCTTTTTCTGCTTTTTCTTCTTTTCTTGTAATTCTTCTTCCCCTTCTTCTTTCTCCTCTCGTTCTTCTTCTTCTTCTTCTTCTTCTTCTATTTCTTCTTTCTTCTTCTTCTTCTTCTTCTCTCTCCTCCTTCTTCTCCTTCTTAATCTCCTTATCTTTCAATTTCTCCTTCTACATGTCCTTCTTCTTTTCCTTCTCCATCTCCTTCTCCTTCTCCTTCTCCTTCTCATTCTCTCTCTCCTTCTCTTTCTTCTTCTCTTTCTCCTCTTCCTTCTTGTCTTGCTCCTTCTCTTTCATCATCTTCTTCTTTTCCTTCTTCTTCTTCTTCTTCTTCTTCTTTTTCTTCTTCCTTCATCCTTCCTACTTCCTTATTCTTTCCTTCTTTCTTCATTCTTCATTCTTCTTTATTATTTATTCTTCTCATTCTTCATCAGCATCATCTTCTTCTTCTTCTTCTTTTTCCTCTTCTTCTTCCTCGTCTTAGTCTTCTTCCTTTTTTCTAATCCCTAATCCATAATCCTAAATCCTTAACTTATAATCCATAATCCTTAATCCCTAATCCTTAATCCTTAATCACAATTCCCTAATCCCTAATTATTAATCTCTAATCCATAACCCTAATCTTAATCCCTTAACCTTTAGTTCTTAATCTCTAATACCTAATAAGTAATTCAAAATTCTTAATTACTAATATCTAATGGATTATCTTTATTCTTTTATCCCTAATCCCTAATCCTTAATTTCCAATACCTAGTCCTAAAGATCTAATCACTAATCTCTAATCCATAATCCCGATTCCATAATCCATAATTCCTAATCCTAAATTGCTAATCTTTTATAATTTATTCCTTAATCATTAATTCATAATCCTTAATCCATAGTCATAAATCCTTTCATCCTTAATCCCTAATTCTTAATCCTTAATCCCAAATTCTTATTACTTATTCCCTAATCCCTACTCCTTAATCCATAATTTTAATCCTTAAACTCTAATCCCTAATTGCTAATCAAAAATCTTTGCTCTCTAATTCCTAAAAACTAATCCCTAATCTTTAATTCCTAAAACATAATCCCTGCCATCCTAAACCATAATCTCTAATACCTAATCTCTAATCCCTAATCCCTTCCTGATCAATAATTCATATTCCTTAATCCCTAATCCCTAAACCCTCCCCCTCTTTAATCCCTAATCCCTAATCAGTAACACCTAAACACTAATCTCTAATCCATCTCTTCTTCCTCTTGTTCTTCTTCTTCCTCTACTTCTTCCTCTTCTTCTTCTTCTTTCTCTTCTTCTTCTTCTTCCTCTTTTTCTTCCACTTCTTTTTGTTCTTCTTCTTCTTCTTCATATTCTTCTTCTACTTCTTCTCGTTTCTCATTTTCTTCCTCTTTTTCGTCTTCTTTCGCTTCTTCTTCATCTTCTTTTTCTTCTTCTTCTTCTTCTTCTTCTTCTTCCACTTCTTCTTCTTCTTCTTCCTCTTCTTCTTATTCTTATTATTCTTCTTCTTCTACTTCTTCTTCTTTGTCTTCCACTTCTTCTTCTTCTTCTTCTTCTTCTTCTTCTTCTTCTTTTACTTCCTGTTTTTCTTCTCCTTCTTCTTCTTTTCTTATTCTTTTTCTTCCTCTACTTCTTCCTCCTCTTCTTCTTCTTCTTTTTCTTCTTCTTCTTCTTTTTCTTCTTCCTTTTCTTCTTCTTCTTATTATCCTTCTCCTTCTTCTTCTCGTTCTCCTTGTCCTTCTCCTTCTCTTTCACCTTCTCCTTCTTCTTCTTCTTGTCTTACTCCTCCATCTCCTTCTCTTTCTCTTTCTCTATCTCCTTCTCCTCCTCCTCCTCCTCCTCCTTCTCCTCATCCTTCTCCTCATCCTCCTTCTCCTTCTCCTTCTTCTTCTTCTTCTTCTTCTTTCTTCTTTCTCCTTTCTTCTTTCTTCTTTCTTCTTCTCTGTTACTTTTACCATCTTCCTCTTTCCTTCTTTCTTCTTCCTTCTTTTTTTTTCTCACTCCTCTTCTTCCTCTTCTTCTTATTCTTCTTCTTGTTTTTTCTCTTCTTCTTCTTCCTCTTCTTCTTCTTCTTTCTAACTTCTTCTTTCTTCCTTCTTCCTTCTTCCATCTCCCATATCCCTAATCCCTAGTCTTTAAACCTTAATCGTTAATGCATCCATAATCTTCAATCCCTAACCTCTAATCACTAATTTTTAATCTCTAAACTCTAATGCTTAATAAATAATCCTTAACCCTAATCTTTAATTTATAATCCATAATCCCTAATCCTTAATGTCTAATCTTTAGTCCCTAATCCTTAATCATTAATCACTAATTTCAAATCTTTAATCCCAAATTCTTAATATCTAATGCAAATCTTAATACCTTTATCTCAAATACCTCATATCTAATCTCTAATCTCTAATCCCTAATCTCTAACCCCTATTACCTAAACCTTAATCCTTAATCCTAAATCTTAATCCAAAATCTCTAATCCTTAATAATTAAACCTTTAATTCTTAATCTCAAATCTCTAATACCTAATAATTAATCTCTTAATTTGTAATTCCTAATCCCTAAACTTCAATCCTTACTCCCTAATCCTTATTATTTATTCCCTAATCCTTACTCCTAAATCCTTAATCCTTAAACTTTAATCTCTCATTTCTAACTCCAAAATACTTAATCCCTAATCCCTCCCTAATAATTGATCCATATTCAATGATACTTAAACTCTAATCATTCAATCCTTAATCTCTAATCCATAATCCCTAATCCCTAACCCCTAACCCCTGATCCCTAATCTATCTCTTTTTCCACTTCTTTTTCTACTTCTTCCTTGTCCTCTTCTTCTTCTTCCTCTTCTTCTTTGACTTCTTCTTCAACTTCCTTATCTTCATCTTCTTCGTCTTCCTCTTAATCATCATCTTCATCATCTTTTTCTTCTTCTTCTTCTTCCTCTTCTTCTTCTTCTTCTTCTTCCTCTTTTACTTCTTCATCTTCCTCTAATTCTTCTCCTTCTTCTTCTTTTGGATTTTCTTCTACTATGTCCACTTCCTCCTCCTCTTCTTCTTTTTCCTCTTCTTCTTCTTTCTCTTTTTGTTTTTATTCTTCTTCTACTTCCTCTTCCTCTACTTGTTCTTCTTCTTGTTCTTCTTCGTCTTCTTCTCCTTCTTCTTTTACTTCTTCTTCTTCTTCCTCCTCTTCTAGTTCTTCTTCTTCTTCTTCTTCTTCTTCTTCCTCTCTTCTTCATATTCCTAATCTTTTTCTTCTTCATCATCATCTTCTTCTTCTTCTTCTTCTTCTTCTTGTTCTTTTCCTTCTTCTTCTTCTTCCTCTTCTTCTTCCATAACTTCTTCTTCTTCTTCTTCTTCTTCTTCCTCTTCTTCTTCATCTTCTACTTCTTCTTCTTCTTTTTCTTCTTCTTATTATTATTCTTATTTTTTTGCTTCTTTTTCGTCTTCTTCTTCTTCTTCTTCTTCTTCTTCTCCTTCTTCTTCGTAATCCTTAATCCCTATACCTTAATCCCCTCTCATTTTAATCTCTAATCTCTAAATTTGTAATCCCTAATCTATCCCTCTATAATTACTAATCTCTAATCCCTAATCACTAATCCCCAATCCTTAATCCCTAATCCCTTATCTTTAATCCATAAACTCTAATCTCTAATACCTAATCCCTACTCTATAATAAATAATACAAATCCCTAATCTCTAATCCTTAATCCTTAATCCTTAAACTTAATCCCTAATACCTGATCCCTCATTCTTAATCCCTAATCTATAATCCATAATTCCTAATCCCTATTCTACAATCCTTTATCTCTAATCCTTAATCATAAATTACTAATCCCTAGTCTTTAATCTATAATCCATAATCCATAATTCTTAATCCCTAATCCTTAATCTCTAATCCTTAATCTCTAATCCTTAAACTTCATCCTACTAGATTAATCTCTAATACTTAATCCATAATCTTTAGTCCATAATCCTAAATTCCTAATCACCATTCTCTAATCCATAATCCCTAATCTCTATTCTCTAATCTAAAAACCCAAATCATGAATCCTTAATCCCAAATCCTAAGAACTTAATCCCTTAATACTTAATCCTTAATCCCTAACCATTAATCTCTTCATCCTTAACCCATAACTTTAATTTCTAATCCCTATTACTTATTCCTTAATCCCCACTCCTTAATCCCTAATCTTTAATCCTTAAACCCTAATACCTAAACTCTAATAGATAATCCTTAATCCCTAATTTTTAATTCTTAATCTATAATCCCTAATCCATAATCCTTAACACATATTCCTACATCCCTTCCTCCTTCATCCTTAAGCCATAAACTCTAACCCATAATCCTTAGTCTTTAATCCATCTTTTCTTCCTCTTCTTTTTCTTCTTCTTCTTCTTCCTCTGCTTCTTCTTCTTATCTTCTTATTCTTCTTCTACCTCATCTTCCTCATCTTACCTTTATTCCACTTCTTCATCTTCTTCTTCTTCATCCTCTTCTTCATCTTCTTCCACTTCTTCTTCTTCTTCTTTTTCTTCATTTTCTTCTCCTCCGTTCTCTTCTTCTTTTTCTTCTTCTTCTTCTTCATCTTCCTTTTCTTCTTCTTCTTCTTCTTCCTCTTCTTGTTCTTCTTTTAATTCTAATTCTTCTTCGTCCTCTTCTTCGTCCCCTTCTTCGTTTTCTCCATTTTCTCCTTTTATTGTAAATCTTCTTCCTCTTCTTCTTCCTCTTCTACTTCTTCTTCGTTGCCTTCTCCTTCTTCCTCTTCTTCTTTTTCTTCTATTTCTTCTTCTTCTTCATCTTCTTCTTCTTCTTCTCCTTCTCCTTCACCTTCTCCTTTTCCTTGTCTTTCACCTTCTCCATCTCCTTCTTCTTCTCCTTCACCTTCTCCATCTCCATCTCCATCTCCTTCTCCTTCTCCACCTTCTACTTATCCTTTTTCATCTCCTTCTCCTTCTTCTTCTTTTACTTCTTTCTTCTTTCTTATTTCCTCTTTCTTCTTCTTCCTCCTTCCTTCTTTCTTATTATTTCTTCTTTCTTCTTTGTTCTTTCTACTTTCTTCTTTACTTTTCCTCTTCTTCCCCCTCTACTCTTTCTTCTTTTTCATCTTCTTCTTCTTTTTCCACTTCTCTCTCCTCATTTTCTTCTTTCTATTTCCTAATCGTTAATCCCTAATCCGTAATCCATAATCCCTAATCCCTAATCTCTAATCCTTATTTCGTAATCTCCAATCATTAATAAAAATTCCTTAATCCTTAATCTCTAATCTCTAATCTTAAATTAATCTCTAATATCTATCCTTGATTCCTAATTTCCAATACTTAATCCATAATCTTGAATTCTTACTCATTAATCTCTAATTTATAATCCCTTTTCCTTAATTTTGAATCCCTAATCCTAAATCCCTAATCATTAATAATTAATCTCTTAATCCTTAATCCCTGATCTTTAATCCTTAATCATTAATCCCTTCATCATTAATCACTAATTCCTAATCCTTAACTCCTAATTCTTATTACTTATTCCTTAAACCCTACATTTTAATTTATAATCCTTAATCCCAAAACCCTAATTCCTAACTATTAAACCATAATCTCTAATCCCTAATTCCTAATCCTTAATACATAACACAACATCTCTCCCTCTTAAATCCCTAAGACCTAATATCAAATCCCAAATCCCTCCCTTCTTATTCCCTAATCCCTAATTCCTCCCTCCTTAATCCCTAATCCTCAACCATTAATCCCTAGTACCAAATCCACCTCTTCTTTCTCTTCTTCTTCTTCCTCCTTCTCCTCTTCTTTTTTTTCTTCTTCTTTTCTTATTCCTCATTTCTTCTTCGTCTTCTTCTTCCTTATCTTTCACTTCTTCTTCCTCTTCTCCATCTTCCTCTTCTTCTTCTTTTTCTTCTTCCTCTTCATCTTTTTCTTCTTCTTCTTTGTCTTTCACTTCTTCTTCTTTTCTTCTTCCTTATCCTCATCTTCTTCTTTCTTTTTCTTCATCTTCTTCTTCTTCTCTTTCTTCTTCTTTTTGTATTCTTTTTATTCCTCTTCTTCTTTTTCTTCTTCCTCTTCTTCATCTTCTTCTTCTTCTTCTTCTTCTTCTTCTATTTGTTCTTCTTTTTTCTTCTTTTTCTTCTTCTTCTCCTCCTCCTTCACCTTCATCTTTTTGTCTTTCTTTTTCTCCTTCTCCTTTTGCTTCTCTTTCTTTCTCTCCTTCTACTCCTCCATCTCCATCTTCTTTTCCTTCTCCTCTTCCATCTCCTTCTCCTCCTTCTAATTCTCCTTCTTCTCCTCCTTCTCCTCGTGCTTCTTCTGCTTCTTCTTCACCTTCCTCTTCTTCTACTTCTTTCTTCTTTCTTCTTCTTCCTTCTTCTTTCTTCCTCTGTCCTTCTTATTCTTTCCTTTTTTATTCTCCATGTTCATCTTCCTTTTCTTCCTCTTCTTCTTTTCCTCCTTTTCTTTATGCTTCTTCTTCTTCTTCTTCTTTCTTCTTCTTTCTTCCTTCTTCCATCTCCCTAATCCCTAATCCTTAGTCGCTAACCCATCCCAAATCTCCAATCCTTAATCCTCAATTCTTAGGCTCTAATCCATAGTCTTTAATACCTAAACTCTTATCCTTAATACCTAATCTCTAATCCCTAATCTATAATCAATAATCTCTAATCTTTACTCTCTAATCCATAATCTCTAATCCATAATCTCTAACCCCATATCACTAATCCCAAACCCTTAATCCATAATCCCTAATCTCTAATACTAATCTTAATGCCTTTAGCACTAATACCTAATCACTAATTTTTAATCCTATATCCCTAATCTCTAATATCTAATTCTTAATATCAAATCCCTATTCCTCAAAACCTAATCCCTAATCCTAAATCACTACTCTTTAATACCTAATTCTTAACAATTACTCTCTTATTTCTTAATCCTGAATCTCTAATCCTTAATCATTAATCACTCCATACATATTCCCTAATCCTAAATCCTTAATCCTTCATCCCTAATCTTTAATCCTTATTACTTATTCCCTAATCCTTTCTAATCCTTAATCCCTAATCCTTTCTAATCCTTAATCCCTAATCCTTTCTAGTCCTTAATCCCTAATCCTTCCCTCCATAATCCTTAATCTTTAACCCTTAATCCCTAAGACATCTCTTCTTCTTGTTCTTCTTTTTCTTCCTCTTGTTCTTCTTCTTTCTTTTCTTCTTCTTCTTCCTCTTCTTCTTTTTCCTGATCTTCATCTTCTTCTTCTTCTTCTTCTTCCTAATCCCTTAATCTCTAATCCCTAATCTTTTTAATACCAAATCTTAAATCTCAAATCCTTAATCACTAGTCTCTAATCCTTAATCCTTATTCCATAATTTATAATCTCTAATCCTAAATCCCTAATCTTCAATAATTAATCCCTTAATCCTTAATCCCTAATCCCTAAAAATTAATTCTTTCATCTCTAATCCTTAGTTCGTAATCTTTGATCCTTAACCCTAATCCCTATTACTTAATCCATAATACCTACTCCTTAATTGATAATCTTTAATCCATAAACTCTAATCCCTTATTGCTAATCAATAATCCCTAATCTATAATACTCAATTCCAAATACATAATCCCTAATCTATAATACTCAATTCCGAATACATAATCCCCCTTTCCTTAATCCCTAATCCCTCCCTTCTTAATCTATAATATATATTCCTTAATCTTTAATCCCTACCTCTTTAGTCTTTAATCCCTAATCCTTGACTGTAATCCCTAATCCATCTCTTCATCCTCTTTTTCTTCCTCCTCTTGTTCTTCTTCCTCCTTATTTTCTTCTTCTTCTTCTTACTGTTTTTCCTTTTACTCGTTTTCTTCTTCTTCTTCCACTTCTTCTTCTTCTTCCTCTTCGTCTTCTTCTTCTTCTACTTTTTTTCATCTTCTTCTTCTTGTTCTTCTTGTTCTTCTTTGTCTTCATCTTCTTCCTCTTCTGCTTCTTCCTCTTCTTCTTCTTCCTTTTCTTCTTTTTTTTCTTTTTCTTCTTCTTTTCTTGTTCTTCTTCTTCCTCTCCATTTTCCTCTTGTTCTTTTTCTTGTTCTTGATATTCTTCTTCTTCTTCTTCTTCTTCTTCTTTTATTTTTTTGTTCTTCTTCATCTTCTTTTTCTTCTTCCTCTCCTACTCTTTCTTCTTCTCCTTCTCCTTCTTCTTTTCTTTCTCTTTCTTCTTCTCACTCTCCTTCTTCTCTAACACCCAATCCTTCTCCTTCTCCTTCTCCTTCTCCTACTCCATCTCCTTCACCTTCCCATTCTCCATCTCCTCCACCTCCATGTTCACCTCTCCTCCTCCATCTCTTTGTCCTCCTTCTCTTTTTCTTTCTCCTTAATCTTCTTCTTCTTCATCTTCTTCTTCTTCTTTCTTCTTTCCTCTTTCTTCTTTCTTCTTTCTACTTTCTTCTTTCTTCTTCCTTCTTCCTTCTTCCTTCTTTCTCCTTCCTTTCTCCTTCTTCCATCTTCTTTCTTCTTTAATTTTTCACTTATTCTTCCACTTCTTCTTTTTCTACTTTTTCCTCTTCTTCTTCCTCTTTTTCTTCTTCTTCTTTCTTCACTCTTCCTTCTTTCTTCCTTTCCCTTCTTCCTTCTTCTTCCTTCTTCCTTTTTCCTTCTCTCTATTGCCTAATCCCTAATCCTTAATCTCTAATCTCTAATCCTTAATCTTTAAACCCTAGCCTTTAATCCCTAATCTCTAATCCCTAAACTCTAATCCCTAATCCCCTAATCTACATTCAATATCTGTATTCTCTAAATGCAAATCCCTATTCCTTAATCACTAATCACTAATCCCTTATCCCTAAACCTTAATCCTTAAACCCTAATCCTAATCCTAATCCTCTAATCTCTAATTCTTAATCCCTAACCTCTAATCCAAAATTCTACATCACTAATCTCTAATCTCTTATATCGAATCCTTAATCCTAATCTTATTCTATAGTCCTTAATCTTTAATCCTAAATCCCTATTCAATAACCTCTAATCCTTAATAACTAATCTTCTTCTTCTTTTTCTTCTTCTTCTTCTTCTACTTCTACTACTTTTGCTTCTTCTTCTTCTTCCTCCACTTCTTCTTTTCCTCTTCTTCTTTCTCTTCTTCATCTTCTTTGTCTTCTTATGCCTCTACTTCCTCTTCTTCTTCTTCTACTATTTCAATTTATTTTTCTTCTTCTTCTTCTTCCACCTCATCTTCTTCTTCTTCGTTATCCTCTTGTCCTCGTCTTCCTCTTCTTCTTCTTCTACTTCTTCTTCTTCTTCCTCCTTCACTTCTTTTTCTTCTCTTCTTCATCCTCTTCTTCTTCTACTTCTTCATCCTCTTCGTCTTCTTCTCCTTCTCCCCTTCCTCTTCCTCCTCTTATTATTATTATTATTATTATTATTATTATTATTATTATTATTATTATTATTATTATTATTATTGTTATTATTACTATTCCTCTTCTTATTTTTCTTCTTCCTCTCTTTCCTCTTAATTTACTTTTTCATCTTTTTCACCTTTTTCTTCGTCTTATTTCTCAACTTATTCTTCTCCTTGTTCTTCTTCTTCTTCTTCTTCTTCATATTCTTCTTCTTCTTCTTCTTCTTCTTCTCTTTTTTTGCTCTGGTTCTTCTTGGTTTTGTTGTTGTTCTTCTTCTTCTTCTTACTGTTCTTTTTCCTCTTCTTCTTCTTAATCTGTTACTTCTCCTCCTTTCTTGACTTCTTCTTCTTCTTCTACTTCTACTTTTTCCTCTTCCCCTTCTCCTCCTTCTTCTTCGAATTCTTCTTCTTTTTCTTCTTCTACTACTTCTTCTTTTTCCTCTTCTTCTTCTTCTTCTTCTTCTTCCTCTTCTTCTTCTGCTTCTTCTTCTTCTTCTTCTTCTTGTTCTTCCCTTTTCTTCCTCTTCTTCTTCGTCTTCTTCTTCTTGATCTTCTTCAACCTCAACTTCATCTTCTTCTTCTTCTCCATCGTTTTGCTCTTCTTCTTCCTCTTCTTCTTCTTCATCTTCTTCTACTTCTTCTACTTCTTCTTCTTCTCCTCCTCCCTCAACTTCTTCTTCTTCTTCTTCTCCATCTTCTTCTTTTATTTCTTCTTCTCTTCCTCCTTCATCTTCTTCTTCTAATTCTTCTTCTTCTTCTTCTTTTTCTTCTTCTTCTTCTATTTCTTCACCTTCTTCTTCTTCTTCTTCTTCTTATTCTCCTTCTTCTTCTTACTCTTCCTCATCTTCTTCTTCTTCCTCTTCGTCTTTCTCTTCTTCTTCTTCTTTCACTTCTTCCACTTCTTCTTTTTCTTCTTCTACTTCTTATTCTTCTTCTGCTTCTTCTTGCACTTCAACTTCCCCTTCCTCTTCTTCCTCCACTTTTTCTTTTTCTTCTTCTTCTTCTACTACTAATTCTTCTTCTTCTTCTTCTTCAACTTCCTTTTCTTTTTCTTCTTCCACTTCTTCTTATTCTTCATCATCTTCTTCTTCTATTTCTTCTTCTTCTTCTAAAACATCTTCATCTTCTTCTTATACTTCTTCATCTTTGTCTTGGTTTTGTTGTTGTTGTTGTTCTTCTTCTTCTTCTTCGTCTACTTCTCCTTCTTCTTCTTCTCCTTCTTTGTCTTCTTCATCTACTACTTCTTCTTCTACTTCTTCCTCTAGTTCTTCTTTATCTTCTTATTCTTTTTCTTCTTCTTCTTCTTCTTCTTCTTCATCTTCTTATTCTACTTTTTCTCCTTCTTCTTCTTCTTCTTCTTCTTCTTCTTATTCTACTTCTTCTTCCTCTTCTTTTATGCCTTCTTCTTTTTCTTCTTCTTCTTCTTCTTCTTCTTCTTCTTCTTCTTCTTATTCTACTTCTTCTTCCTCTTCTTTTATGCCTTCTTCTTTTTCTTCTTCTTCTTCTTCTTCTTCTTCTTCTTCTTCTTCTTCTTCTTTTACTTCTTTTTCTTCTTTTACTTCTTCTTCTTCGTCTTCTTCTTCATCTTCTCTTCTTCTAATTCTTTATCTTTGTCTTCTTCCACTTCTCCCTCTTCCTCTATATCATCTTCTTCCTCCTATTCTTTTTCTTCTTCCTATTCTTTTGCTTCTTATTCAACTCCATCTTGTTCTTCTTCTCCTTGTTCTTCTTCTTCTTCTTCTTCTTCCTCCTCTTCTTCTTCTTCTTCTTCTTCTTCTTCTTCTCCTTGTCCTTCTTCATCTCCATCTTTTTCTTCATCATCATCTTCTTCTTCTTCTTCTTCTTCTCCCTTCTCTTCTTCTTTTTCTTTTACTTCCTCTTCTTCTTCTTCATCTTCTTTTTATTTTATCTCTTCCTCTACTTCTACTACTTCTTATTCTTCTTCATCTTCTTCTACTTCATCTTAATCTTCTTCTTTGTCTTCTTCTCTTCTTCTACTTCTTCTTGTTCTTTCACTTCTCTCTCTTGTTACACTTCTTCTTCTTCCTCTTCTTCTCCATCTTCTTCCACTTCTACAACTTTCTCTTCTTCTTCTTCTTCTCATTCTTCTTTTTCTTCTCCTTTTCCTATCTCTTCTTCTTCTTCTTCCTCCTCCATATCTTCTTGCTCTTCTTCTTCATCTTTTTCCTCTTCATTTTCATCATCTTCTTTTACTTCTTCTGGCTCTTCTTCTTCTTGCACTTTTTCTTCTTCTTCTCCTCTTTTTTCTTCTCCTTCTTCTCTTTTTCTTTCTACTTCTCCTTCTACTTCTGTTTGTACTTCACCTTCTCCTACTCCTTCTTCATCTCGTTCTCCTTCTCCATTTCTTTCTCCTTCTCCTTCTACATCTCTTTTGCCTTCTTCTCCTCCTTATCCTCATCCTCCTTCCCCTTCTCCCTCTCCTTCTTCTTCTTCTTCTTCTTCTTCTCCTTCTTCATCATCTTCTTCTTCCATGTTTATTTCTTCTTCTTTTTCTTCTTCTTCTTCTTTTATTTCTTGTTGTTCTTCTTCTTCTTCCTCTTTTCTTCTTATTCTTCTTCTTTTTCTTCTTCATCTTCCTCTTCTTCTTCTTCTTCTTCTTCTTCTTTTTCCTCTTCATCTTTCTCTTCTTCTTCTTCTTCTTCAACTTTTTCACCTTCTTCTTCTTCGTCTTCTTTCTCTCCTCCTTCTTCTTCTTCCTCTTCATCTTCTTCTTCTTCTTCTTCTTCTTCTTTTTCTTTTTCTTATTCTTCTACTTCTTCTTCTTCTTTCTCATTTTCTTCTTCCTCTTCTACTTCCTCTTCTTTTTCATCTTCCTCTTCTTCTTCTTCTCTTTCTTCTTCTTCCTCTTGTTTGTTTTCTTTGACTTCTTCTTCGTCTTACTCTTTTTCTTCCTTTTCATCATCATCATCATCATCTTCTTCTTCTTCTCCTTCTTCTCCTTATCCTTCTTCTTCTTCCTCTTCCTCTTAATTTTCTTCTCCTTCTTCTTCATAATCCTTAATCCATATTCTCTAATCCTTACTCCTTAATCCTTTCGTCTCT
Organism: Vanilla planifolia; assembly: GCA_023846275.1. Taxonomy (NCBI): domain Eukaryota; kingdom Viridiplantae; phylum Streptophyta; class Magnoliopsida; order Asparagales; family Orchidaceae; genus Vanilla; species Vanilla planifolia. The sequence continues at coordinate 104,848 of JAIUJO010000892.1, read as the reverse complement.
AATCTTTTTCCCTAAATTTGTAGTCCGTAATCCATCCTACTTTAATCTAATCCTTAATCCCTATTCCCTAATCCCTAGACCCTAATCCCTAAACCCGAACCCTAATCCTTAATCGATCCTTAATCTATAATCCTTAATCCTTAATCATTAATTTCTAATCTGAAATCTCTAAACCCAAATCTCTAATACTTAATCACTAACCCCTAATCCTTAATGTATAATTTATAATCCAAAATCCCTAATCTCTAATTCTTAATCTTTAATTCCTAATCCTTAAACCCTAATCCCTAATACCTTATCCCTAATTCGTAATTATCATCATAATCCATAATGCTTAATCTCAAATCTATAATCATTTATCCCTAATCTTTAATCCCTAATCCCTAATCCTTAATCCTTAAATCTTAATCCCAAATCCATAATCTTAGGCCCTTATCCTAATCCAAATTACTTAATCTCTAATCCTTAATCCCTAATTTCTAATCTATAATCTTGAATCATGAATCCCTAATCAGTAATTTCTAATCCTTAATCCCTAATCTCTAATTCATCGTTATTCCTTAATCCTAATCCTTAATCCTTAATCCCTAATCCTATTACTTATTCCTTAATCATTAATCTTTAAGTTCTAATCTTAATCCATAATTCATAATCCGTAATCCCTAACCGTTAATCCTTAATCTTTAATCTCTAATCTATAATCCTTAATCCTTAAACATTAATACCAAATCACATATCCATCCCTCCTTAATCCTTAATCCCTAATCCATCTCTTCTTCCTCTTTTTCTTCTTCTTTCGCTTCTTCTTGGTCTTCTTCTCCTTCTTCCTCCTCCTCTTCCTCTTCTTCTACATCATCAACATCTCACTCTTCTTCTTCTTCTTCTTTTTCTTCTACTTCTACCCTTCCTTTTATTTTCTTCTACTTCATCATCATCATATTCCTCTCCTTCTTCTTCTTCTTCTTCATCTTCTTCTTCTTCTTGTACTACTTCTTCCTCCTCCTCTTCTTCTTTTTCTCATTTTCATCTTTTTTAGTAATTCCTCTTCCTCTTCTTCTTCTTCTTCTTCTTCTTCTTTTTCTTCTTCATCTTCTCCTTCTTATCCTTCTCCCTATCTTTCACCTTGTCTTTCTACTTCTGCTTCTCCTTCCTTTTCTCCTTCTCCAACTCCTTCTCCATCTACTTCTCCTTCTCGTTTTATCTTTCCTTCTCCTTCTTCTTCCCCTTAATCCCTAATCCTTAAAAATTAATCCCTTAATTCTTAATCCCTAATTTCTCATAGATAATCATTAATCACTTCATATGTAATCCCTAATCCCTATTCTATAATCCTTTATACATAATCTCTAATCTTTATTACTTATTCCCTAGTCCATTTGCCCTAATCCCTAATCCCTAAACCTTAATCCTTAATTTCTAACTCCAAAATCCTTGATCCCTCTCTCCCTAATCTTTAATCCATATTACCTGATAACTAATCACTAATCCTTCATTTCGTAATCCCTAATCCTAATCCCTAACTATTAATCTGTAATCCATCTCTTCTTGCTCTTCTTCTTCTACTTCTTTTTCTTGTTCCTCTTCTTCTTCCTCCTCTTCTTCTTCTTCTTTCTCATCTTGTTTTTCTTCTTCTACTTCTTCTCCTACTCCTTGTCCTTCTTCTTCTTCTTTGTCTTTTATTTCTTCTTCTTCTTCTCCTTCTTCTTCTCCTTCTCCTTCTCTAGCTTCTTCTTGTTCTTTTACTTCTTTCATTTCTACTTCTACTTATTATTCTTCTTCTTCCACTTTTTCTTCTTTTTTTCATCTTTTTTTTCTACTTCTACTTCTTCTTCTTCCTCTTCTTCCTCTTCTTCTTCTTCTTCTTCTTCTCCTCCTTTCACTTCTTTTACTTCTTCTAGTTCTGCTTCTTCTACTACGTCTTTTTCATCTTCCTCTTCTTCTTTTTGCACTTCTTCTTCTTCTTCTTCTTCTTCTTCTTTGTCTTCTACTTCTTCCTCTTCTTCTTTCTCTTCTTGTACCTCTACTTATTTTTCATCATCCTCTTCGTATTCTTCTTCTTCTTCTTCTCCTTTTTCCTCTTCTTCTTCTTCATCTTCCATTTCTTCTTCTTCTTCTTCTTCTTCTTCTTCTTCTTCTTCTTGTTCTTCTTCTATTTCTTTTTGTTCTTCTATTTCTTCTTCTTCTTCTTCTTCTTCTCCTTCTTCTTTATCTTCCTCTTCTTCTTATTATTATTTTTATCTTCATCTTCCTTTTTTTCTTCTACTTCATCTTCTTCTTCTACTACTACTAATTCTTCACCTACTTCTTATTCTTCCTACTCTTCTCTTTCTCCTTTTCCTTCTTCTTCTTCTACTTCTTCTTCTTCCTCTTCTTCTCCTCTTCTTCTTCTTCTTCTTCTTCTTCTTCTTCCACTTCTTGTTCTTCTTTTCTTCTTCTCCATCTTCTTCTTCTTCTTTTTGTTCTTCCTCTTCTCCTTCTTCTTCTTCTTCTTCTTTTTCTTCTCCTTATTCTTCTTCTTCTTCTTGTTCTCCTTGTTGTTGTTGTTCTTCTTCTTCTTCTTCTTCTGCTTCTTATTCTTTTTCTTCTTCTTCTTCTTCTTCTCCTTCTTTTCATTGGTAATGCTTAGTCCATGTTATCTAGTCCATCTTTCGTATCCCTCCTTGCCTAATCCCTAATCTATAATACCTAATCTATAATCTTTAATGAATCTCTTTGTAATTCCTAATCTCCAATCCTTAATCATTTATAAAAGATCTTTAATCCCTAATCCCTAAACCTTAATCTGTAATCTTTAATCCTAAATCTCTAATCTCTAAACCATAATCCTTAATCCCTAATCCTTAATCTATAATCCATAATCCCTCATCCTTACTTTCTAATCCCTTATCCTTAATCCTTAATCCCTAATCCTTAATCTCTAATCCCAAATCCATAATCTCTAATCCTTAATCCGAATCTTAATCACCTAATCTTTAATCCCTAATCTCTAAACCTTAGTACTAATCTTTTTTCTTAATCCATAATGCTAAATACTAAATCACTATTACTTAATCCTTAGTAACGAATCCCATAATCCTTAATCCCTATTCCCTATTCCCTAATCCCTAATCATTAATCTTTTCATCTCTAATACTTAATCCTTAATCCTTAATCCTTATTACTTATTCATTAATTCTTACTCCCTAATCTGTAATCCATAATCCTTAATCTTTAATCCCTAATTGATAATCCTTAAACCTGAATCCTCAATCACTAATCCTTTATCCCTAACACTTAATCCCGAATCCCTTTCTCTTTAATCCTTAATCTATAATCCTTAATCCATCTCTTCTTTCTCTTTTTCTTCTTCCTCTTCTTTTTCTTCCTTTTCTTCTACGTCTTCTTCCCCTTCTTCTTCTTCTTCCTCATCTTCTTCTTCTTCTTCCTTATCTTCTTGATCTTACTCTTCTTTTACTTCTTCTTATTCTTCTTCTTTCTCTTTCTCTTCTTCTTTTTCTTCCTCTTCTTCTTCATCTTCATCTTCCTCTTCTTCTTCTTCTTCTCCTTCTCCTTCTTGTTCTTCTTCTATTTCTTCTACCTCCTCCTCTTCTTCTTCTCCTTCTTCTTCTTTTCTTGTAATTCTTTTTTTCTCTTCTTCATCCTCTTCTACTTCTTCATCTTTTTTCTTCTTCTTCTACTTCTTGTTCTTCTTCTTTTTCTTTTATTTCTTGTTTTTGTTCTTTTTCTTTGTCATCTTCTTCTTCTTCTTTTCTCCTTCTCCGTCTACTTCTCCTTCTTCTCAATATCTTTCAACTTCTTCTTCCCCTTCTCTTTCTCCTTCTCCTTCTCCTCTTCACTATCCTTCTCTTTTTTCCTTCTCTTTCTCATTCTCTGTCTCCTTCTCCTTCTCCTCCTCCTTCTATTTGTCCTCCTCTTTCTCCTTCTCCTTCTTCTTCTTCTTCTTTTCCTTTTTCTTCTACTTATTTCACCTTTCTTATTTCTTCTTTCTTCTTGCTTCTTTCATCTTTCTTCTTCCTTCTTGCTTATTCTTTCTTTCTTCATCTTTCTTCTTTATTCTTTCATCTTTCTTCTTTATTCTTCGTCTTACTTCTTCCACTTCCTCTTCTTCTTCATATTTTTCCACTTTTCTTCCTCATCTTCTTCTTCTTTTTGTTCTTAATCTCTAATCCCTAATCTATAATCCATAATCCTTAATCCCTAATACCTAATCTTTAATCCCTAATCTCTAATCCTCAATCATTAATCCCTAACTCTTAATCACTATTCCTTAATCACTAATCCCTAATATTTAACCCCTTATCGTGGTACTAATCCCTTATCTCTAAGCCTTAATCTCTAATCTCTAATACTTATTCCTTAATCCGAAATTCCTAATCACTAATCTCTAATCAATAATCCCTATTCTCTAATTCATAATCCCTGATCCTAAATAACTAATCCTTAATCGTTAATGCTTAGTCCCTGATCCTTAATAATTAATCCCTTCATCTTTAATCACTAATCCTTAATCTTTACACCTTAATTCCTATTATTTATTCCCTAATTCCTACTCTATATTCTATTATCCTTAATCCATAAATAATAATCATAAATTACTAATCCATAATCCCTAATCTTTTATCCCTAATCCCTAATCCTTAATCCATAAACCTTAAGCCTAATACCTAATCCCTCTCTTCCTAATCCCAAATCTTTAATCTTTAATCCTTAATAGCTAACCTCTAATCCCCAATCCATCCCTCTTTAATCTGTAATTCTTTTTCCCTAATCCCTAATCACTCCCTTCTTAATCCCTAATCCCAAAACCCTAATCCTTAATCCCTAATCCTTCTATTATTCCTCTTCTTCTTCTAGTTCTTCTTCCTCTTCTTCTTCTTCTTCTTCTTCTTTTTCTTCTTTATTTTCTTCTTCCTCTTCTTATTAATTTTATTTTCCTTCTTCTTCTTCCTCCTCTTCCTTTTCTTCTTCTTCTTCTTCTTCTTCTTCTTCTTCTTCCTCTTTTTCTTCTTCTTCTGCTTCTCCTTCTTCTACTCTTACTCTTCTTATTCCTCGTCTTATTCCACTTCTTCTTCTTCTTCTTTTAATTGTTCTTTTTCTTCTTCCCCCTCTTCATCTTCTTCTTCTACTTCTTGTTCTTGTTCTTCTTCTTCATCATCTCCTTCTTCTTCTTCTTCTACTTCTCCTTCCTTTTTTCTTTCTCCTTCCCCTTCTCCTTCTCCTTCTCCTTCTCCTTCACCTACTCCTAATCGTCCTCCATCTCCTTCTCCTTCTTGATTTCCTTCTCCTTCTCCTTCTTCTTCTCCTCGTCCACCTTCTCCTTCCTCTCTTCTTCTTCTTCTCCTTCATCTTCTTCTTCTTTCTTTTTTATTTCTTCTTCTACTTCTTCTCTTTCACCTTCTTCTTATTATTCTCCTTGTTCTTCTTTTATTTCTTCTTCTTCTACTACATCTTCTACTTCTTGTTCTTATTCTTCTTCATTTTTTTCTCTATTCTTCTTATTCTTCTTCTTTTTCTTCTTCATCTTCCTCTTCCTCTTCTTCTTCTTCTTTTTCCTCTTCATCTTACTCTTCTTCTTCCTCTTCTTCTTCTTTCTTTCTTTTCTCCTTCTCCTTCTTCTTCTTCTTCATCTTCCCCATCTTCTTCTTCTTTTTCTTCTACTTTTTCCTTTTCTTCTTCTTTTTCTCTTTCTTCTTCTTCTTTTGATTCTTCTTCTTCTTCCTCATTTTCTTCTTCCTCTTCTTCTTCCACTACTTCTTCCTCTACTTTTTCATCTTCTTCTTCTTCTTTTTCTTCTTCTACTTCGCCTTGATCTCTTTCTTCTTCTTCTCCTTGTTCTTCTTCTTCTTCATCTTCTTCTTCCTCTACCTCTTCTTCTACTTCTTCATAATCTTTAATCCATATTCCCTAATCCCTACTCCTTAATCCTTCCCTCTCTAATCTCTTATCCATATATTTATAATCCTTAATCCATCCCTCTTCAATCATTAATCTGTAATCCAGATTCTTTAATCCCTAATCCTTAATCCTTAATCCCTTGCCTCTAATCCCTAATTGATCCTTAATCCTTAATCTATAATTTCTTATTTCTAATCTCTAGTCTCAGATCCTTAAACCCTTATCCCTAATACCTAATCTCTAACCCTTAATCCCTATTATATAATTCATTTTCCCAAATCCCTAATCTCTAATCCCTAATCCTTAATCTCTAATCCTTAAGGCCTAATCTTTATTACCATATCCCTAATCCCTAATATGTAATTTTTTATCCCTAATCCCTAATTCTTAAGTCTTAATAATAATTACTTTATCTATAATCTCTAATGTATAATCCTGAATCATGAATCCATATTCTCTAGTCTCTAATCCTTAATCCCTAATCTCTATTATCAAATCTGTAATCCCAAATCGTAAATCCCCAATCCTAAATCCTTAGTAATTAACCTTTAAATCCTTAATCTCTAATCTCTAATCATTAATCCCTTCATCCTTATTTCTTAATCCTAATATCTAATTCCTATTACTTATTCCTTAATCCCTAATCCTTAATCCTTAAATTCTAATCTCTAATCCATAATTGATAATCCCTAATCCTTAATCTTTAATCTCTAATCTATAACCCTTAATCCTTAATCCGTAACACCTAATCCAATATCTATCCCTTTTTAATCCTTAGTCCCTAATCCATCTCTTCTTTCACTTCTTCTTCTTCGTCTACTTTTTTATCTTCTTCTTCTTCCTCCTCTTCTTCTTCCTCTTTCTCATCTTCTTATTCTTCTTCTTCTACATCTTCCACATCTTACTCTTCTTCTTCTCATATTGCTTCTTCATCTTCGTCTTCATCATCCCCTTCTTTTTTTCACTTCTTCTTCCTTTCCTTCATCTTCTTCTTCTTCTTCTTCTTCTTCATCTTCTTCTACTTGTTCTACTAATTCATCCTCCACCTCTTCTTCTTCTTTTTCTCTATTTTCTTCTTTTTCTTATAATTCTTCTTCCTCTTCTATTTCTCCTTCTTCTTCTTCTTCTTCTTCTTCTCCTTCTTCTTCTTTTTATCCATCTCATTCTCCTTATCTTTCACCTTGTACTTTTGCTTCTCCTTCTCCTTCTCCTTCCCTTCTCCATCTCCTTCACTTTCTCTTTCTCCTTCTCATTCTCCCTCTCTTTCTCCTCTTTAATCCCTAATCACTAATCTATTTTTAATCTCCAATCCTTAATCTTTAATCCCTAACCTATTATCCCTAAGCTCTAATCTATAATCCCTAATTTCTAATTACTAATCCCAAATCCTTAATCACTAATCCCAAATCCTTAGATATTGATCGCTAATCTCTAATGCTAATCCTAACACCATTATCTCTAATCCCTACTCTCTAATCTCAAATCCTAAATTTTGCATAACTAATCCCTAATCCCTAATAATTAATCTCTATACCCTAATACCAAATCTTAAATCACTAATCTTTAATCCTTAATCCTTAATAATTAATCTCTTCATTCTTAATCCCTAAGCTCTATTCTATAAACATTAATCTCTTCATCTATAATCCTTAATCGTAATCTTTATTCCATAATCCCTTATCCATAATCGCTAATCTCTATTACTTATTCCCTAATCCTTTTGCCCTAATCCCTAATCCCTAATCTTTAAACCTTTATCCTTAATTTTTAACTCCAAAATCTCTAGTCTTTGTCTCCCCAATCTTTAATCTACATTATCTAATATCTAATCCCTAATCTTTCATTCCATAATCCCTAATCCTTAATCCTTAATCGCTAACACCCGCATCCCTAATCCATCTCTTCTTCCAATTCTTTTGCTTCTTCATCTTCTTCCTCTTCTTCTTCTTCTTCATCCACTTCTTCTTCCTCCTCATTTTCTTTTTCTTCATTTTCTTCTTCTTCTTCTTCTTCTTCTCATTCTTCCTCTTCTTCTTCATCTTTATTTCATCATCTTCTTCTTCTCTTACTTCTTCTTGTTCTTGTTCTTCTTCTTTTATTTTTGCTTCTTCTTCTTCTTCTTCTTCATCTTTCTCTTCCTATCTTCTTCTTGTCCTTCTTCCTTTTCTTCTTCATCTTCTTCTTCTTCTTCCTCTTCTTCTTCTTATTCTTCCAAATCTTCTTCTTCTTCCTTATTTTCTTTTTCTACTTCTTCTGCTTCTTCTTCTCATTCTTCTTCTTCTTCTTCTTCTTCTTAATCTTTTATTTGTTCTTCTTCTTCCTCTTCTCCTTCTCCTACTTCTTCTTGTTCTTCTTCCTCTTCTTTTATTTTTGCTTCTTCTTCTTCTGCTTTATCTTTTTCTTTCTCTCTTCTTCTTGTCCTTCTTCCTTTTCTTCTACATTTTCCTCTTCTTCATCTTCTTCTTCTTCACTTTCCTCCTCATCTTCCCCTTCTTCTTCTTCTTCAACTACTTTACCTTCTTCTTCTTCTTCTTCTCCTTCTTCTTACTCTTCCCCTTCTCCTTCTTCTTCTTCTTCTTTTTCTTCTTCTTCTTCATCATCTTCTTCTTCTTCTTCCTCTTCTTCTCCTTTTTTCTTCTTCTTCTTCTTCTTCTTCTATTACTACTACTACTTCTTCTCATCATTTTCTTCTTCTATATCTTCATCCTCTTCTTCTTCATATTCCTCCTCTTCTTCTTCTTCTTCATCATCTTCTTCCTCTTCTTACTCTTGTTCTGCCTCTTCGTCTTCTTCTTCAAATTCTTCTTCTTCTTCTTCTTCTTCTTCTCCTTATTCTTCTTCTTCTTCCTCCATCTCTTCTTCTTCTTCTTCTTCTCTTTCTTCTTCATAATCTTTAATCCAATCTTTACTACTTAATCCTTCCCTCCATAATCTCTTATCTTTAAATTTGTAGTCCTTAATCCATCCCTCTTTAACTAGTAATTGTTAATCCCTATTCTTTAATCCTTAATCCCCAATCCATAATCCCAATCCCTTATCAATCTTTAACCCATAATCCCTAATCTTTAATAACTAATCTCTAATCCCTAATCTTTAATCCCTAAACCTTAATCTCTAATACCTAATCCCTAATCTCTAATCCTTAATCTATAATTCATAATCTTAAATTCTTAATCTCTAATCTCTTATACCTTATGTCTAATCCTTAATACCTGATCCCTAATCCTTAATCCCTAATCTATACCAAATAATCCCTAATCCCTAATCTCTAATCTATAATCCTAAATCACTAATCTTTAACCCTTAATCCCTATTCTCTATTCTGGATTCCATAATACCAAATCCTAATTCCCTAATCTCCAATCATTAGTAATTAATCCCTTAATCCATAATCAGTAATCTTTAATCATTAATCCTTTCATCTCTAATCCTTAATCTTAAACCCTGATATGTAATCCTTATTACTTATTCTTTAATCTCTAATCCCTATTCTGTAATCTCTAAACTCTAATCTCTAATTGATAATACCTAATCCTTAATCTTTAATCCTTAATTCATAAACCCTAATCCTAATCCCTAACACCTAAGTTTATGTTTGTCCCTCCTTAATTCAAAATCCTTAATCCTTAGCCCCAAATCCTTATTCCCTAATCCATCTCTTCTGCCTCTTCTTCTTTTTCTTCTTCCTCTTCTTCTTCTTCTTCCAAATCTTCTTCTTTTTCCTCATCTTTCTCTTCTTCTTCTTTTTCTTCTTCTTATTCTTCTTCTTCTTCCTCTTCTTCTTCTTCTTCTTCCTCCTCTTCTTCTTCTTCATCTTCTTCATCAACTTCTTCTCTTTCTTCATCTTTTTCTTCCACTTCTTCTTTTCTTTGTCTTTGTCATCTTCTTCTTCTTTTTCTTCATCATCTTCTTCTTCTTCCTCTGCTTCTTCATCTTCTTCTTCTTCTATTCTTGTTCTTCTTATTCCTCTTCTTATTCCTCTTCTTCCTCTTCTTCATCTTCTTCTTCTTCTTCTTCTTCTATATTTTCCTTCTTCTTCTTCTTTAGCTTTTCCTTCTTCTTCTCTTTGTCTTCCTTCTTCTCCTTCTCCTTCTCCAACTCCTCCTTCTCCTTCTCCTTCACCTTCTCCATCTCTTTCTCCTTCTTCTACTCCTTCTCTTCCTCCTCCTCCATCTTTTCATCCTTCTTCTCCTTCTTGTTCTTCTTCTTCTTCTTTCTTTCTTTCTTCTTTCTTGTTTCTTCTTTCTTGTTTCTTCTTTCTCCTTCCTTCTTCATTCTTCCTTCTTTGTTCCTCCTTCTTCCACCTTCCTCCTTCCTTCTTCCTTCTTCCTTTGTTCTTTTTCTTCCTTCTTCTTCTTTAGTCTTCCTCTTCTTCTTCCTTTTCTTATTCTTCTTCTCTTGCTTCATCCTCTTCTTTTTCCTCGACTTCTTCTTCTTCTTTCTTCCTTCTACTTTCCATCTTCTTTCTTCTTCCTTCTTTCTTCTCCCTAATCCCTAATCCCTAATCTTTAATCCCTAATCCCTACTCCATAATCCCTAATTACTAATCTAACCCTAATCTCTAATCCATGATCATTAATCCCTAACCATTAATCATTAATCTTTAATCCCCAAATTTTAATCTATAATACCTAATCTTGAATCCATAATCCCTAATCAATAATCCATAATACTTAATCATTAATCTCTAATTCCTAATCCCTAAACCTTAATCCCTAATACCAAATTATTAATCCCTAATTTCTAGATTCTAATGCAAATCCTAATACCTTTATCTCTAATACCTAATCTCTAATCTCTAACCATTAATCTTGCATCCTTAATCTTTAATCTCTAATCCTTATTCTCTAAACCCTAACCCCTTATCCATAATCCTAAATCACTAATCTTTAATCCCAAATCCTTAAAAATTAATATATTAATTATTAATCCCTAATATCTAATCCTTAATCATTAATCCCTTTATCTGTAATCCCTAATCCTTAATCTTTCCTAACACCTAATTCCTAACCCTTCATTCCTTAATCATTAATCCTTAATCTCTAACCATTTATCCGTAATCTATCTCTTATTTTTTCTCTTCTTCCACTTCTTCTTCTTCTTTCTTTTCTTCTACTTCTTCCTCTTCTTCTTCCTTATCTTTGTCTTCTTCTTCTTCTTCTTCTTCATCTTCCTCTTCTTCTTCTTCTTCTTCTTCTTCTTCTTCTTCCTCTAATTCTTCTTCTTCTTCTTCTTCTTCCTCTAATTTTTCTTCTTCTTCTTCTGCTTCCTCCTCTGCTTCTTCTACTTCTACGTCTTTTTCTTCTTGCTCTTCTTCTTTTTCCTCTTCTTCTTCTTCTTCATCATCTTTGTCTTCCTCTACTTCTTCCTTTATTCTTCTTCTTTTTCTTCATCTTCTTCTTCTTCTTGTCCTTCTCCTTCTCCTTCTTCTTCTTCTCCTTCTCCTTCTTGTTCTTCTTCTTCTTCTTGTTCCTCTGTTATTCTTGTCTCTCTTCTTTTTCTTCTTCACCTTCCTCTTCTTATTCTTCTTCTTCCTCTTCTTCTTGTTTCTCTTCTTCTTCTTCTTCTTCTTCTTCTTCTTTTTGTTCTTCTTCTTCTTCATCTTTCTCTTCTTCTTCATCTTCCTCTTCTTCTTCTTGTTATTCTTTTACTTCCTTTTTTTCTTCTTCTTCTCCTTCTTCATTGTCTTCTTCTTCTTTTTCTACTCCTCTTTTTAATTCTTCTTCTTCTTCTCATTCTTCTTCTTCTCCGTCTTCTTCGTAATTTCTAATCCCCATTCCCTAATTCTTATTCCTTAATCCCTCCAACCTAATCTGTTATCTCAAAATTTGTAATCCTTAATCCAGCTCTCCCAGATCACTAATCCCTATTTCTTAATCCTTAATCTCTAATCCCTAATCCATTCTTAATCCATAACTTTTTAATCCTTCATCTCTAATCCCTCAACCCTAACCCCTAATACCTTACTTTAAAATTCATAATCACAAATCCCTAATCTATAATCCTTAATCTCTAATTACTAATCCTTACCCTAATCCTTAATACCTAAACCCTAGTCTCTAATCCCTACAATATAATCTATAATCCATAGTCTTTAATCTCTAATCCTTAAACCCTAATCCCTAATCCTTAATCTCCAATCCTGAATCCCTAAACATCGTCCTAATTGCTTTACCTCTAATCCCTAATCCCTAATCTCTAATCAATAATCCTAAATCCTTAGTTTCTAATCACTAATCCCTAATCCAAAACCCTAATCCCTACTTTTGTATCTATAATCCGTAATCCCTAATCCATAATAATTAATTCGTTAATCCTAAATCCTTAATCATTATCTCTTCATCTCAAATAATTTACCTAATCTCTAATCCCTAATCCTTATTACTTATTCCTTCATCCCAACTCCTTGAACCATAATCCTGACCGTAATTGATAATCCCCAATCCTTAATATTTATTTCTTAATCTAAAATCCTTAATATTTAATCCTTAACACCTAATCTTTTATCCCTATCTCCTTAATCCATATTCCCTAATCCCTAACCCATAATTCGTAATCTCTAGTCCATCTCTTCTTCCTCTTCTTATTCTTCTTCCTCCTCTTCTTCTTCTTCTTCCTCCTCTTCTTCTACTTCTTCTTCTTCCTCATCTTCTTGTTCTTCTTCTTCCTTATCTTCCACATTTTTACTCTTCTTCATATTCTTCTTCTTCTTCTTCTCCTTCTTCCTCTTTTTCTTCTTCTTCTTCTCCTTCTTTCTCTACTTCTTTTTCTTCTTGTTCTTCTTATCTTCATCTTCATCCTCCTCTTCTTCCTATCCTTCTATTACTACTACAACTACTTCTTCTTCTTCCTCTTCCTTTTCATCTTCCCCTTCTTCTTTTTCTCCATTGTCGTCTTTTCTTGAAATTCTTCTTCCTCTTCTTCTCTTGGTTTTGCTTCTTCTTCTTCTTGTTTTATTTCTTCTTCTTTTTCTTTTTCTTCTTCCTCTCCTTCTCCTTCTTCTTCTCCTTCTCCTTCTCCTTATCTTTCACTTTATCCTTCTCCTTCTCCTTCTCCTTCTCCATCTCCTTCTTTTTCTCCTTCTACTTCTCCTTCTCATTCTCCTCCTCCTCCATGTCATCCTTCTTCTCCTTCTCCTTCTTCTTCTTCTTGTTCTTCTTCTCCTTCTTATTCTTCTTCCTCTTCTTCTTCTATTTCTTTTTTTTTCTTTTTTTTCGTTATTCTTTCTCCTTTCTTTTTTCTTCTTCCTTTAACCTTGTTCCTTCCTCCTTCCTTCTTCATTCTTCCAAATTCTTTCTTCCTTCTTTGTTCTTTCTTCTTTCTTTATTCTTCTTTATTCTTTCTCTTCTTCTTCCTCTTATTCTTCTTCTTCTTCTTCTTCTTCTTCTTCTTTCGATTCTTCGTCCTCATCTTCATTTTCTTCCATTTTTCTAATCTCTAATCCCTAATCCATAATCTCTATTCCCTGTTCTTGAATCCTTAATCCCTAATCTCTAATCCTTAACCACTAATCCTTAATCCCTAATACCTAATCTCTGATCCCTAATGCCAATCTTAATCCCTTAATCTCTAGTCTCTAATCCGTTATCTCTAACAACAAATCCTTAATCTTAAATTCCTAATCACTAATCTCTAATCCATAATCCCTATTCCCTAATCCGAAAAACCAAATCCTAAATCCTTAATCTTTAATATTTAATCCCTTAATCCTTAATCTCTAATCCTGAATCTGTAATCATTAATCCCTAATTCTTAATCCTTAATCCCTAATTCATATTACATATTCCTTAATCCCTACTCATTAATCAATAATCATTAATCTCTGAACCCTAATCTCAAATTACTAAAACAAAATCCCTAATGTCTTATCCATAATTCCTAGTCCCTAATCCCTAATACATAATACCATATCTCTCCCTCCCTATCCCTAATCCCAAGACCTAATCTCTAAGACCTAATCCCTCCCTCAATAATCCATAATCTATAATCCCTAATCCCTAATCTCATCGTTCCTCATTAATCTCTAATTCAAATCCCTAACCCTTATTCCCTAATCTCAAATCCATCTTTGTTTACTCTTCTTCTTCATCTTTCTCTTCTTCTTGTTATTTTTCTTCTTCTTCCTTTTCTTCTTCTTTCCCTTCCTCTTCTTCTTCTTCCACATTTAGTTCATCTTCTTCCTCTTCTCCTTCTTCCTCATCTTCCTCTTCTTCTTCTTCTTCTTCTAACTCTTCTTCTTCATCTTCTTCTTCTTTTGCGTCTTCTTCTTTTTCGTCTTCTTCATCTTCTTCTTCCATCCTTTTACACTTTATCCTCATCTTCCTCTTCTTCTTCTTCTTCCTCCTTTTCTTGCTCCTTTTCTTCTTCTTCTTTCTTCCTTCTTTCTTCCTTGTTTCTTTCTTCTTCGTCTTTCTTCTTTCTTTCTTCTTCCTTCTCCCTAACTCCTTCCATCTCCCTAATCCCTAATCCTTAATCCCTTATCATTAATGTATCCTTAATCTCTAATCCTTTATTTTCAATCCCTACTCTCTAACACCTAAACTCTTATCTCTAATACCAAATCCCTAATCCTTAATTTATAATTCATAATCCATAATCCCTAATCTCTAATCTCTTATCCCTAATCCCTTATCCTTAATCACTAATCTAAAATCCTTAATCTCTAATTCTAATCCAAATACCTTTATCTCAAATACCTAATCTCTAATATCTAATCCTAAATCTCGCATCCCTAATATCTAATTTCTAATCTCTAATCTCTATTCTCGATTCTCTAAACCCTAACTTCTAATCCTAAATCACTAATCTCTAATCCCTAGTCCTTAGTAATTAATCTTATAATTCTTAATCCCTAATCTCTAATCCATAATCATTAAGCCCTTCATCCAAAAAACTTAATCCTTATTCCTTAATTTTTAATCTCTAATACTTATTACTTATTACCTAATCCATAATCCCTACTCCCTAATCCCTAATCCCTAAACCTTAATCCTTAATTCCTAACTCCTAAATCCCAAATCTTTAATTCTTAATCCCTCTCTCATGAGTCTTTAATCTATATTCCTAAATACCTAATCTCTAATCCTTTATTCCTCAATCTTTAATACTTAATCCCTAATCCCAAACACTTGATCCCCAATCTATCTCTTCTTCCTCTTCTTCTTCTTCTACTTCTTCTTCTTACTCGCCTTCTTCTTCTTCTTCCTTATTTTCATCTTTTTTTTCTTTCTTTACTTCATCATCTTCCTCAAATCTATAATCCATAATCCCATATCCCTAATCCTTAACACTTAATATTTAATCCCTAATCCTTAATTACTAATCCATAATCATTAATCCTTATTATAATCAATTAATCTCTAAGCTCTAATCCCTTATCAGTAATCCCCTAACTCTAAATCCCTAGTCCCTAGTCACTAATCTTTAATCCTTAATCCCAAATCCCTATTCCTAAATTCGTAATGTTGAATCCTAAATCCCTAATCTGCAAACTTAAAGATTGATCCGTTAATCCTTAATCCCTAATCCTAAATCATTAATCCCTTCATCCCTAATCCATAATTTCTAATCTATAATCCCTAATCTCATTACTTGTTACTTAATCCCTACTCTTTAATCCCTAATCCTTAGACCCTAAACCCTAATTCTTAATTGCTAATCTATAATCTCTAATCCCTAATCCTTAAACCCTAACACTTAATTTCAAAACCCTCTCCTATTTAATCCCTAACCCTTAATACCAAATCCATCTCATTTTATTCTTCTTCATCTTCTTCTTCATGTTCCACTTCTTTTTCGTCTTTTTCATCTTCTACTTCTTCTTCTTCTTCTACATCTTCCTCTTCCTCTTCTTCTTCTGCCCCATCTTCTTCTTCTTCTTATTCTCCTACTTTGTATGTTCTTCTACTTCCTCTTCTTCTTATACTTTTATTTCTTCTTCTTCATCTTCTTCTTCTTCTTCTTCTCCTTCTACCTCCTCTTCTCTTTCTTCTTCTTCTTATCTTTCTCTTTCTTCTTCTCCTTCTCCTTCCACATCTCCTTCTCCACCTCCTTCTCCTTCTTCTTCTCCTTGTCCTTCTCTTCCTCCTTTTCCATGTCATCCTTCTCCTTCCCTTTCTTCTTCTTCTTCTTCATCATCATCTTCTTCTTTATTCTTCTTTCTTGTTTCTTCTTTCTTCTTCCTTCCTACATCTTCCTTGCTCCTTCCCTCTTCCTTCTCACATCTTCTTTCTTTGTTCTTCTTTCTTCTTTATTCTTCCTCTACTTCTTCCTCTTCTTTTTTCCTTCTTTTTCCTCTTTTTCTTCCTCCTCTTCTTCTTCTTCTTCCTTCTAACTTCTTTCTTCTTTATTCTCCCATCTAACTTCTTCCATCTTTCTTCTTCCTTCTTTCTTCCTTCTTCTTCTTCTTCCTTCTTCCTTCTTACTATTCCATAATCCATAATCCCTAATCCTTAATCCTTAATCTCTAATCCATCCTTAATCCCTAATCTCTAAACCCTAATCCTTAATACCTAATTCTTAATCTTTAATCCCTAATCTATAATCCTTAATCCCTAATCCTTAATCACTAATCCTTAATCTTACATCCCTAATCCTAATCCCTTAATCCCTAACCTCTAATCTCTAATCTTTAATATCTAATCCTCAATCCCTAATCACAAATCTCTAATCCCTAATTCTTAATCCCTATTCCTTAATCTATAATCCCTAATCTATAATAATTAATCTCATAATCCTTAATTCTTAATCCTTAATCCCTAATCCTTTACTGTTAATCTTGAATCCCTATTACTTATTCTCTAATGCCAACTACCTAATCCATAATCCTTAATTCCTAAACTCTAATTCTTAATTGCTAATCTATAATCTCCAATCCATAATCTCTAATGTCGAATACCTAATCTCACCCTCTTAATCCCTAATAACTAATCCCAAATACCTCTCTAATCCCTAATCCATAATCCCTCTCTCCCTAATCTATAACTTATATTCCTTAATCTCTAATCCCTCTTTCTTTTATCCTTAATCTATATCCCTAACCCCTAATCCCTAATTTATCTCTTCAACCTCTTCTTCTTCTTGCTCTTATTCTTCCTCTTCTTCTTCTTTTTTTACTTCTTCCGCTTCTTCTTCTTCGTCATTTTCTCCTTCTTCTTCCTTATCTTACTTTCCATCTTCTTCTTCTACTTCTTCTTTTTCTTACTCTTCTTCTTCTTCGTCTTCTTCTTTTTCTTTTTCTTTATCTTCTTCTTCTTCTTCTTCTTCTTCTTTGTCTTCTTCAACTATCACCTTCTTCTTCTTCTTGTTATTCCTCCTGTTCTTCTTCCTCCTCTTCTTGTTCCTTTTCTTCTCCATCTTCTTCTTTTCTTTTTCCTTTTCTTCATCTTCTTCTTCCTCTTATTCTTCTTCTTCATCTTTCATTTTTTTTGTTCTTCTTCTTATACTTCTTCTTCTTCTTTTTCATCTTCTTCTCCTTCTCCAAGCCTTTCTCTCTCTTCTTCTCCATCTCCTTCTCTTTCTCTATCTCCTACTCTTTCCCATTCTTCTCCTTCTCCATCTCCTTCACCTTCCCTTCTGCTTCTCCTGCTCTTTCACCTCTCCTCTTCCATCTCCTTATCCTCCTCTTTTTCTTGCTCCTTCATCTTCTTCTTCTACTTCTTCTTTCTTCTTTCCTCTTTCTTCTTTCTTCTTTCTTCTTTCCTCTTTCTTCTTTCTTCTTTCTTCTTCATTCTTCCTTCTTCCTTCCTTCTTCCATCCTCCTTCCTTCTTCTTTGTTCTTCCACTTCCTCTCCCTCTTCTTTTTCTTCCTCTTCTTCCTTGTCTTCTTCTTCTTCTTCCTCATTTCTTCTTCTTCATCGTCTTCCTCTACTTCCTCACCTTTCTCTTATTCTTCTTCTTCTTCTCCTTCTCCTCCTTCTTCTTCTTCTTCTTCCTCTTCTTCTTCTTCTTCCTCTACCTCCTCTTCTTCTTCTCCTTCTTTTTTTCTTGTTCTACGTATTCCTCTTCTTCTTCCTCTTCCTCTTCTTCCTCGGCTTCAGCTTCTCGTTGTTCTTCTCCTTCTCTTTCTTATTGTCTTTCTCCTTCTCTATCTCATTCTCCTACTCCTCTTTCTCCTTCTCCTTCCCCATCTCCATCTCCATCTCCTTCTCCTTCTCCTTCTCCTACTTCTCCTCATCCCTCTTCCCTTTCTCCTTCACTTTATTCTTCTTCTTCTTCTTCTTCCTTCTTTCTTCTCCCTTCTTCCTTCTTCATTCCTCCTTCCTTCTTTCATCTTCCTTTTTCTTTTCTTCTACCTTCTTCCTTCTTTCATCTTTTTTATTCTTCCTCTTCTTCTTCTACTTCTTCCTCTTCTTTTTTCTCTTTCTTCATCTTCTTTCTTCCTTCTTTCTCCTTACTTTTTCTTTCTTCCTTCATCCTTCTCCCTAATCTCTAATACCAAATCCTTAATCTCTAATCTTTAATCCATCCTTAATTCTAATCCTTAATCTTTAGATCCTAGCCTCTAATCCTTAAACTTTAATCCCTAATACTAAATCCCTAATCTCTTTTGTAATCCATAATTCATAATCCATAATCTATAAACCCTAATCCCTAATCCTTAATCACAAATCTCTAATTCTTAATCTCTAATCTCTAATGCTAATCCAAATCAATTAATCCTTAAATCCTTAATCTTTAACATCTAATCGTACATCCTACATCTCTAATCACAAATCTCTAATCCTTAATGCTTAATCCCCATTCCATTATGCCTAATCCTTAATTTTTAATCCTAAATTCCTAATCTTTAGTAATTAATCCCTTAATTCGTAATCCCCACTCTCTAATCCTCAATAATTAATCCTTTCATCTTCTTCTTCATTTTCTTATTCTTCCTCTTCTTCCCCTTCTTTCTCATTTTCTTTTGCTTCTTCTTCAGCCTTCAGCCTTTACTTCCACATCTTCCTCTTCTTATTCTTCTTCTTCCTCCTCCTCTTCTTCTTTTCTTCTTCTTCTTCTCCTTCTACTTTTTCTTCTTCCTCATCTTCTTCATCTCTTCTTGTCCTTCTTCCTCTTCTTCTCCTTCCTCTTCTTTTCTTATATTTCTTATTCCTCCTCATCTTCCTTTTCTTCTTCTCCTCCTTCTTTTTTTGTTTCTTTTTCTTCTTTTTCTTCTTCTTGTTCTTCTTCGTATTCTTCTTCTCCTTCTTCTTTTCTATCTCCTTCTCTTTGTCTTTCTCCTTCTCCTTCTCCTTCACCTTTTCCTTCTCCTTCTCCTTCTCCTTTTCTTTCTCGTTCTCCTCCTTCTCCTTGTCCTTCTTCTCTTTCTCCTTCATCTTCTCCTTCTTCTCCTTCATTATCTTCTTCTTCTTCTTCATTCTTTCTTCTTTCTTCTTTCTTCTTTCTTCTTCCTTTTTCCTCCATCCTTCAACTTTCCCCCTTCAATCTTCCTTCTTCCTTCCTCTTTCTTACTTCTTCCTTCTTTATTCTTCCTCTTCTTCTTCCTCTCCTTCTTCTTCTTCTTCTTCTTCTACTTCTTCTTCCTCTACTTCTTCTTCTTTATTCTTCTTCTTTCTCCTTTCTTCTATCTTCTTTCTTTCGTCTTCCTTCTCACTAATCCCTAATCCTTAATCTCTAATCCCTTATCCTTAATCCCTAATAAAAAATCTATCGCTAATCTCTAACCCTTAATCTTTAATTCCTATCCTCCAATCCCTAATAATTAATCCCTAAACAATAACTCCAAATGCCGCATCCCTAATCGCTCATCCCTAATCCTTAATCCCTAATCCCAAATCCCTATTACTTATTCCTTAATATCTTGTCTCTAATAAATAATCCATAATCTCTAAACTATAATCCCTAAGTGTTAACTCGTAAATCCATAATGTCTAATCCCTGTGTCCCTAATCTTTAATCTTTAATCTTTAATCTATATTCTTAGATATCTAATCCCTATTCCTTCACCCCTTAGTCCCTATTCCATAATACCTAACCTCTTAACCATAATCCTTAATCTGTTTCTTCTTCTTTATCAACTTTTCTTTTTCCTCTTCTCCTTCTTCTTCTTCTTTTTCCTCTTCTTCTTCTTCTTCTTCTTCCTCATCCTCTTCTTCTACTTCTTCCTCTTCTTCCATATCTTCCCCTACTTTTTCTTCTTCTTCCACTTTTTCTTCTTCTTCATCTTCTTCTTCTACATCCTCTTCCTCTTCTTCTTCTTCTTCTCCTTCCTCTTCTGCTACTTCTCCTTCATGTTATACTTCTTCTACTAGGTCTATTTCTTCTTCCTCTTCTTCTTTTTCCTCTTCTTCTTCTTCTTCTTCTTTTCCTTCTTGTTCTTCTTCTTCTTTGTCTTCTGCTTCTTCCTCCTCTTCTTTCTCTTCTTCTACCTCTACTTGTCTTTCTTCTTCCTCTTCATCTTCTTCTTCTTCTTCTTCTTCTTCTTCTCCATTTTATTCTTCTTCTTCTCCTTCTTCTATTTATTCTTCTTCTTTTTCTTCTTCTTCTTCTTCTCCTTCTCCTTCTTCTTCTTATTATGCTTCTTCTATTTCTTCTTCCTCTTCTTATTCTTCTTCTTCTACTTCTTCTTCTACTCTTCTTCTTGTTGTTCTCCTTCTTCAACTTCATCTTCCTTTTACTATTATTATTATTATTATTATTATTCATCTTCCCCTTCTTCTTCTTCTTCTTCTACAACAACAACTACTACTTCACATTCTTCTTCTTTTCCTCTTCTTACTCTTCTCCTTCTTCTTCTTCTTCTTCTTTTTCTACTTCTTCTTCTTCCTCTTCTTTTTCTTCTTCCTCTACCTCTTCATTTTCTTCTTCTTCTTTTTCTTCTTCTTCTTCTTCTTCTTCTTCTTCTTCTTCTTCTTCTTCTTCTTCTCCTTTGTTCTTTTCCTCCCCTTCTTCTTCTTCTTCTTCTTCTTCTTCTCCTTGTTCTTCTTCTTCTTCTTCATCATCTTCTACTTCTTCTTCTACTTCTTCTTCTTGTTCGTAATCCTTAATTCGTATTATCTAAGTCAACCTCCTTATTCGCTCCTTAACTAATCTCTAATCAATAATACCTAATCTATTATCTTGAATCTATCCTTCCTTTATCCCGAATCCTTAATCATTAATAAAAAATCATTAATACAAAATTCCTAATCCATCGATTATCCCAGATCCTAATCATTAATTCTTAATCTCTAATCCTTAAATCCTAATCCTTAATACATGATCCCTAATCCCAAATCTATAATCCTTAATCCCTGATCCATATTTTATAAACTTTTATCCTTAATTCTTAATCCCTGATCTCTATTCCTTATTCCCTAATCCCTAATTCTTAATCCTAATCCTAATCGTTTAATCTCGAATCCCTAATCTCTAATCCTTAACCCTAATCTCTATTCTCTAATCCATAATCCAAAATACCAAATACATAATCCTTAGTAATAAATCCATTAATCATTAATAATTAATCCTTAATCTCTACTCCCTAATCATTAATCCTTTTATCCCTAATCCTTATTCTCTAATCTCTATTACTTATTCATTAATCCTTAATCCCTAATCCCTAATAAAAAATTACTAATCTTTAATCTCTAATTGATATCGCGAATCCTGAATCTTCAATCCCTTATTTATGATCCCTCATCCTTAATCCTCAACACCTAATCCCAAATCCCTTTCTCCTTAATCCCTAATCTCTAATGCTTAATCCACCTCTTCTTTCTCTTCTTCTTTTTTCTTTTCTTCTTCTTGTTCATCTTCTTCTTCTTCTTCTTCCTCTTCCTCTTCTTCCTCTTCCTCGTCTTCTTCTTCTTCCTCACTTCCATATCTTACTCTTCATCTTCTTCTTCTTCTTCTTCTTCCTCTTCTTCTTCATCATCTTCTTCTTCTTCCTCCCATTCCTCCTTTTCTTTTTCTTCCTCTTCTTCTTCATCATCATCTTGCTATTCTTTTTCTTCTTCTTCAACTTCTTTTACCTCCTCCTTTTCTTCTTTCCCTTCTTCTTTTTCTCCATTTTCTTCTTTTCTTATAATTGCTCTTTCTCTTCTTCTTCCTCTTCTACTTCTTCATCATCATTATAATCATCTTCTTCTTCTTCTACTTCTCTTTCTTTTATTTAATTTCTTATTCTTCAACTTCTCTTTGCCCTCTTCATCTTCTTCTACTTCTTCTACTTCTTCTCACCATCTTTCAACTTCTACTTCTCCTTCTCCTTCTCCATATCCTTCTCTTTCTCAATCTCCTTTGCTTTTTCCTTGTCCTTCTCATTCTCCATCTCTTACTCCTTCTTCCCCTCCTTCTCTTTGTCCTCCTTCTCCTTCTCCTTCTTTTTCCTCTTCTTTTACTTTTTCTTCTACTTCTTTCTTCATTCTTATTTTTTCTTTCATCTTTCTTCTTCCTTATTCCTTCTTCCTTCATTCTTCCTTCTTCATTAATCTTTCTTTCTTCATCTTTCTTTTTTCTTCTTTCTTCTTTCTTCTTTTTGCTTTATTCCTCCTCTTCTTCTTCTTCTTTTTCCTCTTCTTCTTCTTCATCTTCTTGTTCCTCTTTCTTTTAATCTCTAATCCCTTTTCTATGATCCATAATCCCTAATCACTAATCCCTGATTCGTAATCCCTAATCTTTAATCGTTAATCTTTAATCCTTACCCTTCATTACTAATCTTTCATCATTAAACCCCAATATATAACCCCTTATGTTAATCATAATCCCTTAATCTCAAATCTCAAATACTTTTTTACTAATCTCAAATCAATAATCCCTATTCTGTAATCCATAATCCCTAATCCTAAATCCCTAATCATTAATAATTAATCACTCAATCATTTATCTTTAATCCCTAATCTTTAATCATTAATCCCTTCATCCTTAATCCTTAATCCTTATCCTTAATTCTTATTATTTATTCCTAAATCCCTACTCTCTAATCTACTATCCTTAATCCCAAAACAATAATTATAAATTGCCAATCCAAAATCCCTAATCTTAATTCTTAATACCTAATCCCTCTGTCACTAATCTCTAATCCTAAATACCTAATTTCTAATCCCTGTTCCCTTGCTCCCTAATCCATTATCTGAATTCCCTAATCGATAATCACTCCCCCTTAATCTAAAATCCCTAACCCCTAATCCTTAATCCCTAATCCATCTCTTCTAACTCTTCTTCTTCTTCTTCTTCCACTTTATTTTCTTCTTCTTCTTCCTCCTCTTCTTTCTTATCTTCCTCTTCTTCTTCTTCTTCTTCCTCTTCTTTTTCTTCTTCTTCTTCTCCTTCTTCTTCTCTTATTCTTCTTATTCCTCTTCTTGTTCCACTACTTCTTCTTCTTATTCTTCTTTTGCTTCTATTTCTTCTTCTTCATCTTCATCATCATCATCTTCTTCTTCTTCTACTTGTTCTTCTTCTTCTTCTCCTTCTCCTTTTCTCTCTTCTTCTCCTTCTCCTTCTCCTTCTTTTTCTACCTCACCTTCTCTTACTCCTTCTCCTTCTCCATTTCTTTCTCCTTCTCCTTCTCCTTCTCCTTATCCTCCTTCTCCTTCTCCTTCATCTTCTTCTTGTTCTTGTTCTTCTTCTTCTCTTTCTTCATCTAATTCTTCTTCCTATTTTATTTCTTCTTCTTTTTCTTCTTTTTCTTCTCTTTCTCCTTCTTCTTCTTTTGCTTCTTCTTCTTCTTCATCATCATCATCTTTTTCTTTCGCTTTTCTTCTTATTCCTCTTTTTTTTCTTCTTCAGTTTCTTCTTCTTCTTCTTCTTCTACTACTTTTTTCTTCTTCATCATCCTCTTCTTCTTCCTCTTCTTCTTCTTCAACTTTTTCACCACCTTCGACTTCTTCTTCTACGTCTTTCTCTTCTCCTTCTCCTTCTCCTTCTTCTTTTCTTCCTCATCATCATCATCATCTTCTTCTTCTTCTTCCTCCTGTTCTTCTTTTCTTTTTCTTTTCCTTCTTCTTCTTCCTCATTTTTTCCTTTTTTTCTTCTGCTTCTTTTTCATCTTCCTCTTCTTCTTCTTCTTCTTCTTCTTTGTTTTTTCTTTCTCATACTCTTTTTCTTCCTTTTCATCTTCTTCTTCTTCAACTTCTTCTCCTTCTTCTTCTCATTATTCTTCTTCTTCCTCCTCCTCCTCCTCTTCTTCTTCTCCTTCTTCATAATCCTTAATCCATATTCTCTAATCCTTACTCCTTAATCCTTCCATCTCCAATCTCTTATCCCTAAATTTGTAATTCCTAATCCATCCCACTTTAATCCCTAATCCTTAATCCCTAGACCCTAATCCCTAATCCTTAATCCCTAATCCCGAATCCCTAAGTCTTAATCGATCCTTAATATATAATCCATAATCCTTAATCTTTAATTTTTAATCTCAAATCTCTAAACCCTAATCTCTAATACTTAATCCCTAACTCGTAATCCTTAATCTATAATTTATAATCCTAAATCCCTAATCACTAATCCCTAATCTTTAATTCCTAATCCTTAAACCTTAATCCTTTAATACCTTATCCCTAATTCTTAATCCCTAATTTATAATCCATAATCCTTAATCTATAATATGTAATCCTTTATCCCTAATCCTTAATCCTTAATCCTTAATTATTAAACCTTAATCCCTAATCCCTAATCTTTAAGCCCTTATCTTAATCCAAATTACTTAATCTCTAATCCCTAATCCCTAATCTCTAATCTATAATCCTGAATCATGAATCCCTAATCACTAATTTCTAATCCTTAACCCCTAATCTCTAATTCATCCATTTTATTTAATCGTAATCCTTAATCCCTAATCCCTAGTCCCTATTACTTATTCCTTAATCCTCAATCCTTAAGTTCTAATCCTTAATCCATAACTCATAATCGCTAATCTTTAATCTCTAATCTATAATCCATAATCCTTAATCCCTAACACCTAATCTCATATCTATCCCTCTTTAATCCCAAATCCATCCCTTCTTCCACTTTTTATTCTTCTCCTCCTCCTCTTCTTCTTGTGCATCTTCAACATCTTACACTTCTTCTTCTTCTCCTTCTACCCCTTCTTTTCTTCTTCTTCTTCTTCTTCTTCTTCATCATCATCCTCTTCTTCTTCTTCTTCTTCTTCATCTTCTTCTTCTTCTTCTTCTTATACTACTTCTTCTTCCTCTTCTTCTTTTTCTCCATTTTTGTCTTTTCTTGTAATTCTTCTTGCTCTTCTTCTTCCTCTTCTACTTCTTCTTCTTCTTCTTCTTCTTCTTCTTTTATTTCTTCTTTTTCATCTTCTTCTTCTTCTTCTTCACTTTCTCCTTGTTCTTATCCTCCTCCTCCCTACCTTTCCCCTTCTCAGTCTATTTTTGCTTCTCCTTCTTTTTCTACTTCTCTTTCTCCTTCTCCTCCTCATTCTCTCTTTCCTCCTCCTCCTTAATCCCTAATCATTAATCTATCACTAATTACTAATCCTTAATCTTCAATCCCTAACATCAAATCCCTAATCTCTTATCTATAATCCATAATCCCTAATCCTTAATCACTAATCTCAAATCCTTAACCATTAATTACTAATCTCTAATGCTAATCCTAATACCATTATCTCTAATCCCTAATCTCTAATCTCGAATTATAAATTTTGCATCCTTAACCTCTAATCCCTAATATCTAATCATTAATCCCTATTCCCTAAACCCTAACACCTAATCTTAAATCACTAATATCTAAACCCTAATCCTTAATAATTAATCCCTTAATTCTTAATCCCTTCTAATCGATAATCATCAATCTCTTCATCTGTAATCCCTAATCGCTATTCCTTAATACCTTATACATAATCTCTAATCTTTATTACTTATTCCTTAATCCTTTTGCCCTAACACCAATCCCTAAATTTTAATTCTTAATTTCTAACTCCAAAATCCCTAATCCCTCTCTTCCTAATCTTCAATCCAGTTTCTCTCATACCTAATCCCTAGTCTCTATTTTGTAATCCCTAATTCCTAATCCTTAATCCATAACTATTAATCGATAATCCATCACTTCTTCCTCTTCTTCTTCTACTTCTTTTTCTTCTTCCTCTTCTTCTTCTTCCTCCACTTCTTCTACTTCTTCCTCACCTTCTTTTTCTTCTTCTTCTTCTACTACTTCTCCAACTTCTACTTCTTCTTCTTCCTTCTCTTTTATTTCTTCTTCTCCTCATTCTCTAGCTTCTTCTTCTTCTTCTTCTTCTTCTTTTATTTCTACTTCTTCTTCTTTTTCTTCCACTTTTTCTTTTTTTTCTTCATCCATTTCTTCTATTACCACTTCTTCTTCTTCTTCTTCTCCTTCCACTTTGTCTACATCTTCTAGTTCTACTTCTTCTACTAGGACTTCTTCATCTCCCACTTCTTCTTTTTCATCTTCTTCTTCTTCTTCGTCTTCTTCTTCTTCGTCTTCTTTATCTTCTACTTCTTCTTCTTCTTTCCCTTCTTCTACCTCTACTTATTTTTCATCTTCTGCTTCTTTTCATTCTTCTTATTCTTTTTCTCCTTTTTCTTCTTGTTCTTCTTCCTCTTCCATTTATTCTTCTTCTTCTTCTTCTTCTCCTTCTTCTTTTGCTTGTTCTTCTTCTATTTCTTCTTCTTCTTCTTCTTCGTCCCTTCTCTTTCTTCTTCTTCTTCTTCTTCTTCGTCTTCTTCTTCATCTTCTACTACTACTCTTCTTCTTATTCTTCTCCTTCTTCTTTTTCTTCTTCTTATTTTACCTTCTTCTTCCTTTTTTTCTTCCTCTTCGTCTTCTTCTTCTAGTACTTCTTCTTCTTCTTCTTCTTCTTCTACTTCTTTAGCTACTTAGTTTTCTTCTTCCTACTCTTCTCCTTCTCCTTTTTCTTCTACTTCTTCCTCTTCTTCTTCGTATTCTTCTTCTTCCCCTTCTTCTTCTTCTTCTGCTTCCTCTTCTTCCTCTTCTTCTCTTCTTCTTCTTCTTCTTCTTCTTCTTCTTCTTCCTCTTCTCCTTGTTCTTCTTATTCTTCTACTCTCCTTCTTCTTCTTCTTCTTCTCCTTATTCTTCTTCTTCTTCTTCTTCTTCTTCTTCTCCTTGTTCTTTTTGCTCTTCTTCTACTAGTTCTTTTTATTTGTAATGCTTAATCCATGTTATGTAGTCCAACCTCCGAATTCCTCCTTACCTAATCCCTAATCTATAATCCTTAATCAATCCCTCTATAATCCGTAATCCCCAATCCTTAATCATTAATAAAATATCCTTAATCCCTAATCCCTAAACCTTAATCTCTATTCGTTAATCCTAAATCTCTAATCATTTAACCGTAATCCTTAATACCTAATCCCTAATCCCTAATCTACAATCCATAATCCCTTATCCCTACTTTTTAATCCGTTATCTATAATCCTTAATCCTTAATCTCTAACCCTTAATCTCTTATCCCAAATCAGGAACCCCTAATCCTTAATCCTAGTCTTAATTTCCTAAACTATAATCCCTAATCTCTAATCCTTAACACAAATGTCTATTTCCTAATCTATAATCCTAAATACTAAACCCCTATAACTTAATCCTTAATCCCTAATCCCAAATCCTTAAACATTAATCTTTTGATCTCTAATACTTAATCCTTAATCTCTATTACTTATTAATTGATCTGTACTCCCAAATCTATAGTCCATAATCCTTAATCTTCAATCCCTAATTAATAATCCCTAAAACTTAATCTTCAATCCCTAATGTTTGATCCTAAACACTTAATCCCAAATCCCTTTCTCTATAATCCCTAATCTGTAATCCTTAATCCATCTCTTCTCTTTTTTTTTCTTCTTCTTCCCCCTCTTCTTCTTCTTATTCTTCTTTTTCTTCTTCCTCTTCTTTTTCTTCTTCCTCATCTTCTTCTTTTTCCTCATCTTCCTCATCTTACTCTTCTTCTTCTTCTTCGTCTTCTTCTTCCTCTTCCTCTTCTTCTTTTTCTTTCTCTTGTTCTTCATCATCATCTTCTTTTTGTTCTTCTTCTTCTTTTCCTACTTGTTCTTTTTCTTCTTCTTCTACTTCATCTACTTCCTCTTCTTCTTCTTCTTTTCTCCATTCTCCTCTTTTCTTGTAATTCTTCTTTCTCTTCTTCTTCCTCTTCTACTTCTTCTTCATCTTCTTCTTCTTCTTCTTCTTCTTCTTCTTGTACAACTACTGCTTATTCATCTTCTTCTTCTTTTATTTCTTGTTCTTCTTCTTTTTCTTTGTTGTCTTTTTCTTCATTTTCTTCTTCTTCTTCTTCTTCTTCTTTTCTTGTTCTCCTTCTTCTCCTTCTTCTCATTATCTTTCAACTTCTCCTTCCCCATCTTCTTTATCATTCTCCTTCTGAATCTCACTCTCCTCTTTTTCATTCCCTTTCTCATTCTCTGTCTCCTTCTCTTTTTCCTCCTTCTCTTTGTCCTCCTTCTCCTTCTCTTCTTCGTTTTTTTCTAGTTCTTTCTCCTTTCTTTTTTCTTCTTTCTTCTTTCTTCTTTTATCTTTGTTCTTCCTTCTTGCTTATCCTTTCTTTCTTCATCTTTCTTGTTTCTACTTTTGTCTTTCTTCTTTATTCTTCCCCTTCTCCTTCTACTTCTTTTTTCCACTTTTTCTTCCTCATCTTCTTCTTCTTCTTCTTTCTTAATCCTTAATCCCAAACCAATGATCCATACTCCTTAATCCCTAATCTCTAGTCCATAATCTTTAATACTAAAACTTAATCACTAATCCCTAATCCCTAATTTCTTACTCCTTATCCTAATACTAATCTCTTATCTCTAAGCCTTAATCTCTAATACTTTTTCCTTAATCTCAAATTCCTAATCACTAATCTCTAATAAATAATCCTTATTCTCTAATCCATAAACCATAATCCTAAATCCCTTAATCTTTAATCCCTAATGCCTTATCCTTAATTATTAACCCGTTCATCCTTAATCACTAATCCTTAATCATTAATCTTTAATTATTGTTACCTATTCCCTAATTCTTACACTCTAATCTATTATTCTTAATCCAAAAACCATAATCATAAATTACTAATCCATAATCCATAATCTATTATCCCTAATCATTAATCTTCAATCCTTAATGGCTAATACCAAATCCCTCACTCCCTAATCTCTAATCCCTAATCCCTAATACCTAACCTCTAAACCCCAATCCCTCTCTCCTTAATCTGTAATCTTTATTCCCTAGTCCCGAATAACTCCCTCCTTAATCCCTAATCAATAACCTTTAATGCTTAATCCCAAATCCATCGCTTCTTCGTCTTCTTCTTCTTTTTCCTACTCTTCTTCTTCCACTTCTTCTTCTACTTCTTTATTTTCTTCTTCTTATTATATATTTTCTTCTTCTTCTTCTTCTTCTTTCTCATCTTCCTCTTCTTCTTCTTCTTCCACTTCTTCTTCAACTTCTTCTTCTTCTTCTTCTCCTTCTTCTTCTCTTATTCCTCTTATTCCTCTTCTTCTTCCTCCTCCTCTTCTTCTTCTTCTTCTTCCTCTTCTATTTATTCTTCTTCTTCTTCCTCCTCCTCTTCATCTTCTTCTTCTTCTTCTTGATCTTCTTCTTCTTCTTCAACTACTTCTCCTTTTTCTTCTACATCTCCTTCTCTTTATCTTTCTCCTTCTATTTCTCCTTCTCCTTCTCCTTCACCTCCTCTTACTACCTCTCTATCTCCTTCTTCATCTACATTTCCTTATCCATCTCCTTCTCTTACTCCTTCTCCTTCTCCTCCTCCTTCTCCTCCTCCTTCTTCTCCTTCCTCTTCTTCTTCTTCTTCTTCTTCTTCTTCTCCTTCTTCACATTCTTCTTCTCCTCCTTTTATTTATCTTTCTACTTCTTCTTCTCTTTCTCCTTCTTCTTCTTATTCTTCTATTTCATCTTCTATTTCATCTTCTTCTTCTACTTCTTGTTGTTCTTCTTCATCATCTTTTTTCCTCTATTCTTCTTATTCTTCTTCCTTTTGTTCTCATCTTCCTCTTCTTCTTCTACTACTTTTTCATCTTCATTTTCCTCTTCCTCTTCTTCTTATTCAACATTTTCACCTTCTTCTTCTTCTTCTTCTTTCTTTTCTCCTTCTCCTTCTTCTTCTTCTTCTTCCCCATCTTCTTCTTCTACTACTTCGACTTCGCTTTTTTTCGTCTTCTTCTTCTTCTTCTTCCTTATTTTCTTCTTCCTCTTCTTCTTCCACTTGTTCTTCATCTACTTCTTCATCATTCACTTCTTATTATTATTATTATTATTATTATTATTATTATTATCTTGTTCTTCTTGTATTTCTTCTTCTTCTTCTTCTTCTTCTTCTTCTACTTCCTATTCTTCTTCTTCTTCATCTTTTTTCTCTATTCTTCTTATTCTTCTACTTTTTCTTCTTCATTTTCCTCTTCTTCTTCTTCTTCTTCTTCTTTCCTCTTCATCTTCCTCTTCTTCTTCTTCTTCTTCAACGTTTTCACCTTCCTTTTCTTCTTCTTCTTCTTCTTCTTTATTTTCTACTTCTCCTTCTTCTTCTTCTTCTTCTACTACTACTACTACTTCTTGTTCTTCTTCTTCTTCTTTTATTTCATGTTCTTCTTCTTTTTCTTTGTCGTCTTTTTCTTCTTTTTCTTCTTCTTCTTCTTTTTCTTTTCTCATTCTCGTTCTAGTTCTCCTTCTCATTATCTTTCAACTTCTCCTACACCTCCTTCTTATCATTCTCCTCCTCATTCTCACTCTCCTTCTCTTTTTCCTTCTCTTTCTCATTCTCTGTCTCCTTCTTTTTTTTCTCTTCCTTCTCTTTGTCCTCATCCTCCTTCTCTTTCTTCTTCTTTTTCTTCTTCTCCTTTTTCTTCTACTTCTTTCTCCTTTCTTATTTCATATTTCTTCTTTCTTGTTTTATCTTTGTTCTTCCCTTTTACTTATCCTTTCTTTCTTCATCTTTTTTCTTTCTTCTTTTGTCGTTCTTTTTTATTCTTCCACTTCTTCTTCCACTTCCTCTTCTTCTTCTTCTTCTTCTTCCCTTTTTTCTTCCTCGTCTTCTTCTTCTTCTAATTTCTTAATCCTTAATCCCTAATCAATGATCCAAAATCCTTAATCCTTAATCCTTAATCTTTAATTCCTAATGTCTAATCCATAATCTTTAATCCCTAAATCTTAATCACTAATCTCTAATTACTAATATCTAACCCCTTATCCTAATACTAATCTCTTATCTCTATGCCTTAATCTCTAATCTCTAATACTTTTTCCTTGATCCCAAATTCCTAATCACTAATCTCTAATCAATAATTCCTATTCTCTAATCCATAAACCCTAATCCTAAATCCCTTATCCTTAATAATTAATCCCTTAATCTTTAAAACTAATCCCTTATCCTTAATTATTAACCCCTTCATCCTTAATCACTAATCGTTAATCATTAATCCTTAATTCTTATTATCTACTCCCTAATTCTTACACTCTAACCTATTATCCTTAATCCATAAACCATAATCATAAATTACTAATCCATAATCACTAATCTCTTATCCCTAATACTTAATCCTTAATCCTTAATGCCTAATACTTAATCCCTCTCTCCCTAATCCCTAATTCCTAATCTTTAATCCTTAATCCCTAATATTTAACCTCTAATTCCCAATCCCCCTCCTTAATCTTTAATCTTTATTCCCTAATCCCAAATAGCTCCCTCCTTAATCCCTAATCCATAACCCTTAATCCTTAATCTCTAATCCATCTCTTCTTCCTCTTCCTCTTCTTCTTCCTCCCCTTCTTCCTCTTCTTCCTCTTCTTCCTCTTCTTTTTCTACTCTTTTATTTTCTTCTTATTATTATTTATTTTCTTCTTCTTCTTCTTCTTCTTCTTCTTTCTCATCTTCCTCTTCTTTTCCTTCTTCTTCTTCTACTTCCACTTCTTCTTCTTCTAATTCTTCTTCTTCTTCTTCTCCTTCTTCTTCTCTTCATCTTCTTATTCCTCTTCTTCTTCCTCCTCTTCTTCTTCTTCTTCTTCCCTTTCATCTTCTTCTTCTTCTTCTTCTTCTTCTTCTTCTCCTTCTCTTCTTCTGCTTCTCCTTCTCTTTTTCTTTCTCCTTCTTCTCCTTCTTCTTCTCCGTCACCTTCTCCTACTCCCTCTCCATCTCCTTCTCCTTCTACATTTCCTTCTCCATCTCCTTCTCTTACTCCTCCTTCTCCTTCTCCTCCTCCTTCTCCTCCTCCTCCTTGTCCTTCCCCTTCTTTTTCTTCATCTTTTCCTTATTCATCATCTTCTTCTTCTCCTTTTATTTCTTTTTCTACTTCTTCACTTTCTTCTTCTTCTTCTTCTTCATTTTCTATTTCTTCTTCTTCTACTACTACTTCTTCTTCTTCCTCTTCATCTTTTTTTCCTCTATTCTTCTTCTTTTTCTTCTCCATCATCCTCTTCTTCTTCTTCTTCTTCTCCTTTTTCCTCTTCATTTTCCTCTTCCTCTTCTTCTTCTTCAATGTTTTCACCTTATTCTTCTTCTTCTTCTTCTTCTTCTTCTTCTTCTTTCTTTTCTCCTTCTCCTTCT
Organism: Vanilla planifolia; assembly: GCA_023846275.1. NCBI lineage: Eukaryota > Viridiplantae > Streptophyta > Magnoliopsida > Asparagales > Orchidaceae > Vanilla > Vanilla planifolia. Next base: position 72,501 of record JAIUJO010000892.1, on the reverse strand, counting down.
TCTTCTTCTTCTTCCCCATCTTCTTCTTCTTCTTCTTCTAATTCTTCCTCTTGTCCACTTTCTTTTTCTTCTTTTTCTTCTTCTTCTTCCTCTTCTTCCTCTTCTTCGTCCACTTCGTCTTCCTCTACTTCTTCACCATCCTCTTCTTCTTCTTTTTCTTCTTCCCTTTCTTCTTCTTCTTCTTCTTATTCTTCTTGTTCTTCTTGTTTTTCTTCTTCTTCTTCTACTACTACTTCTTGTTCTTCTTCTTCTTCATCTTTTTTCCTTTATTCTTCTTATTCTTCATCTTTTTCTTCTTCATCTTCCTCTTCTTCTTCTTCTTCTTCTTCGTCTTTTTCCTCTTCATCTTCTTCTTCTCTTTCTTCTTCTTCTTCTTCTTCAACATTTTCACCTTCTTTTTCTTCTTCTTCTTCTTCTTCTTCTTCTTTCTTTTCTTCTTTTCCTTTTTCTTCTTCTTTCTTTTCTTCTTTTCCTTCTTCTTCTTCTTTCCCATCATCTTCTTCTTCTTCTACTACTTCTTCCTCTTCTTCTTCTTTTTCTTTTTCTTCTTCTTGTTCTTCTTCTTCTTCTTCTTTTTCTTCTTCTTCTTCTTCCTCATTTTCTTCTTCCTCTTCTTCTTCCACTTCTTCTTCCTCTACTTCTTCATCATCCTCTTCTTCTTCTCCTTCTTCTTCTTCTTACTCTTTTTCTTCCTTTTCATCTTCTTCTTCTTCTTCTTTGCCTTCCTCTCTTTCTTCTTCTTCTCCTTGTTCTTCTTCTTCTTCTTCTTCTTTCTCTACTTCTTCTTCTTCTTCATAATCCTTAATTCATATCCCCTAATCCCTACTCCTTAATCCTTCTCTCTCTAATCTCTTATCCTTGTATTTGTAATCTTTAAACTATCCATCTTTTATCACTAATCTCTATTCCCTAGTCCCTGATCCCTAATCCCCATTCCCTTGCCCCTAATCTCTAATCAATTCTTAATCAATAATCCCTAATCCTTAATCCATAATCTTTAATCCCTAACTTCTCATTTCTAATCTCTAATCTCAAATCCTTAAACCCTAATCTCTAATACCGAATCTCTAACCTCTAATCCTTAATCTATAATTCATATTCTCAAATCCTTAATCTCTAAGCCCTAATCCTTAATCCCTAATCTATAAGGCATAACCCCTAATTTGTAATATGTATTCCTTTATCCCTAATCCTTAATCCCTAATCTCTAATCCTTAATTCTTAATCCCTAATCCTTGTTCTTAAGCCTTAATCCTATTTACTTTATCTTTAATCTCTAGTCTCCAATCTCTAATCTATAATCCTGAATCATGATTCCCTAATAAAAAATCTCTAATCCTTAATCCCTAATCTCCATTATCAAATCTGTAATCCTAAATCATAAATCCCCTATCCCAAATCCTTTGTAATTAATCCTCATATCCTTAATCCCTAATTTCTAATTATTAATCCCTTCATCCTTATTCATTAATCGAAATCTCTAATCCCTATAACTTATTCCTTAATCTTTAAATTCTAATCCCTAATCTATAAATGAAAATTCCTAATCCTTAATCTTTAATCTCTAATCTTTAATCCTTAATCCTTAATCCCTAATGACTAATCCCATATCTGTACTTTCTTAATCCTTAAAACCTAATCCATCTCTTCTTTCACTTCTTCTTCTTCTTCTTCTTCCTTTATTTCTTTGTCTTCTTCTTCTTCCTCCTCCTCTTCTTCTTCTTCCTCATCTTCTTGCTCTTCTTCTTTTACATCTTCTACATCTTACTTTCGTTCTTTTGTTGCTTCTTCATCCTCCTCTTCTTCTTCCCCCTACTTTTTTCACTTCTTTTTCCTCTTCTTCATCGTTGTCTTCTTCTTCTTCTTCTTCTTCTTCTACTACTTCTTATACTACTTCATCCTCCACCTCTTCTTCTTCTTTTTCTTTATTATTTTCTTTTCTTATAATTCTTCTTCCTCTTCTACTTCTCCTTCTTCTTCTTCTTCTTCTTCTTCTTCTTCTTCTTCTCCTTCTCCTTCTTCTTATCTTACTCATTCTTCCTATCTTTCACCTTCTGCTTCTATTTCTTCATCTCCTTCTCCTTCTTCTTCTTCTTCTCTATCTCCTTCTCTTTCTCCTTCTCCTTCTCCTTCTCATTCTCCCTCTCCTTCTCCTCCTTAATCCCTAATCACAAATCTATCCTTAATCTCCAATCCTTAATCTTTAATCCCTAATCTTATCTATAATCCATAATCCCTAATCCGTAATCTCTAATGACTAATCCCTAATCCTTAATCACTAATCCCATATCCTTAAACATTGATCACTAATCTCAAATGCTTATCCTAATACCATTATCTCTTATCCCTACTCTTTAATCTTGAATCCTAAATTTGGCATCCCAAATCTCTAATTCCTAATCCCTAATCATTAATCCTTATATCTTAAACCTTAATACCTAATCTTAAATTGCTAATCTTTTATCCCTAATCCTTAGTAATAAATCTCTTAATTTTTAAGACTTAATCTCTATTCAATAATCATTAATCTCTTCATCTATTATCCTTAATCGTAATCCTTAATCCATAATCCCTAATCCATAATTGCTAATCTCTATTACTTATTCCCTAACCCTTTTGCCCTAATCCCTAATCCATAATCTTTAAACATTTTTCCTTAATTTTTAACTCCAAACTCTCTAGTCTCTATTTCCCTAATTTTTAATCCATATTATCTAATTTCTAATCCCTAATCCTTCGTTTTTTAATCCTTAATCCTTAATCCCTAACACCCTTAACCAAAATCCATCTCTTCCTCCAATTGTTTTACTTCTTAATTTTCTTCCTCTTCTTCTTCTTCTTCCACTTCTTCTTCCTCCTCATATTTGTTTTCGTCTTCTTCTTCTTCTTCTTCTCATTCCTCCTCTTCTTCTTCTTCATCTTTTATTTCTTCTTCTTCTCATCCTACTTCTTATTCTTCTTCTTCTTCTTTTATTTCTACTTCTTCTTCTTCCTCCTCTTCATCTTTTTCTTCCTATCTTCTTCTTGTCCTTCTTCCTTTTCTTCTTCATCTTCCTCTTCTTTTTCATCTTTTTTTTCTTTTTCCACTTCATCTTCCTCTTCTTCTTCTTCTTCTTCTTCAACTTTTTCACCTTCTTCATCTTCGTCTCCATCTTCTTTTTCTTCCCCTTCCCCTTCTTCTTCTTCTTCTTCTTCTTCCTCCTCTTCATCATCTTCTTCTTCTTCCTCCTCTTCTCCTTCTTCTTCTTCTTCTTCTTCTTCTCCTTCATCATTTTCTTCTTCTTTATCTTCATCCTCTTCTTCTTCATCCTCCTCTTCTTCTTTTTCTTCATCTACACCTTCTTCCTCTTCTTACTCTTGTTCTATCTTTTTGTCTTCTTCTTCTTCTTCTTCTTCTTCTCCTTGTTGTTCTTCTTCTTCTTCTTCTTCTTCTTTTCCTTATTCTTCATAATCCTTAATCCATATTCCTTAATCTTTACTCCTTAATTCTTCCCTCCCTAATTTCTTACCCCTAAATTTTGTTATCCTTAATCCATCCCTCTTTAATCATTAACAGCTAATCCCTATTCCTTAATCCTTAATCTCTAATTCCAAATCCCTAATCAATCTTAAATCCATAATCCCTAATCTTTAATCATTAATCTCTAATCTTTAATCCCAAAATCTTAATCTCTAATACCTAATCCTTGATCTCTAATGCTTAATCTATAATTCATAATCCCAAATTCTTAATCTCTAATCCCAAATGCCTTATCTTTAATCCCTAATACCTAATCCTTAATCCATACACTATAGTAAACAATCCTTAAAAATGATTCTATAATCCTTTATCTCTAATCCTTAATCCCAAATCATAATCTTAAATAATTAATCTCTAATCCCCAATATCTAATCCATAATCCTAAATCATTAATCTCTAATCCTTAATCCCTAATCTCTATTCTCGATTCTATAATCCCAAATCCTAATTCCCTATTCCCCAATCCTTTGTAATTAATCTCTTAATCCTTAATCCATAATGCTTAATTATTAATCGCATCATCTCCAATCTTTTACCTTAATCCCTAATCCCTAATCCTTAATCCCAAATCTTTATTACTTATTCCTTAATCTCTAATCCCTAATCTTTATCCCTAAACTTTAATCCCTAAATGACAATCCCTAATCTCTAATCTTTAATCCCTAATCTATAATCCTTAATCCTTAATCATTAACACCCAATTTTATATCTGCCCATCCTTCATTCTTAATCCTTAATCCCTAACCCCTAATCCTTCATCCCTAATTCATCTCTTCTTTCTCTTCTTCTTTTTCTTCTTCCTCTTCTTCTAACTCTTCCTCTTCTTCTTCTTCCTCCTCTTGGTCTTCTTCTTCCTCCTCATCTTCTTATTTTTCTTCTTCCTCATCTTACACTTCTTCTTCTTCCTTTTTTTCTTCTTCTTCTTCATCTTCTTCTCCTTCTTCCTCTTCTTCTTTTTCTTCTTTTTCTTCTTCATCTTTCTCTTCTTCTTCTTGTTCTTGTACTTCTTTTTCTGCTTTTTCTTCTTTTCTTGTAATTCTTCTTCCCCTTCTTCTTCCTCCTCTCGTTCTACTTCTTCTTCTTCTTCTTCTATTTCTTCCTTCTTCTTCTTCTTCTTCTTCTCTCTCCTCCTTCTTCTCCTTCTCAATCTCCTTATCTTTCAACTTCTTCTTCTTTTCCTTCTCCATCTCCTTCTCCTTCTCCTTCTCCTTCTCATTCTCTCTCTCCTTCTCTTTCTCCTCTTCCTTCTTGTCTTGCTCCTTCTCCTTCATCATCTTCTTCTTTTCCTTCTTCTTCTTCTTCTTCTTCTTTTTCTTCTTCCTTCATCCTTCCTCCATCCTTCCTACTTCCTTATTCTTTCCTTCTTTCTTCATTCTTCATTCTTCTTTATTATTTATTCTTCTCATTCTTCATCATCATCATCATCTTCTTCTTCTTCTTCTTTTTCCTCTTCTTCTTCCTCGTCTTAGTCTTCTTCCTTTTTCCTAATCCCTAATCCATAATCCTAAATCCTTAACTTATAATCCATAATCCTTAATCCCTAATCCTTAATCCTTAATCACTATTCCCTAATCCCTAATTATTAATCACTAATCCATAACCCTAATCTTAATCCCTTAACCTTTAGTTCTTAATCTCTAATACCTAATAAGTAATTCAAAATTCCTAATTACTAATCTCTAATCGATTATCTTTATTCTTTTATCCCTAATCCCTAATCCTTAATTTCCAATACCTAGTCCTAAAGATCTAATCACTAATCTCTAATCCATAATCTCTATTCCATAATCCATAATTCCTAATCCTAAATTGCTAATCTTTTATAATTTATTCATTAATCATTAATTCATAATCCTTAATCCATAGTCATAAATCCTTTCATCCTTAATCCCTAATTCTTAATCCTTAATCCCAAATTCTTATTACTTATTTCCCTAATCCCTACTCCTTAATCCATAATTTTAATCCTTAAACTCTAATCCCTAATTGCTAATCCAAAATCTTTGCTCTCTAATTCCTAAAAACTAATCCCTAATCCTTAATTCCTAAAACATAATCCCTGCCATCCTAAACCATAATCTCTAATACCTAATCTCTAATCCCTAATCCCTTCCTAATCAATAATTCATATTCCGTAATCCCTAATCCCTAAACCCTCCCTCTTTAATCCCTAATCCCTAATCAGTAACACCTAAACACTAATCTCTAATCCATCTCTTCTTCCTCTTGTTCTTCTTCTTCCTCTACTTCTTCCTCTTCTTCTTCTTCTTTCTCTTCTTCTTCTTCTTCCTCTTTTTCTTCCACTTCTTTTTGTTCTTCTTCTTCTTCTTCATATTCTTCTTCTTCTTCTTCTCGTTTCTCATTTTCTTCCTCTTTTTCTTCTTCTTTCGCTTCTTCTTCATCTTCTTCTTCTTCTTCTTCTTCTTCTTCTTCTTCTTCTTCCACTTCTTCTTCTTCTTCTTCCTCTTCTTCTTATTCTTATTATTCTTCTTCTTCTACTTCTTCTTCTTTGTCTTCCACTTCTTCTTCTTCTTCTTCTTCTTCTTCTTCTTCTTTTACTTCCTGTTTTTCTTCTCCTTCTTCTTCTTTTCTTATTCTTTTTCTTCCTCTACTTCTTCCTCCTCTTCTTCTTCTTCTTTTTCTTCTTCTTCTTCTTTTTCTTCTTCCTTTTCTTCTTCTTCTTATTATCCTTCTCCTTCTTCTTCTCGTTCTCCTTGTCCTTCTCCTTCTCTTTCACCTTCTCCTTCTTCTTCTTCTTGTCTTACTCCTCCATCTCCTTCTCTTTCTCTTTCTCTATCTCCTTCTCCTCCTCCTCCTCCTCCTCCTTCTCCTCATCCTTCTCCTCATCCTCCTTCTCCTTCTCCTTCTTCTTCTTCTTCTTCTTCTTTCTTCTTTCTCCTTTCTTCTTTCTTCTTTCTTCTTCTCTGTTACTTTTACCATCTTCCTCTTTCCTTCTTTCTTCTTCCTTCTTTTTTTTTCTCACTCCTCTTGTTCCTCTTCTTCTTCTTCTTCTTCTTGTTTTTTCTCTTCTTCTTCTTCCTCTTCTTCTTCTTCTTTCTAACTTCTTCTTTCTTCCTTCTTCCTTCTTCCATCTCCCATATCCCTAATCCCTAGTCCTTAAACCCTAATCGTTAATACATCCATAATCTTCAATCCCTAACCTCTAATCACTAATTTTTAATCTCTAAACTCTAATGCTTAATAAATAATCCTTAACCCTAATCTCTAATTTATAATCCATAATCCCTAATCCTTAATGTCTAATCTTTAGTCCCTAATCCTTAATCATTAATCACTAATTTCAAATCTTTAATCCCAAATTCTTAATATCTAATGCAAATCTTAATACCTTTATCTCAAATACCTCATATCTAATCTCTAATCTCTAATCCCTAATCTCTAACCCCTATTACCTAAACCTTAATCCTTAATCCTAAATCTTAATCCAAAATCTCTAATCCTTAATAATTAAACCTTTAATTCTTAATCTCAAATCTCTAATACCTAATAATTAATCTCTTAATTTGTAATTCCTAATCCCTAAACTTCAATCCTTACTCCCTAATCCTTATTATTTATTCCCTAATCCTTAATCCTAAATCCTTAATCCTTAAACTTTAATCTCTCATTTCTAACTCCAAAATACCTAATCCTTAATCCCTCCCTAATAATTGATCCATATTCAATGATACTTAAACTCTAATCCTTCAATCCTTAATCTTTAATCCTTAATCCCTAATCCCTAACCCCTAACCCCTGATCCCTAATCTATCTCTTTTTCCACTTCTTTTTCTACTTCTTCCTTGTCCTCTTCTTCTTCTTCCTCTTCTTCTTTGACTTCTTCTTCAACTTCCTTATCTTCATCTTCTTCGTCTTCCTCTTAATCATCATCTTCATCATCTTTTTCTTCTTCTTCTTCTTCCTCTTCTTCTTCTTCTTCTTCTTCCTCTTTTACTTCTTCTTCATCTTCCTCTAATTCTTCTCCTTCTTCTTTTGGATTTTCTTCTACTATGTCCACTTCCTCCTCCTCTTCTTCTTTTTCCTCTTCTTCTTCTTTCTCTTTTTGTTTTTATTCTTCTTCTACTTCCTCTTCCTCTACTTGTTCTTCTTCTTGTTCTTCTTCGTCTTCTTCTCCTTCTTCTTTTACTTCTTCTTCTTCTTCCTCCTCTTCTAGTTCTTCTTCTTCTTCTTCTTCTTCTTCTTCCTCTCTTCTTCATATTCCTAATCTTTTTCTTCATCATCATCATCTTCTTCTTCTTCTTCTTCTTCTTCTTGTTCTTTTCCTTCTTCTTCTTCTTCCTCTTCTTCTTTCATAACTTCTTCTTCTTCTTCTTCTTCTTCTTCCTCTTCTTCTTCATCTTCTACTTCTTCTTCTTCTTTTTCTTCTTCTTATTATTATTCTTATTTTTTTGCTTCTTTTTCGTCTTCTTCTTCTTCTTCTTCTTCTTCTTCTTCTCCTTCTTCTTCGTAATCCTTAATCCCTATACCTTAATCCCCTCTCATTTTAATCTCTTATCTCTAAATTTGTAATCCCTAATCTATCCCTCTATAATTACTAATCTCTAATCCCTAATCACTAATCCCCAATCCTTAATCCCTAATCCCTTATCTTTAATCCATAAACTCTAATCTCTAATACCTAATCCCTACTCTATAATAAATAATACAAATCCCTAATCTCTAATCCTTAATCCTTAATCCTTAAACTTAATCCCTAATACCTGATCCCTAATTCCTAATCCCTAATCTATAATCCATAATTCCTAATCCCTATTCTACAATCCTTTATCTCTAATCCTTAATCATAAATTACTAATCCCTAGTCTTTAATCTATAATCCATAATCCATAATTCTTAATCCCTAATCCTTAATCTCTAATCCTTAATCTCTAATCCTTAAACTTCATCCTACTAGATTAATCTCTAATACTTAATCCATAATCTTTAGTCCATAATCCTAAATTCCTAATCACCATTCTCTAATCCATAATCCCTAATCTCTATTCTCTAATCTAAAAACCCAAATCATGAATCCTTAATCCCAAATCCTAAGAACTTAATCCCTTAATACTTAATCCTTAATCCCTAACCATTAATCTCTTCATCCTTAACCCATAACTTTAATTTCTAATCCCTATTACTTATTCCTTAATCCCCACTCCTTAATCCCTAATCTTTAATCCTTAAACCCTAATACCTAAACTCTAATAGATAATCCTTAATCCCTAATTTTTAATTCTTAATCTATAATCCCTAATCCATAATCCTTAACACATATTCCTACATCCCTTCCTCCTTCATCCTTAAGCCATAAACTCTAACCCATAATCCTTAGTCTTTAATCCATCTTTTCTTCCTCTTCTTTTTCTTCTTCTTCTTCTTCCTCTGCTTCTTCTTCTTATCTTCTTATTCTTCTTCTACCTCATCTTCCTCATCTTACCTTTATTCCACTTCTTCATCTTCTTCTTCTTCATCCTCTTCTTCATCTTCTTCCACTTCTTCTTCTTCTTCTTTTTCTTCATTTTCTTCTCCTCCGTTCTCTTCTTCTTTTTCTTCTTCTTCTTCTTCATCTTCCTTTTCTTCTTCTTCTTCTTCTTCCTCTTCTTGTTCTTCTTTTAATTCTAATTCTTCTTCGTCCTCTTCTTCGTCCCCTTCTTCGTTTTCTCCATTTTCTCCTTTTATTGTAAATCTTCTTCCTCTTCTTCTTCCTCTTCTACTTCTTCTTCGTTGCCTTCTCCTTCTTCCTCTTCTTCTTTTTCTTCTATTTCTTCTTCTTCTTCATCTTCTTCTTCTTCTTCTCCTTCTCCTTCACCTTCTCCTTTTCCTTGTCTTTCACCTTCTCCATCTCCTTCTTCTTCTCCTTCACCTTCTCCATCTCCATCTCCATCTCCTTCTCCTTCTCCACCTTCTACTTATCCTTTTTCATCTCCTTCTCCTTCTTCTTCTTTTACTTCTTTCTTCTTTCTTATTTCCTCTTTCTTCTTCTTCCTCCTTCCTTCTTTCTTATTATTTCTTCTTTCTTCTTTGTTCTTTCTACTTTCTTCTTTACTTTTCCTCTTCTTCCCCCTCTACTCTTTCTTCTTTTTCATCTTCTTCTTCTTTTTCCACTTCTCTCTCCTCATTTTCTTCTTTCTATTTCCTAATCGTTAATCCCTAATCCATAATCCCTAATCCCTAATCTCTAATCTCTAATCCTTATTTCGTAATCTCCAATCATTAATAAAAATTCCTTAATCCTTAATCTCTAATCTCTAATCTTAAATTAATCTCTAATATCTATCCTTGATTCCTAATTTCCAATACTTAATCCATAATCTTGAATTCTTACTCATTAATCTCTAATTTATAATCCCTTTTCCTTAATTTTGAATCCCTAATCCTAAATCCCTAATCATTAATAATTAATCTCTTAATCCTTAATCCCTGATCTTTAATCCTTAATCATTAATCCCTTCATCATTAATCACTAATTCCTAATCCTTAACTCCTAATTCTTATTACTTATTCCTTAAACCCTACATTTTAATTTATAATCCTTAATCCCAAAACCCTAATCCCTAACTATTAAACCATAATCCATAATCTCTAATCCCTAATTCCTAATCCTTAATACATAACACAACATCTCTCCCTCTTAAATCCCTAAGACCTAATATCAAATCCCAAATCCCTCCCTTCTTATTCCCTAATCCCTAATTCCTCCCTCCTTAATCCCTAATCCTCAACCCTTAATCCCTAGTACCAAATCCACCTCTTCTTTCTCTTCTTCTTCTTCCTCCTTCTCCTCTTCTTTTTTTTCTTCTTCTTTTCTTATTCCTCATTTCTTCTTCGTCTTCTTCTTCCTTATCTTTCACTTCTTCTTCCTCTTCTCCATCTTCCTCTTCTTCTTCTTTTTCTTCTTCCTCTTCATCTTTTTCTTCTTCTTCTTTGTCTTTCACTTCTTCTTCTTTTTCTTCTTCCTTATCCTCATCTTCTTCTTTCTTTTTCTTCATCTTCTTCTTCTTCTCTTTCTTCTTCTTTTTGTATTCTTTTTATTCCTCTTCTTCTTTTTCTTCTTCCTCTTCTTCATCTTCTTCTTCTTCTTCTTCTTCTTCTTCTTCTATTTGTTCTTCTTTTTTCTTCTTTTTCTTCTTCTTCTCCTCCTCCTTCACCTTCATCTTTTTGTCTTTCATTTTCTCCTTCTCCTTTTGCTTCTCTTTCTTCCTCTCCTTCTACTCCTCCATCTCCGTCTTCTTCTCCTTCTCCTCTTCCATCTCCTTCTCCTCCTAATTCTCCTTCTTCTCCTCCTTCTCCTCGTGCTTCTTCTGCTTCTTCTTCTCCATCTTCTTCACCTTCCTCTTCTTCTACTTCTTTCTTCTTTCTTCTTCTTCCTTCTTCTTTCTTCCTCTATCCTTCTTATTCTTTCCTTTTTTATTCTCCATGTTCATCTTCCTTTTCTTCTTCTTCTTCTTTTCCTCCTTTTCTTTCTGCTTCTTCTTCTTCTTCTTTCTTCTTCTTTCTTCCTTCTTCCATCTCCCTAATCCCTAATCCTTAGTCGCTAACCCATCCCAAATCTCCAATCCTTAATCCTCAATTCTTAGGCTCTAATCCATAGTCTTTAATCCCTAAACTCTTATCCTTAATACCTAATCTCTAATCCCTAATCTATAATCAATAATCTCTAATCTTTACTCTCTAATCCATAATCTCTAATCCATAATCTCTAACCCCATATCACTAATCCCAAACCCTTAATCCATAATCCCTAATCTCTAATACTAATCTTAATGCCTTTAGCACTAATACCTAATCACTAATTTTTAATCCTATATCCCTAATCTCTAATCTCTAATTCTTAATATCAAATCCCTATTCCTCAAAACCTAATCCCTAATCCTAAATCACTACTCTTTAATACCTAATTCTTAACAATTACTCTCTTATTTCTTAATCCTGAATCTCTAATCCTTAATCATCAATCCCTCCATCCATATTCCCTAATCCTAAATCCTTAATCCTTCATCCCTAATCTTTAATCCTTATTACTTATTCCCTAATCCTTTCTAATCCTTAATCCCTAATCCTTTCTAATCCTTAATCCCTAATCCTTTCTAGTCCTTAATCCCTAATCCTTCCCTCCATAATCCTTAATCTTTAACCCTTAATCCCTAAGACATCTCTTCTTCTTGTTCTTCTTTTTCTTCCTCTTGTTCTTCTTCTTTCTTTTCTTCTTCTTCTTCCTCTTCTTCTTTTTCCTGATCTTCATCTTCTTCTTCTTCTTCTTCTTCCTAATCCCTTAATCTCTAATCCCTAATCTTTTCAATACCAAATCTTAAATCTCAAATCCTTAATCATAGTCTCTAATCCTTAATCCTTATTCCATAATTTATAATCTCTAATCCTAAATCCCTAATCTTCAATAATTAATCCCTTAATCCTTAATCCCTAATCCCTAAAAATTAATTCTTTCATCTCTAATCCTTAGTTCGTAATCTTTGATCCTTAACCCTAATCCCTATTACTTAATCCATAATACCTACTCCTTAATTGATAATCTTTAATCCATAAACTCTAATCCCTTATTGCTAATCAATAATCCCTAATCTATAATACTCAATTCCGAATACATAATCCCCCTTTCCTTAATCCCTAATCAATAATCCCGAATACCTCTTTAATCCCTAATCCCTCCCTCCTTAATCTATAATATATATTCCTTAATCTTTAATCCCTCCCTCTTTAGTCTTTAATCCCTAATCCTTGACTGTAATCCCTAATCCATCTCTTCATCCTCTTTTTCTTCCTCCTCTTGTTCTTCTTCCTCCTTATTTTCTTCTTCTTCTTCTTACTATTTTTCCTTTTACTCGTTCTCTTCTTCTTCTTCCACTTCTTCTTCTTCTTCCTCTTCGTCTTCTTCTTCTTCTACTTTTTCTTCTTCTTCTTCTTCTTGTTCTTCTTTGTCTTCATCTTCTTCCTCTTCTGCTTCTTCCTCCTCTTCTTCTTCCTTTTCTTCTTTTTTTTCTTTTTCTTCTTCTTTTCTTGTTCTTCTTCTTCCTCTCCATTTTCCTCTTGTTCTTTTACTTGTTCTTGATATTCTTCTTCTTCTTTTATTTTTTTGTTCTTCTTCGTCTTCTTTTTCTTCTTCCTCTCCTTCTCTTTCTTCTTCTCCTTCTCCTTCTTCTTTTCTTTCTCTTTCTTCTTCTCACTCTCCTTCTTCTCTAACACCCAATCCTTCTCCTTCTCCTTCTCCTACTCCATCTCCTTCACCTTCCCATTCTCCATCTCCTTCACCTCCATGTTCACCTCTCCTCCTCCATCACTTTGTCCTCCTTCTCTTTTTCTTTCTCCTTCATCTTCTTCTTCTTCATCTTCTTCTTCTTCTTTCTTCTTTCCTCTTTCTTCTTTCTTCTTTCTACTTTCTTCTTTCTTCTTTCTTCTTCCTTCTTCCTTCTTCCTTCTTTCTCCTTCCTTTCTCCTTCTTCCATCTTCTTTCTTCTTTGATTTTTCACTTATTCTTCCACTTCTTCTTTTTCTACTTTTTCCTCTTCTTCTTCCTCTTTTTCTTCTTCTTTCTTCACTCTTCCTTCTTTCTTCCTTTCCCTTCTTCCTTCTTTTTCCTTCTTCCTTTTTCCTTCTCTCTATTGCCTAATCCCTAATCCTTAATCTCTAATCTCTAATCCTTAATCTTTAAACCCTAGCCTTTAATCCCTAATCTCTAATCCCTAATCCCCTAATCTACATTCAATATCTGTATTCTCTAAATGCAAATCCCTATTCCTTAATCACTAATCACTAATCCCTTATCCCTAAACCTCAATCCTTAAACCCTAATCCTAATCCTAATCCTCTAATCTCTAATTCTTAATCCCTAACCTCTAATCAAAAATTCTACATCACTAATCTCTAATCTCTTATACCGAATCCTTAATCCTAATCGTATTCTATAGTCCTTAATCTTTAATCCTAAATCCCTAATCTCTAACCTCTAATCCTTAATAACTAATCTTCTTCTTCTTTTTCTTCTTCTTCTTCTTCTTCTTCTTCTACTACTTTTGCTTCTTCTTCTTCTTCCTCCACTTCTTCTTTTCCTCTTCTTCTTTCTCTTCTTCCTCTTCTTTGTCTTCTTATGCCTCTACTTCCTCCTCTTCTTCTTCTTCTTCCTCTTCTTCTTCTTCTACTATTTCAATTTATTTTTCTTCTTCTCCTTCTTCCACCTCATCTTCTTCTTCTTCGTTATCCTCTTGTCCTCGTCTTCCTCTTCTTCTTCTTCTACTTCTTCTTCTTCTTCCTCCACTTCTTTTTCTTCTCTTCTTCATCCTCTTCTTCTTCTACTTCTTCATCCTCTTCGTCTTCTTCTCCTTCTCCCCTTCCTCTTCCTCCTCTTATTATTATTATTATTATTATTATTATTAATATTATTATTATTATTGTTATTATTACTATTCCTCTTCTTATTCTTCTTCTTCCTCTCTTTCCTCTTAATTTACTTTTTCATCTTTTTCACCTTTTTCTTCATCTTATTTCTCAACTTATTCTTCTTCTTGTTCTTCTTCTTCTTCTTCTTCATATTCTTCTTCTTCTTCTTCTTCTCTTTTTTTGCTCTGGTTCTTCTTGGTTTTGTTGTTGTTCTTCTTCTTCTTCTTACTGTTCTTTTCCCTCTTCTTCTTCTTAATCTGTTACTTCTCCTCCTTTCTTGACTTCTTCTTCTTCTTCTACTTCTACTTTTTCCTCTTCCCCTTCTCCTCCTTCTTCGAATTCTTCTTCTTTTTCTTCTTCTACTACTTCTTTTTCCTCTTCTTCTTCTTCTTCTTCTTCCTTTTTCTTCTTCTTCCTCTTCTTCTTCTGCTTCTTCTTCTTCTTCTTCTTCTTGTTCTTCCCTTTTCTTCCTCTTCTTCTTCGTCTTCTTCTTCTTGATCTTCTTCAACCTCAACTTCATCTTCTTCTTCTTCTCCATCGTTTTGCTCTTCTTCTTCCTCTTCTTCTTCTTCATCTTCTTCTACTTCTTCTACTTCTTCTTCTTCTCCTCCTCCCTCAACTTCTTCTTCTTCTTCTTCTCATTCTTCTTCTTTTATTTCTTCTTCTCTTCCTCCTTCATCTTCTTCTTCTAATTCTTCTTCTTCTTCTTCTTTTTCTTCTTCTTCTTCTATTTCTTCACCTTCTTCTTCTTCTTCTTCTTCTTATTCTCCTTCTTCTTCTTACTCTTCCTCATCTTCTTCTTCTTCCTCTTCATCTTTCTCTTCTTCTTCTTCTTTCTCTTCTTCCACTTCTTCTTCTTTTTCTTCTTCTACTTCTTATTCTTCTTCTGCTTCTTCTTGCACTTCAACTTCCCCTTCCTCTTCTTCCTCCACTTTTTCTTTTTCTTCTTCTTCTTCTTCTACTACTAATTCTTCTTCTTCTTCTTCTTCAACTTCCTTTTCTTTTTCTTCTTCCACTTCTTCTTATTCTTCATCATCTTCTTCTTCTATTTCTTCTTCTTCTTCTAAAACATCTTCATCTTCTTCTTATACTTCTTCATCTTTGTCTTGGTTTTGTTGTTCTTCTTCTTCTTCTTCTTCTTCTTCTTCTTTGTCTACTTCTCCTTCTTCTTCTTTGCCTTCTTTGTCTTCTTCATCTACTACTTCTTCTTCTACTTCTTCCTCTAGTTCTTCTTTATCTTCTTATTCTTTTTTTCCTTCTTCTTCTTCTTCATCTTCATCTTCTTATTCTACTTCTTCTTCTTCTTCTTCTTCTTCTTCTTCTTCTTCTTATTCTACTTCTTCTTCCTCTTCTTTTATGCCTTCTTCTTTTTCTTCTTCTTCTTCTTCTTCTTCTTCTTCTTCTTCTTCTTCTTCTTCTTCTTTTACTTCTTTTTCTTCTTTTACTTCTTCTTCTTCGTCTTCTTCTTCATCTTCTCTTCTTCTAATTCTTTATCTTTGTCTTCTTCCACTTCTCCCTCTTCCTCTATATCATCTTCTTCCTCCTATTCTTTTTCTTCTTCTTATTCTTTTGCTTCTTATTCTACTCCATCTTGTTCTTCTTCTTCTTCTTCTTCTTCTTCTCCTTGTCCTTCTTCATCTCCATCTTTTTCTTCATCATCATCTTCTTCTTCTTCTTCTTCTTCTTCTTCTCCTTGTCCTTCTTCATCTCTATCTTTTTCTTCATCATCATCTTCTTCTTCTTCTTCTCCCTTCTCTTCTTCTTTTTCTTTTACTTCCTCTTCTTCTTCTTCATCTTCTTTTTATTTTATCTCTTCCACTACTTCTACTACTTCTTCTTCTTCATCTTCTACTTCATCTTAATCTTCTTCTTTGTCTTCTTCTCTTCTTCTACTTCTTCTTGTTCTTTCACTTCTCTCTCTTGTTACACTTCTTCTTCTTCCTCTTCTTCTCCATCTTCTTCCACTTCTACAACTTTCTCTTCTTCTTCTTCTTCTCATTCTTCTTTTTCTTCTTCTTTTCCTATCTCTTCTTCTTCTTCTTCCTCCTCCACATCTTCTTGCTCTTCTTCTTCATCTTTTTCCTCTTCATTTTCATCATCTTCTTTTACTTCTTCTGGCTCTTCTTCTTCATCCTCTTCTTTTTCTTCTTCTTCTTCTTCTTCTTCTTCTACCTCTTCTTCTTCTTCTTCTTCCTAATAATCTTCTTCTTCATCATCCGCTTCTCCTCATCTTCCTCGTGTTCTTCTTCTTCTTCTTCCTCCTCCTCCTCTTGGCCTTCTCTTCTTCTTTTTTCCTTTGTTGTTCTTCTTCTTCTCCTTCATCATCTTCTTCCACTTTTTCTTCAACTTCAACTTCCATTTCTTCTTGTTCAACTTATTGTTATTATCGTTATTATTATTATTATTGTTATTCCTCTTGCTCTTCTTCTTCTTCTTCATCATGATCATCTTCTTCTTCTTCTTCTTCTTCTTCCACTTCTTCTTCTCGTTCTTCTTGTTCTTCTGCTTCTTCTGCTTCTTCTTCTTCTTCTTCTTCTTCATCTTCTCTTTCTCCCTCTCTTTTACTTCCTATTCTTCATCTCATTCTTCCTCTTCTTCTTTTTCCTTTAATTCTTTCCCTTCCCCTTCTTCATCTTCTTCTTCTTCTTCTTTGACTTCTTGTTCTTCTCCTTTTTTTCTTCTTCTTCTGCTTCTTCTTCTCCATCTTCTTCTTCTACTTCTTGTTCTTCCCCTTCTCCTCCTTTTTCTTCTTCTTCTTAATCTTTTTTATTTTCATCTTCTTCTTCTTCTTCTTCTTCCACTATTACTTCTTCTTTTTCTTGTTATTCTTGTTCTTCTTCTTCTTCTTCTACGACTACTACTACTACTACTTCACCTTCTTCTTCTTCTTCTTCTACTTAGACTTCTCCTTCTCCTTCACCTTCTTTTCTTCTTCTTCTTCTTCTTCTTCCTCTTCTTTTTCTTTTTCTTTTTCTTGTTCTTCTTCTTCTACAACTTGTTCTTCTTCTTCCTCCCCTTCTTCTTCTTCTTCCCCTTCTTCTTCATCTTCATCTTCTTCTTCAGCTTCTTCTTCTTCTTCTTCTTCTTCTTCTTCCTTTTCTTCTTCTCCTTTTTCTTTTACTTCTACTTTTTTCTCTTCTTCTTCTACTTCTTTTATTTCTTCTACTTCTTCTTGTACATCTTCTTCTTCTACTACTACTACTAATTCTTCATCTACTTCTTCATCTTCATCTTGCTCTACTTCCTTTTCGTCTTCTTCTTCTTCTTCTTCTTCTCCTTTTTATTCTCTTTCTTCTTCTTCTTCTACTACTTCTTTTTCTTCTTCTTCTTCATCCTTTTTTACTTTTACTCGTTCTTCATCTTCTACTTCTTCGTCTTCGTCTTCTTTTTCATCTCCTTCTTCTTCTTCTTCTCTTCTTCTACTTCTTTTTTTCTTCTTCCATTTATCCCTCGTCATCCACTTCTTCTTTTTATTAATCTTTTCTTCATCCACTTCTTATTTCTCTTCTTCATCTTCTTCGTCATCATGTTCTTGTTCTTCTTCTTCTCATTTTCTTCCTGTTGTTCTTCTTTTTTTCGCTCTTCTCTTCTTCTTCTTATCTTTCTCCTCCTTCTTTGACTTCTTTTTCTTCTTCTTCTGCTCCATCTCCTTCTTTTACTTCTGTTTCTCATCCTCCTTCATACTCTCCATCAAATTCTTCTTCCTCTTCTTCTTCTTCTTCTTCTCCTACTTCTTCACCTTCTTCTTCTTCTACTACTTCTTACTCTTCTTCCTCATCTTCTTCTTCAACTTCTTTTTTCTATTCTTCTTCTTCTTCCTCTTCTTCTTCTTCTTCCACTTCTTCTTCTTCTTCTTCTTCTTCCTCTTCTTCATCTTCCTCTTCTTCTTCATCACCATCATCACCTTCCTCTTCTTCTTCTTCCTCCTCTTCTTCTTATTCTTCTTCTTCTTCTTCCTCTTCTTCTTCTATTTCTTTTACTTCTACTTCTTCTTCTTCTTCTTCTTCTACTACTACTACTATTATTACTACTATAATTATTACTATTTCCACTTATACTTCTACTTATTCTTCTTCATCACCTTCTACTTTTCTTCTTCTACTACTACTACTTTTTCTTTTTCTCGTTCTTCTTCTTCTTCTTCTTCTTCTTTTACATATTCTTCTTCATCTTCAACATCTTCTTCTTCATCTTCTTCTTCTTCATCTTCTTCTTCATCATCATCTTCATCATCTTCTGTTATTCTACTTCTTCTTTTTCTTCTACCATTTCTCCCTCCTCTTCCACTTCCTTTTCTTCCTATTCTTTTTTTCTTGTTCTAATTCTTCTTTCACCTCTTCATCATCATCATAATCTTCTTCTTCTTTTACTTCTTCTATTTTTCTTCCTATTGTTCTTCTTTGTTTTGTTCTTCTTCTTCATCATCTTCTTCGTCTTCTTCTTCTTCTTCTTCTTCTCCATCTCCTTCTTCTACATCTTCTTCTTTTCCTCCTCCTTCTTCACCTTCTCCATCGAATTCTTCTTGTTCTTGTTGTTGTTTTTCTTCTACTACTACTTCTTCTTCTTTTTCTTCTTCTTTTTCTTCTTCTTCTTCTTCTTCTTCTTCTTCTTCTACTTATTCACCTTTTTCATCTTCTTGTACTTCTTGCTCTTTTTCTTCATCTTCTTCTTCCACTTCTTCTTTTTATTCTTCTTCTCCATTTACTACTTCTTGTTCTACTTTTTCTTCTTCTTCTTCTTCTTCTCCTTCCTCTTCTTCTGATTCCTCTATTTCTTCTTCCTCATTTACTTCTTCTTCTTTTTCTCCTTCTAATTCTTTACCGCCGTCTTCTTCTTCTTCTTATTCCTCTTCCCCTTCTTCTACTTCTTCCTCTTCCTCTTTCTCTTGTTGCTCTTCTTTCTCTTCTTCTTCTCCTTCCACTTTTTCTTCTTTTCCTTCTTCTTGTGCTTCATCTTCCTCTTCTTCTACATCTTTTTCTTCCTCCTCTTCTTTTCTTTCTTCTTCTTCTTCTTCTTCCACTTCTTCTAATTCTTCTTCTTTTTCTTCTTCTTCTTTAACAACTTATTCTTCTTCTTCTACTACTACTACTTGATTCTCTACTTCTTCTTCATCTTCTTCTTCTTCTTCTCTCCGAGTTTCCTCTTCTAAGTGAGACCGTATAGAAATTTGCTAAAAGAAAGGGTTGTTAGAAATTTCTTCTGCATTTCACCTCGAAGTCCCTTCTTCTTCTTCTTCCTCTTCTTCGTCTTCTTCTTCCTCTTCTTCTTCTTCTTCATCTTTTTCTTTTACCTCTTCTTCTTCTTCTTCTTCTTCTTCTATTACCTCTTCTTCTCTTCTTTTACTTCTTCTTCTTCTTCTTGTTTTACTACTTCTTCCTCTTGTTAAACTTCTTCTTCTTCCTCTTCTTCTTCTTTTTCTTCCACTTCTACATCTTCCTCTTCTTCTTCTTCTTCTCATTCTTCTTCTTCTTCTTCTTTTCCATTCTCTTCTTCTTCATCTTTTTCCCCTTCTTTTTCATCATCTTCTTCTTCGTCTTCTTCTTCTTATTCTTCTTTCACCTCTTTTTCTTCTTCTTCCTCCTAATCTTCTTCTTCATCGTCCTCTTCTCCTCATCTTCTTCTTCTTCTTCTTCTTCTTCTTCTTCTTCTGCTTCTTCTTCTTCTTATTCCTCATCCAACTTCTTCTTCTTCTTCTTCTTCCTCTTCATCATCTTCTTCTTCTCCTTCTTCTTCTTCTTCCTCTCTTTCTTCTTCTTCATCTTCTTCATCTTCTTCTTCCACTTATTATTATTACAATTATTATTATTATTATTATTATTATTCTTATACCTCTTCTTCTTCTTCTTTTTCTTCTTCATCGTCATCTTCTTGTTCTTCCTCTTCTTCTTCTTCTCTTCTACTTCTTTCACTTCTTCTTCTTCCTCTTCTTCTTCTTCTTCCTCTTCTTCTTCTTCTTCTTCTCCTTCTCCTTCTCTTTTACTTCCTCCTCTTCCTCTTTTTCTTCTTCTCCTTCTTCTTGTTCTTCCTTTTCCTCTTCTTCTTTCCCTTCCCCTACTTCTTCTTCTTCTTTTTCTTTGAATTCTTCTTCTTTTTCTTCCTCTTCTCTGTCTTCTTCTTCTACTTGTTGTTCTACCCCTCCTCCTCCTTTTCCTTCTTCTTCTTCTTCTTAATCCTCTCTATTTTCTTCTTCTTGTTCTTCTTCTTCTACTATTACTACTACTACTACTTCTGCACCCTCTTCTTCTACTTCTACTACTTACTCTTCTCCTTCTCCTTCTCCTCCTTCTTCTTCTTCTTCTTTCTCTTCCTCTTCTTTTTCTTTTTCTTCTTTTGCTTCTTCTTCTTCTTCTTCTTCCTTTCCTTCCTCTTTTTCCTCTTCTTCTTCCCCTTCTTCTTCATCTTCTTGATCTTCTTTTTCAACTTCCTCTTCTACTTCTTCTTGCTTTCTTCTTCGCCTTCTTCTTCTTCTTTTACATCTTCTTTTTCCTTTTCTTCTCCTTTTTCTTCTAATTCTTCTTCTTTTTCTTCTTCTTATTCTTCTATTACTACTACTGCTACTACTACAAATTCCTTATCTACTTCCTTTTCTTCATCTTCTTCGACTTCTTTTTCTTCTTCTTCTTCTTCTTCTTCTTCTTCTATTTATTCACTTTCTCCTACTTTTACTTCTTCTTCTTCTTCTTCTTCATCTTTCTTTCTTTACTTCTTCTTCTTCGTCTTCTCTTCTTCTTCTTCGTCTTCTTCTTCATCATCTTCTTTTTCACCTTCCCTACTTCTTCTTCTTGATTTTTTTATTGCTTTCTCTTCATCCACTTCTTCTTCCTATTCTTCCTTTTCTTCTTCCTTTTCTTCTTCTTCCTCTTCTTCTTCTTCTTCTTATTCATCTTGTTTTTCTTCTTCTCATTTTCTTTCTTTTGTTCTTTTTTTGTTCTTCTTCTTCTTCTTTTTCTCCTCCTCCTTTGACTTCTTTTTCTTCTTCTTATTCTTCTTCTTCTTCTCCATCTCTTTCTTCTACTTCTTCTTCGCCTCCTTTTTCATCTTCTCATTCAAATTCTTCTTCTTCATCTTCTTCGCCATCATGTTCTTCTTCTTCTTCTTCTAATTTTCTTCCTGTTGTTCTTCTTTTTTTTTCTTCACTTCTTCTTCTTATCTTTCTCCTCCTCCTTCTTTGACTTCTTTTTCTTCTTCTTCTTCTTCTTCTTCTTCTCCATCAACTTCTTTTACTTCTTCTCATCCATCTTGATACTCTCCATCTAATTCTTCTTCTTCTTCTCCTACTTCTTCACCTTCTTCTTCTTTTACTACTTCTTACTCTTCTTCTTTATCTTCTTCTTCATGTTCTTTTTTCTATTCTTCTTCTTCTTCCTCTTCTTCTTCTTCTTCCTCTTCTTCTTCTTCTTCTTCTTCTTCTTCTTCTTCCCCTTCTCTTCCTCTTCTTCTTCATCACCATTGTCACCTTCCTCTTCTTCTTCTTCCTCCTCTTCTTCTTATTCTGCTTCTTCTTCTTCCTCTTCTTCTTCTTTTTCTTCTACTTCTTCTTTTTCTTCTTCTTCTTCTTCTATTACTACAACTATTATTACTACTACTATTACTACAACTTCCACTTATACTTCTACTTCTTCTTCTTCTTCTTCATCTCCTTCTTCTACTTTCCTTCTTCTTCTTCTACTACTTCTTTTTCTTGTTCTCCTCCTTCTTCTTCTTCTTCTTTTACTTCTTCTTCATCTTCTACATCTTCTTCTTCATCTTCTTCTTCATCTTCTGTTCTTCTACTTCTTCTTCTTCTTCTACCATTTCTCCCGCCTCTTTCACTTCCTTTTCTTCCTATTCTTTTTTTCTTGTTCCACTTCTTCTTCTACCTCTTCATCATCATCATCATCTTCTTCTTCTTCTCTTTTTCTTCCTATTATTCTTGTTTGTTTTGTTCTTCTTCTTCATCATCATCATCTTCTTCTTCTTCTTCTTCTTCTTCTTCTCCATCTCCTTCTTCTACATCTTCTTCTTTTCCTCCTCCTCCTTCATCGTCTCCATCTAATTCTTCTTGTTCTTGTTGTTGTTCTTCTTCTACTACTTCTTCTTTTTCTTCTTCTTCTTCTTCTTCTTCTTCTTCTTCTTCTTCTTCTTCTGCTTATTCACCTTTTTCTTCTTCTTCTTGTACTTCTTACTCTTTTTCTTCATCTTCTTCTTCCACTTTCTCTTTTTATTCTTCTTCTCCATCTACTTCTTCTTCTTTTACTTTTTCTTCTTCTTCTTCTTCTTCTTCCTCTTCTTTTGATTCCTCTTCTTCTTCTTCCTCATCTACTTCTTCTTCTTCTTCTTCTTCTTCTTCTTCTTCCCGTTCTTCTGATTCCTCTTTTTCTTCTTCCGCATCTACTTCATCTTCTTCTTCTTCTTCTTCTTCTTCTTCTCCTTGCACTTCTTTATCGTCTTCTTGTTCTTCTTCTTGTTCTTCTTCCCCTTCTTCTTCTTCTTCCTGTTCCTCTTGTTCCTCTTCTTCTTCTCCTTCCATTTTTTCTTCTTTTTCTTCTTCTATTTTTTATTTTTCTTCTTCTTCTTCTTCTTGTACTTCATCTTCCTCTTCTTCTT
>JAIUJO010000892.1:12500-45000 GCA_023846275.1 Vanilla planifolia | reverse complement strand
ACTACTACTTACTCTTCTACTTCTTCTTCTTCTTCTTCTTCTTCTTCTTCTCCTTCTTCTACTTTTTCTTCTTCTTCTACTTCTTCATCTAATACTTATTCTCTTCTTTCTTCTTCTTCTTCAACTCCTTCTTCTTCATCATCATCATCATCTTCTTCTTCTTCTTCTTCTTCTTCTTTTACTTCTTCTTCATCTTCTACATCTTCTTCGTCATCTTCTTCATCATCATCTTCTTCTTCTTCTTCTTCTCTTCTTCTACTTCTTGTTCGTCCTCTCCTATTTCTCCATCCTCTTCCACTTCTTTTTCTTCCTATTCTTTTTTTTCTTGTTCCATTTCTTCTTTTCCCTCTTCTTCCTCTTGTCCTTCTTCTTCTTCTTCTTCTCTTTTTTTTCCTATTTTTTTGTTTTGTTTTGTTCTTCTTCTTCTCCTCCTCCTCCTCCTCCTTCGACTCCTTTTTCTTCTTCTTCTTCTTCTTCTTCTTTGGCTTATTCACCTTCTTCTTCGTCTACATCTTACTCTTCTCCTTCATTTTTTTCTTCCAGCTCTTCCTTTTTTCTTCTTCTTTTTCCTCTTCTTCTTCTTCTTCTTCTTCTTCTCCTTCTTCTTGTTCTTCTTCTTCTTGACCATCATCGTCATCATCCTCTTCTTCTACATCTTCCTCCACTTATTTTTCTTCTTATTTTTTTTCTTCTTCTCCTTCTATTTCTTCTTCTTCTCCTTCTATTTCTTCTTCTTCTTGTTATTACTCTTCTTCTTCTCCTTCTTCTTACTATTTTTCTTCCACTTCTTTTCTTCTTCTTCGTCTTCTTCTTCTTCTTCTTCTTTTTCTTTGTTGTCTTCTTCTTCTACTCTTTCATCTTCGAATTCTTCTTCTTCTTCTTCATCTTCCTCTTTTTTTTCTTCTTCTGCTTTGTTCTAATTCTTCTTATACTTCTTTTCATTCTTCATCTTCTTCTTCTTGTTCTCCTTCTTCGTCCTTTTCTTCTTCTCCTTCTTCCTCTTCTTCTTCATCTTCTCTTTCTTTTACTTCTTCTTCTTCTACAACTTTTGTTCTTCTTCTTCGTCTTCTTCTTCATCATCTTCTTCTTCATCTTCTCTTCTTCTACATCTTCTTGTTCTTCTTCCACTTCTCCATCTTCTTCTATACCTTCTTCTTCTACTTCGACATTTTCTTCTTCCCCTTTATCTTCTTCTCCCTCTTCTCCTTTTTCTCCATCTTTTTCTTCTTCTTCTTGCTCCTCTTCTTCTTCTTCATCTTCATCTTCTTCTGCTTCATCTTCCTCTCTTTCTTCTTCTTGTTGTTCTTCTTCTTCTACTAGTACTACTACTACTACTTCTGTCTCCTCTTTTTCTTCCTCTTCTTCTTCTTCCTCGTCCTCTTCATCCTATTATTCTTCTGTGCCTACCTTTTTTTTTCTCCTTCTTTTTCTTCGTCTCTTCTTCTACTTCTTCCACTTCTACTTCAACCTCCACCTTTTTTTCTTATTCTACTTCTTCATCATCTTCTCGCATTTCTTCTTTCTCCACTTCTTCCTCTTCTTCTTCTTCTTCTTCTCCTTCTTTTTGTTCTTCTTCTCATCGTTTTTTTCTTACTTTTTCTTCTTCTTTCTCTTCTTCTTCTTCTTCTAGTCTTTTTCTTCCTCTTCTTCTTTCTGTTCATCATCATCATCTTTTTCTTCTTCCACTTCTTCTTCTTCTTCTCCTTGCTTTTCTCGTTCTTCTTCATCTTCTTCTAATTCTTCTTCTTCTTCTTGTTTTTCTTCTTTAACTTCTTCTCCCTCTTCTTCTTATACTTTTTCTTCTTCCTCCTCTTCTTCTTTTTCTTCTTCATTTTCATCTTCTAATTCTTCACCTTCTTCTTCTTCTTCATCTTCCTTTTCTTCTTCTTCTTCTTCTACTTCTTATTCTTCATCAACTTCTTCTTCTTCTTCTTCTTCTAAAACCTCCTCGTCCTCATCTACTTCTTCTTGTTCGACTTCTTCTTCTTGTTCTTGTTCTTCTTCTTCTTCTCCTTCTTGTTCTTTTTCTTCTAATTCTTCTTCTTCTTCTTCTTCATCTTCTTCTAATACTTCCTCTTCTACCACTTCCTCTTCTTCTTGTTCTTCTTCTTCTTGATCATCTTTTTCTTATTATTATTATTATTATTATTCTGCTTCTTTTTCTTCTTCTTTTACTTCTTCTTTTCCTTCTTTCTCCTCTTCTTTTTCTTTTTCTACTTCTTCTTTTGCTTCTTCTTCTCCGACTTGTTCTTCTTCTCCTTGTTCTTCTTCTTCTTCTTCTTCTTTTTCTTCTTCTTCTTCTTCTTCCTCTTCTTCTTCTTCTTCTTCTTCTTCTTCTTCTTATCCTTCTTCATCTCTTTCTTCTTCTTCTTATTCTTCTTTTTCATCTTCTTCTTCATCTTTTTCTTCATCTTCTTCTACGCCTTCTTCTTTTGTTCTACTTCTTCTACTTCTTCCACTTCTCCCTCTTCTTACACTTCTTCTTCCTCTTTCCTTCTTCTTCCACTTCTTCTTCCTCTTCTTCTTCTTCTCATTCTTCCTATTCTCCTTCTTTTTCTTTCTCTTCATCTTCTTCTTCTTCTCCTTCATCTTCTTCCTCATCCCTCTCCATATTGTCTTGCTCATCTTCTTCATATTCTTGCTCTCCTTTTTCATCATCATCATCTTCTTCTTCTTCTTCTTTTACCTCTTCTTCTTCATCATCCTCTTCCCCTCATCTTCCTCTTCTTCTTCTTCTTCTTCTTCCTCTTCTTCTTCCACTTCTTCTTCTTCTTCTTCTTCCTCCCCCTCTTCTTCTTCTTCTTCTTCTTCTTCTAGTGTGCTTCCTCTTCTTCTTTTTCTTCATCTTTTACTACTTCTTCATCCTCTTCTTCTTCTAACTCTTCTTCTGCTTCTTCCACTTCTTATCATTATTATTATTATTATTATTATTCTACCTCTACTTCTTTCTCTTATTCATTCTCATCTCCTTATTTTTTTCATCTTCTTCTTCTTCTTCTTCTTCCTCTTCCCCTTCCACTTTTTGTTTTTCTTCTTCTTCTGCTTCTTCTTCTTCTTCTTCTTCTTCTTCTACTCTTCCTCCACTTCACCTTCTTCTTCTTCTTCTACTTCTTCTTTTTCATCTTCTTCTTTCTCTTCTTCTTACCCTTTTTCTTCTTCTTCTTCTTCTTCTTCTTCTTCTTTTTATTCTTCTTCGTCTTCTTTGACTTCTTCTTCTTCAACATGTTCTCCTCCTTTCTCTTCTTTGTCTACTTCTTCTTCTTCCTCTCCTCCTCCTCCTCCTTCTTCTTCTTCTTCTTCTTCTTCATCATCTTCTTCTTCTTGTTCTGCTTCTTCTCCTCCACCTTCTTCGTCTTCTTCTTCTTCATCCACTTCTTTTCTTCTTCTTCTTCTTCTTCTTCTTCTTGGTTCTTCTTGATCTACTTCTTCTTCTTCTTCCTCTTCCTCCTTTTTTTTCTTCATCTTCTTCTTCTTCATGATCTTCCTCTTCCTCTTCTTCTACCTCTTCTTCTTCTTCTCCTTTGTCTTCTTCTTTTTCTTTTTTTCTTTTTCTTCTTCTTTTTCTACTTCATCTACTTCTTCTTCTTCTTCTTCTTCTACTACTACTACTACTACTATTACTGCTTCCTCTTGTAACTTCTTCTTCTTCTTCTTTTTTCTTCATCTTTTTTTCTTCTTCTTCTTTTTATTCTATTTCTTCTTCTTCTTCGTCTTCTTCTTCTCCTTCTTCTTCTTTTTCATTTACTTGTTCTTCTTTATCTTCTACTTCTTCTTCTACTTTTCTTCTTCTACTTCTTTTCCCCTTCCATTTTTCCCTCTTCTTCCACTTCTTCTTCCTCTTCTTCTTTTTCATCTTCCACTTCTTCTTCTTTTTCTTCTTCTTCTTCTTCATATTCTTCGCCTTCTTCTTCTTTTGATCTTATCTTCCTCTTGTTCTTCTTTGTTTTCTTCTTGTTCTTCTTCCACTTCTTCTTATTCTTCTTCATCATCTTCTTTTTCTTCTTCTTCTCCTTGTTTGGTTTTTCTTCTTCTTCTTCCTACTCTTCCTCTTCTTCTTCTCTTTCTTCTTCTTTTACTTCTTCTTCTCCACCATGTTCATCTTCTTCTTCTAATTATTCTTCTTCTTCTTCTACTTCATCATCTTCTACTTCTTCTTATTCTTCTTGTTTAACTTGTTCTTCTTCTTCCTCTACTTCTTCTTCTTCTTCTTCTTTTTCTTGTTCATCTTTGGCTTCTTCACCATCTTCTTCTTCTTCTTCATACACCTCTCCTTGTACTTCTTCCAATTCTTATCTTTCTTCTTCTTCTTCTTCATTATCGTCTTCTTCTTCTTCTTCTTCTTCTTTTTCTTCTTGTCGTTCTTCCTCTTTTTCTTCTTCTTCTTGTTCTTCATCATCTTCCTCTTCTTTTTCTTCTTCATCTTCTCCTTATGCTTCTTCTTCTTCTTCTTTTTCTTCTTCTTCGTCCGTTCTTCTTCTTCTTCTTCTTCTACTTCTTCCTTTTTCTTCTTCTTCTTCTTCTTTATCATCTTTTTCTTCTACTACTTCCTCTTCAACTTCTTCTTCCTCTTCTTCTTGTTCTTGTTCTTCTTCTTTTTCTTCTTCTTCTTCTACTACTACTTATTCTACTTCTTGTCCTTCTTCTTCTTTTCTTCTTCTTCATCTTCATCTTCTATTATTTTTCTTCTTCTTCTTCTCCTCCTTTTCCTTCTTTGTCTTCATCTCCATCATCTCCATCTTCTTCTTCTATTCTTCTCCATCTTCTTCTTCTCTTCTTCAACATATTCTTTGTCTTCTTCCACTTCTACCTCTTCTTCTATATCTTCATTTTCCTCTTCTTTTTCTTCTTCTACTTCTTCTTTCTCTTCTTCTTCTTCCCTCTCTTCTTGTTGTTCTACATCTTCTACTTCTTCTTCCTCTTCTTCTTCTTCCTCTCGTTCCTCTTCTTCCTCTTCTGCTTCTTTCTCTAATTTTTCTTCCACTTCTTCTTCTTCTTCTTGCTCTTCTTACTCTTCTTCTTCTTCACCTACCTTTTCTTTTACTTCTTCTTCTTCTTATAATTCTACTTCTTCGTCTCCTTCTTCATCTATTTCTTCATCTTTTTCTCTTCTATTTCATCTTCTTCTTCTTCTTCCACTTCTCCTTCTTCCTTCCTCATCTTCTTGTTCTTCTTCTTCCACTCTTTTTTCAACTTCTTCCACTTCTTCTTCTTCTCCTTCTTCCTCTTCTTCCTCTTCATCGTCTTCTTTATCTTCTTCTTTTTCTTCTTCTTCATCTTCTTTCTCTTCTTGTTCTTGTTGTTCTTCTTCTTCCTCTTCTTTTGCTTCTTCTTCTTCTTCTTCTTCTACTTTATTTCCTTCTTCTTCTTCTTCTTCTTCTTCTTCTTCTTCTTCTTCTCCTTCTTCTACTTCTTCTTGTTCATCATCATCATCTTCTTCTTCTTCTTCTTCCACTTCTTCTTCTTCTTCTTCTTCGACTTCTCTTTTTCTTCTTCATCATCTACTTCTTCATCTTCTTCTTCTTTCTTTTCTTCTTCTTCTTATTCTTCATCTTCTCTATCATCCTCTTCTTCTTCTTCACCTTCTTCTTCTTCTTAATCCCAAATGCCAAATCCCTAATCTCAAATGTATAATCCCTAATCATTAATCTTTAATACCAAATCCTTAATCCTTAATCTTTAAGACCTTATCCCTTAATCTTTAATCCCTAATCACTAATCCATAATCTTTAATCTCTTATGATGAATCTCTAATCCATTATCTCTAATGTCTAATACGAAGTCCTTAACCCATAATCTTGAATCCCTAATGCCTAATACATAATTCTTAACTCCTTAGTCCTGAATCCCTAGCCCTAATCACTAATCCCTAATTCATAATCCTGAATTCCTAATCATTAATCTCAAATACCCAATCTATAATCCTTAACACTTCATCCCTAATGCCCCATCATTAATCTTCTTCTTCTTTATCTTTTCTTCTTGTCATTCTTCTTCTTCTTCTTCCTCTTCCTCTTCTTCTTCTTCTTGATCTTCTACCTTATCTGCTTCCATTAATTTTACTACTTCATATTTTTCTTCTTCTTTTTGTTTTTCATACTTTTCTTCATCCCCTTCTTCTACTTCTTCTTGTTCCCCTTCTTGCTCTTGTTCTTCTTTCTTTTCTTCTTCTACTTCCTCCTACTCAACTAATTCCTCTTCTTCTTCTTCTTCCTATTCTTCTTCTTCTTCTTCTCCTCTTCCTTCTTTTTCTTCTTCTTCTTTTTTTCTTCGTTTTCGTCTTCTTCTTTTAGTTTTTCTATTTCTTCTTCTCCTTCTTTCACTTCTTCCACTTCTTGCTCTTCTTCTCCTTCCTCTTCTTCTTCTTCTTCCTCCTCTTCTTCTTGTTCATCATCTTCTTCTTCTTCTTCTACTTCTTCCTCCTCTTCTCCTTCTCCATCTTCTTCTTCTTCTTCTTCTTCTTCTTCCTCTTCCTCTTCTTCTTGTTCTTCATCATCATCTTCTTCTTCTTCGTCTTCTACTTCATCTTCTTCTTCTTCTTTTTCTTATTTTTCTCCTTCCTCACCTTCTTCTTCTTCTTCCTTCTCTTCTTTTCCTCTTCTTCTCTCCCTTTTTCCTCTTCTTGTTCTTCCTCTTCTTCTTTTTCTGACTCTTCTTCTTCCTCTACTTCTACTTCTTCTTCTTCTTCATCATCTTCTTCTTCCTCCTCTTCATCTTCTTCTTCTTCGTCGTCTTCTCATTATCTTCCTCGTTTTCTTCTTCTTCTTTTCCCTCTTCTTCTTCTTCTTCCTCTTCCTCTTTTTCTTCTTCTTCCTCTTCTTCTTCTTCTTCTTCATTTTCCTCTTCTTCTTCTTCTTCTTCTTCTTCTTCTTCTTCTTCTTTCTCTTCTGTTTCTTCTACATCTTATTATTATTATTATTATTGTTATTATGCTTCATCTTCTTCTACTTACTCATCTATTTCTTCTTATTCTACACCTTCTACTACTTTTTCTTCTTCTTCTTCTTCTACTCATTCCTCTCTTCCTCTTCTTCCTCTTCCACTTCTACTTCTTCTTCTTCCTCTTCATCGTACTCCTCTTCTTCTTCATCTTCTTCATATTCTTCTTCTTATTCCCCTTCTTCTTCTTCCCCTTTTTCTCCTACTCCTTATTATTCTTCTTCTTTTTCTTCTTCTTCTTTTTCGTCTTCTTCTTCTTATTCTTCTTCATCATCTTCTTCTTCTTCTTCTTCTCTTCCTCCTCCTCCTGCCTCTTCTTCTCCTTCTTCTTCTTCTTCCTCTTCTTCTTTTATTCTACTTCTTTCCCTTTTCCTCTTCTTAATCTTCCTCTTGTCCTTTTCTTCCTCTTCTTCTTCCTCTACTTCTTCTTCTTCTTCTCCTTCTTCTTATTCTTCTTCTACTACTTCCTCCTCATCTTCTTCTTCTTCTTCGTCCTCTTCTCTTAATCTTCCTCTTCATCTTCCTCTTCTTCTTTTTCTTCTTCTTCTTCCTCTTCCTCTTCTTCTTCTTCCTCTTCCTCTTCTTCTTCTACTGCATCTTCTTTTTAATCTTCTTCTACTTTCTTTTAAACTTGTTCTTATTCTTCATCCTCTGCTTTTTTTTCTTCTTTTTCTTCTTCTTCTTCTTCTTCTTCTACCTCTTGTTCCTTTTGCTCCTCTTCTTCTTCTTCATATTCTGCATCTTCTTCTTCCTCTTCATCTTCTTTCTCTTCTTTTCTTCTTCTTCCTATTCTTCTTCTTATTCCTCTTATTCCTCTACCCCTTCATATTCTTATTCTTCTTCCTCTTCTTCTTCTTCTTCTTCTTCTTCTTTTTCTTCTTCTTCTTCTTCTTCTTCTTCTTCTACTTCTACTTCTTCTTCTTCTACTTCTTCTTCTACTAATTCTCATTCTTTTTCTATTTCTTCTTCTTCTCCTTCTTCTTCTTCTTTTCTTCCTCTCCCTCTTCCTCTTCCTCTTCTACTTCTTCTCCTTTATCCTTTTCTTCTTATTCTTCTTCTTTGACTTCTTCTTCTACTTGTATTTCTTCTTCTTCTAGTACTTCTATTTCTTCTTCTACTTCTTCTTCTACTTCTTCCTCTTAATCTTCTTCTTCTTCTTCTTCTTATTCATCTTCTTCTTCATATTCTACTTTTTCTCCTTCTAATTCTTCTTCATCTTCTTCTAGTTCCTCTTCTTCTTCTTCTTCTTTTTCTACTTCTCTTTCATTTCTTCTTCTTCTTCTTCTTCTTCTTCTTCGTCTTCTTCTTCTTCTTCCTGTTCTTCTTCTTTTTCTTTTTCTTCTTCTACTCCTACTTCTTCTTCTTCTCCTCGTTCTTCTTCTTCTTCTTCTTCATTTTCGTCTTCCTCTACTTCTACTTCTTTTTCTTGAACTTGTTCTTCTTATTCTACTACTACTTCTTCTTCTTCTTCTTTTTCTTGTTGTTCTCCTTCTTCCTCCATTCATTCCACTTCTTTCACGTTTTCTTCTTCCTCTTCTTCTTCTTCATCTTCTTCCCCTTAATCTTCTTCCTCTTCTTCGTCTTCTTCTTTTTCATATTCTTCTTCTTCTTCCAATTCTTCTTCTTCCACTTCTTATTCTTCTTGTCTTCCTCCTCATCCTTTTTCTTCCACTTCTTCTTCTTCCTCTTTTACTTCTTCTTCTTCTCCTCCTTCTTCTTCCACTACTTCTTCTTCCTCTCCTTCTTTTTCTTGTTCTTCTTCTTTTTCTACTTCTACTTCTTCTTCGTCTTCTTTTCCTTCTTCTTCTTCTCCTTCTTCTTCTTCTTCTTCTAATTTTTCTTCTTCTGCTCCTTCTCCTTCTTCTTAGTCTTCTTCTTCTTCTTATTCATCTTCTTCTTCCTCTTCTACTTTGTCTTCTTCTTATAGTTCTTCTTCTTCTTCTATTTCTTCTTCTACTTCACCATCATCATCTTCTTCTTCCTCCTCTTGTTCTTCTTCTTCTTCTTATTCTTCCTCTTATTCTTCTTTTTCTTCTTAATCAAATTCTATTTCTTTTTTCTTCTTCTACTTCTTCTACTCCCTCTTATTTATCTTCTTCTTCGCCTTCCAATTCTTTTTCTTCTTCTTCTTCTTTTATTACTTCTTCTTCAACTTCATTATCATCAACTTCTTCTTCTTCTTCTTCTTCTTCTTCCTCTTCGTCTTCTTTTTCTCCATCTTCAACTTCTACTTCTTTTCCTTCTTCTTCTTCTTCTACTTCTTCTTCTAGTACTTCTTCTATTTCTTCTACTTTTTCTTCTACTTATTCTTCTTCTTCTTCTTATTTGTCTTCCTCTTCTTCTCCTCCTTCTTCTACCACTTCAACTTCTCTATCTTCTTCTTCTTCTTCTTCTATTTCTTTTTCATATTCTTCTTCTTCTTCTCCTTAAAATTCTTCTTCTTATTCATATTCATCTTCTTCTATCTCTGCCACTTCTTCTTCTTTTTCTTCTTAATCCAATTCTATTTCTTTTTTTCCTTCTTCTTCTTCTCCTTCTTCTTTATCTTCTTCTCCCCCTTCCAATTCTTCTTCTTCTTCTTCTATTACTTCTTCTTCTACTTCATCTTCTTCTCCTTCATCTTCTTCCTCTTCCACTTCTTCTTCTTCTTCTTCCTCTTCTTCTTCTTCTTCCTCTTCGTCTTCTTTTTCTCCATGTTCAACTTCTACTTCTTTTTCTTCTTCTTCTTCTTCTACTTCTTCTTCTACTTCTTCTACTTTTTCTTCGACTTCTTCTTCTTCTTCTTCTTAATTTTCTTCCTCTTCTTCTCCTCCCTCTTCTTCTACCAATTCTACTTCTCTTTCTTTTTCTTCTTCTTCTTTTATTTCTTTTTCTTATTCTTTTTCTTTCTCTGCCACTTCTTCTACCTCTTCTTCTTCTTGTTGTCTTTCCCTTCTTCTTCTACTCTATCTTCTTCTTCTTTGTCTTCCTCTTCTTCTTCTCATTCTTTTTCTTCTTCTTATTCTTCTTCTTTTACATTTTCTTTGTCTTGTTCCTGTTCTTCCTCTACTTCTTGCTCTATATCTTCTTCTTCTTATTCAAGTCCATCTTCTTCTTCTTGCATTTCTTCTTCTTCCTCTTCTACCTCCTCCCATTCTTTTTCTTCATCATCATCATTTTCTTCTTCTTCTTCTTATTTTTCTTCTTCTTCTTCCTTTTTTCTTCTTCATCATCTTCTACTTCTTCATTTTCTTCTTCAATTTTTTTCTTCTCTTTGTTCTTCTGCTTCCAGTTTTTTTACTTGTTTTTCTTATTCTTCCACCTCTTATTCCTTTTATTCCTCTTCTTTCAATTGTTCTACTTCTTCTTACTTCACTACTAATCTCTACTACTTCTTCTTCTTGCTCTACTTTCTTTTCTTCTTCTTCCACTTCATGTTCTTCTTCTTTAGCTTCTCGTTCTTCTTCTTCTACTTATTCTTCTTCTTCTCTTTTTCTTCCTACCCTTCTTTTTCTTCTTCTTCTTTCACTTCTTTTTCTTCTTCATCATCTTCTTCTTCCTCTTCATGTCCTCCTCCTCCTTCTTCCTCTTCTTCTTCTTCTTCTTCTCCTCTTTCACTTTCTTCAACAACTACTTCTTCTTGTTCTTCTCTTTCTTCTTCTTCTTCTTCTTCTTCTTCTTCTTCTTCCTCTCCTCCTTCTTCTTCTTCCTCATCTTCTTCGACTTCTTCATCATCATCATCACCTTCTTCTCCTAATTCTAATACTTCTCCTTCTTCTACATCTTCTTCTTCTTCTTCTTCTTCCTCTTCATTTTGTTATTCTTCTTCTTCTTCCTCTACTTGTTCTTGTTCTTGCCCTTCTTCCTCTTCTCTTCTTCTTCTTCTTCTTCTACTTCTTCTACTTCTTCCTCTACTTCTTCTACTACTTTTTCTCCTTCTTCTACTTCTACTTCACCTTCTTCTCCTTCCCCTTCTTCTTCTTCTTCTTCTTCTTCTTCTTTTTGTACTAATACTGCTGCTAATACTACTACTATTACTTCTTCTGCTACTACTACTACTACTACTTCTTCCCCTTCTTCTTCTTCTTCTTCTTCTTTTATTTCTTCATCTTCTTCTTCTTCCTCTACTCCAACTTCTACTTCTACTTCCACTTCTTGTTCTTCTTGTTCCTCTTCTTCTTCTACTTCCACCTCCCCTTCTTCTTTTTCTTCCTATTCTACCTCTTCTTGACCTTCTTCTTCTTCTTCTACTACTTCTTCTTCCACCTCTTCTTCTTCTTATCCTTCTTCTTCTTCTTTTCCTTCTTCTTCTTCTTCTTCTTCTTCTTCTTCTTCTTCTTCTTCATCTTCTACTACTACTTCAACATCATTGCCTTCTTCTTCTTCATATTCTTCTTCTTTTTCTTATTATTATTATTATTATTATTATTATTATTATTATTATTCTACTACTATTACTTTTTCCTCTTCTTCTCTTCTTCATCTTCTTCTACTTCTTCTACTTCTTCCTCTACTTCTTCTTCTACTTCTTCTCCTACTTCTACTATTACTTCACCTTCTTCTCCTTCTCCTTCTTCTTCTTCTTCTATTACTACTATTTTTTCTTCTTCTTCTTCTTTTTTGTCTTCCTCTTCTTCTTCTTCTTTTTTGTCTTCCTCTTCTTCTTCTTCGTCTTCCTTTTCTTCTTCATCTTCTCAACCATCATCTTCTTCTTCTACTTCTGCTTCTACTTCTTCTACTACTACTACATCTTCTTCTTTTACTTCTTCTCTTTCTTCTTATTCTTCTTCTTCTTGCTTTTCTTCTTCTTCTCCTTCTTCTTCTTCCTTCTCTTTTTCGTTTTCTTTTCTTCATCTTTTTTTTCTTCTTCTTCATGTCATTGTTCTAGTTCTTCTTCTTCTTTTTGTTCTTGTACATCCTCTTCATTTTTTTCTTTTTCTTTTTCTTTTTCTTGTTCTACTTCTTTTTATTCCACCACTTGTTACTCATGTTCCTCTCCTTCTTCTTCTACTTTTTCCTCATCATCTTCTTGCTTCTACTTCTTCTTGGAATACTTTTTCTTCTTCTTCATCATCATCATCTTCTTCTTCTCTTTTAATTCCTCCTATTCTTCTTCTTTTTCCTCCCCCTCTTCTTCTTCCTTTATTTCCTTTTCCCCTTCTTCTTCCCCTTCTTCTTCTTCTTCCTCTTCCTCTTCGTGTCGTCTTTTTTTGGCTTCTTCTTCTTCTTCTTCTTCTTTTCCTTCTTCTTCGCCTTCTTCTTCTCCTTCTTCTTATTCTACTTCTTCTTCTCATTCTTTTTCATCTTCTTCTTCTTGTTCTTCTTCATCTTCCTTTTCTAATTCTTCTTCTTAGTCATCATCTTCTTCTTCTTCTACTTGTTCTTTTTCTTCTACTTCTTCTACCTGAAATTCTTCTCCTTCTTCTTCTTCTTGTTCTTCTTCTACTTTTTCTTCTACTATTTCTTCTTCTACTTCTTATTCTTCTTATTCTCCTACTTCTTCTTCCATTTGCTCTTCTTCTTTTTCTGCTACTTCTTGTCCTTCTTCTTCTTCCTCTTCTTCTTCTTCATATTATTTTTATTATTATTCTTCTTCTTCCTCTTCCTCTTCTACTTCTTATTCTTCTTCTTGTTCTTGTTCTTGTTCTTCTTCTACTTCTTCTTCTTCTTCTTCTTCTTCTTCTTCTTCTTCTTCTTCCTCTTCCTCCTAATCTTTATCTTCTTTTTCCTCCTCTTCTAACTCTTCTACTTCTTTCTCTTCTTATTCTCCTCCTTCATCTTCTCCTCTTTCTTCTTCTCCATCTTCATCATCTTCTTCTTCTTTTTCATCTTTTCATCTTCTTCTTTATCTTCTTCCTTCTTCACTTTGTCTTCTTCTTCTTCCTCTTCTTCTTCTTCTTCTTCTTGTACTACTACTTCCACTACTATTAGATCTTCCTCTTATTCTCTTCTTCTTTCTCCTCCTCCTCCTACTTCCCTTCTTCTTCTTCTTCTTCTTCTTCATCATCTTCTTCTTCTTCCTCTTCTTCTTCTTCAACATCATTTTGTTCTTCATCATCATCATCTTCTTCTTCTTTGCCTTCTCCTTCTTCTTCTTCATCTTCTTCTTCTTCTTCTTCTTCTTCTTCTTCTTCTACTACTACTACAACTTCTTCTTCATCTTCTTTTTCTTCTTCTACTACTACTACTTCCTTTTCTTCTTCTTATTCTTGTTTATCTTCTTCTTCTTCTTTTAATTATTCTTTTCCACCACCTTCAAGTTCTTCTTCTTCTTCTTCTTGTTCTTCTTCTTTTTCTTCTTCTTCTTCTTCTTCTTCTTCTCAATCTTCTTCTTCTACTTCTCCTTCTTCTTCTTTTTCTTCATCTTCATCTTCTTCTTATTCTTCTTCTTCTTCTTTCTTTTCATCTTCTTATTCTTCTTCTTCTCTTCCTTCTTCCTCTTCTTCTTCTTCTTCTTCTTCCACTTCTTCATCTTCTTCTTCTTCTTCTACTTCAACTTCTACTTCTACTTCTTCTTCTTCTTCTTCTTCTTCTTCCACCTCCCCTTTTTCTTTTTTTCTTCTTGTTCTCCCTCTTCTTGATCTTCTTTTCTTCTTCTTCTACTAATTCTTCTACTTCCTCCTTTTCTTCTTCTTCTTTTTCTTCTTCTTCTTCTTCTTCATCTTCCTCTTCTTCTTCTTCTTCTTCAATGTCATCGACTTCTTCTTCTTCATCTTCTTCTTCTTTGCCTTTTTATTCTTCTTCTTCTTCAACTTTTTCTCCTTCTTCTCCTCTTCTTCGTCTTCTTCTTCTACTTCTTTTATTACTTCCAATTCTTCTACTTCTTCCTCTACTTCTTCTACATCTCCTTCTTCAACTTCTACTTCACCTTCTTCTTCTTCACGTTCTTCTTCTTCTTTTTCTTCCTCCTCCTCCTCTTCTTCTTCTTTGTCTTCCTTTTCTTCTTCTTCCTCTTGTCGTCCATCTTCTTCTTCTTCTTCTACTTCTACTTCTACTTCTTCTCCTTCTGTTACTCTACTAGTACTTCTTCTTCTTCTACTTCTTCTCTTTCTTCTTCTTTTTCTTCTTCCTCTTCTTCTTCCTCCTCTTGTTCTTCTTCTTCTGCCTATTCTTCTTCTTCTTCTTGTCATTCTTCTTTGTCTTCTACTTCTTGTTCTTCATCCTTTTCTTTTTCCTCTTTTCCTTCTTTTTTTTTTCTACTTCTTCTACTTATTGCACCTCTTGTTCCTCATCTTCCTCTTCTTCTTCTTCTTCTCTCACTCTTCTTGGTTCTACTTCTTCTTCCACTTCTTCTTCTTCCACTACAACTTCTTCTTCTTCTTCACTTTTTCTTCCTCCTATTCTGCTTCTTTTTCCTCACTCTTCTTCTTCTTCTAATTCTTTTTCCACTTCTTCTTCCCCTTCTTCTTCTTCTTCTTCTTCCTCTTCATCTCCTCCTTTTTAGCTTCTTCTTCTTCTTCTTCTTCGTCTTTTCCGTCTTCTTCTTTTACTTCTTCTGCTTCTTCTACTTCTTCTTCTTATTCTTCTTCTTGTTCTTTTTTGTCTACTACTACTTCTTCTACTTCTTTTTCTTCTTCATCATCATCATCTTCTTCTTCTACTTCTTTTTCTTCTACTTCTTGAAATTCTTCTCCTTCTTCTTCTTCTTGTTCTTCTTCTACTTTTTCTACTACTACTTCTTCTTCTACTTCTTATTCTACTTCTTCCTCAACTTCATATTCCATTTATTCTTCTGCATCTTCTTCTAGTACTTCTTCTCTTCCTTCTTCTTCTTCTTCTTATTCAATTTCTTCTTCTTCTTCCTCTTCCTCTTCTACTTCTTCTTTTTCTTCTTCTTCTTCTACCTCTTCTTCCTCTTCTTCTTTGCCTTCTTCTTCCTCTTCTTCTTCATCTTCCTATTCTTCTTCCTCCTCTTCTACTTCTTCTTCTTCTACTTCTTCCTCTTCTTATTCTACTTTTTCTTCTTCTTCTCAATCTTCTTCCTCTTCTTCCTCTTCTTCTTCTTCTTCTTCTTTACATCTACTTCTTCTTTTTCCTCCTCCTCCTCTTCATCTTCTTCTTCTTCCTCTTCTTCTTCATCTTCTTCTTCTTCTTCTACTTCTACTTCTACTTCTACTACTTCTTCTTCTTCTTCTTGTTCTTCTTCTTTTTCTTTTTTTCCTCCTCCTCCTTCTCTTCTTCTTTTTTTTTCTTTTTCTTCTTTGTCATCATCTTCTTCTTCTTCATCATCATCATCTTCTTCTTCTTCTTCTTCAACAAAGCTTTCTTCTTCTTCTTCTTCTTCTTCTTCTACAGCTTTTTCTTCTTCTCTTGTTCTTCTTTTTCTTCTTCTTCATCTTCTTCTTCTTCATCTTCTTCTTCTTCTTCCTCTTTTTCTTCTTCATCATCTTCTCCTTCTTCTCTTCTTCTTCTCCTTCTTCTTCATCTTCTTCTTCTTCATCTTCTTCTTCTATTTCTTGTTCTTCAACATCACATTATTCTTCTTCTTCTTCTTCTTCTTCTTCTGGTTCTTCTTCTTCTCTTCTTCTTCTTTTTCTTCTTCTTCTTCGTCTTCCACTTCTTCTTCTTCATCGTCTTCCTTCTCTTCTTCTTCATCCTCTTTTCTGTCTTCCTCTTCTACTTCTTTTTCTTCTTCTTCTTCTTCTTTTTCCACTTCTTATTTTACCACTTCTTCTTCTTGTTCTTCACCTTCTTCTTCTCCTTGATCTTCTTCTTCTTCTTTAACCCTTAATCCTTAACCCTTAATCCCTATTCCCTAATCCCTAATCGTTGATCTCTAATCTTTACGACCTAATCCTTTAATCTCTTATCCATAATTTCTAATTTTTAATCCCTTATTCTGAATCACAAATCCATAATCCTGAATTCATAGTCCCAAAACCCTAATCACTAATCTTTTAACATGAACCCCTAATCCTTTGTTCTTAATCACTTAATCCTTAGTCCATAATCATTAATAATTAATCCCTAATCCCTTAATTTGTAAGACCTAAGCCCTAGTCGTATACACTAATCTTTAGTTAATAATCCCAAATTCCAAATCCTTAATCTTTAATACATAATCACTAATCTATAATGCTTAATTTTTAATCCCTAATCCCTACCTCCTTAATCCTTAATCTCCAATCCCTAACACCTAATTCGAATCCCTAAGCCCACCCTCCCTAATCTGAATCCTCCTTTTGATCTTCCTCTTCTTCTTTTACTTCTTCCTCTTCTTCTTCTTCTTCTTCCTCTTCTTCTTCTCCTTCTACTTCCTCTTCTTCTTCTTCCACCACATCTTCTTCTTTGTCTTCCCCCTCTTCCCCTCATCCTCCTCTTCTTCCTCTTCTTCTTCTTCTTCTTCCTCTTCCTATTCCTCTTCTTCTTCTTCCTCTTATTCTTCCTCTTCTTATTCTTATTCTTCTTCTTCCTCCCCTTCCTCTTCTTCTTCTTCTTCTTTTTCTCCTTCTTCTTCTTCCTATTCTTCATCTTCCTCCTCCTCTTCTTCTTCTTCTTCTTCTTCTTCTTCTTCTACCTCTTCTTCTTCCTCTTCCTCTTCTTCTTTTTTTTTCTTCCTATTCTTCTTCTTCTTCTTCTTCTTCGACCTCTTCTTCTTCCTCTTCCTCTTCTTCTTTATTTTCTTTTTCCTATTCTTCTTCCTCTTTTTCTTCTTCCTCTTCTTCATCTTCTTCTTCTTCTTATCCTTCTTCATCTTCTTTTCTTCTTCTTCTTTTTCTTTCTATTCTTCATCTTCCTCTTCTTCTTCTTCTTCTTCTTCTACATCTTTTTCTTCTTCTTTTTCTTCATCTTCTTCATCTTCTTCTTCTTTCTCTTCTTATTCTCCATTTTCTTCTTCCTCTTCTTTCTCTTCTTCTTCCCTTTCTTCCTCTTCTTCTTTTTCTTCTTCTTCTTCTTCTTCTTCTTCTTCTTCTTCTTCTTTCTTCTTCTACTTTTTCTCCTTGTTCTTCTTGTTCTTTTTCTTCTCCATCTTCATCTCCTTCTTCTTCTTTTTTTTGTTGTCTTTTTGTTCTTTTTCTTTTACTTCTTCTTCTTCTTCTTCTTCTCCTTCAATTATTACAACTACTACTACTACTTCTTGTTCTCCTTCTTCCTTTTTCTTTTTCTCTTCTTCTTCATTGCCATCTTCTTCATCTTCTTCATTTCTTCATCTTGTTGTTCTTCTTTTTCACCTTCTCCTTCTTATTCATTTTTTTCTCCTCTTCTTCTTCTTCTTCTTCTCTTACATGTTCAACTTCTTCCTCCTCTTCTCCTTCTTCTTCTTCTTTCTCCTCTTCTTCTTCCTCTTCTTCTTCTTTTTCTCTATCTTCTTCTTTTTAATTTTTTTCTTCCTCGTCTTCTTTTTCTACATTTTCTTCTTCTTCTTCATCTTCTCCTCCATCTTAGACATCTTCTTCATATTCTACTTTCTCTTCGCCTTCTTCTTCTTTTTCTACTTCTTCTTCTCCTTCTTCTTCTTCTTCTTCTTTTTCTTCTTCCTCGACTTGCTCTTCTTCTTCTTCTTCTTTTTCTTCTACTTCTTCTTTTTCTTCTTCTTCTTCTTCTACCTCTTCTTCCTTATAATCTTCTTCTTCTTCTTCTTCATCATCTTCTTCTAATTCTTCCTATTCTTCTTCTTCTTACTCTTCTACTACTTCTTCTTCTTCTTCCACTTGTTTTACTTTTTTTTCTTCTTCTTCCACTTTTTTTCTTCTTCTTCTCAATTTTCTTCTTCTTCTTATTCTTATTGTTATTCTTCTTCTACTTTTACTTCTACTACAACTTCTACTTCTTCTACTTCTTTTACTTCTTCTACTTCATTTTCTTCTTCTCCTCCTTCTACTTCTACTTCTTCATCTTCTCCTTCTTGTTCTTGTTCTTCTTCTTTTTCTACTACTTCTTTTTCTTCTTCTTCTACTACCAGTACTACTTCTTGTTCTTCCTTTTCTTCTTCTTCTTCATCATTTCCTACTTCTTCTGCTACTTCTTTTTCTTCTTCTTCATCGTCTCCTTCTTCTTATTCTTCTTCTTCTTCATCCTCTTCTAATTTTTCTTCTTCATATTATTTTCTTCTTCTTCCTTAACTTCTTCTTCTTCTTCTTCTTCTTCTTCATCATCCTCTTCTTCATATTCTTCTTCCTCTTCTTTTTCTTCTTCAACTATTTCGATATCTTCTTATTTTTCTTCTTCTTCTTCCTCTTTTTGATCTTCATCTACTTATTGTACTTCTTCTTATTGTTCTTCTTCTTGTTGTTGTTCTTCTTCTTCTTCTCATTCCTCCTCTTCCTCTTCTTCTTCTTCCTCTTCTTCTACTTCTTCCTCTTCATCTACTTTCTCTTCCACTTCTTCTTCTTCTTATAGTTCATCTTCCTCCTCATCTTCTTCTCCACTTTATTATTCACCTTCTTATTCTTCTTCTCCTTCTACTTCTTCTTCTTCTTCTTTTTCTTCTTCTTCTTCTTCTTCTTCTTCTTCTTCTTCTTCTACTTCTTCTTCCCCCTCTTGTTCCTCTTCTTCTTCTTCCTCTTCTTCCTTTTCTTCTTATTCTTCTTCTTTTTCATGTTCTTCTTCTTCTTCCTCTTCTTCTTCTTTTTGACTGTTTTCTTGTTGCTGTTGTTGTTGTTCTTATTCTTCTACGTCTTCTTGTTCTTCTTCCTTTTCTATTTCTTTTTTTTATATTTCTACTTCTACTTTTTCTACTTCTTCTTCTTCCACCTCTTGTTTCTCTTCTTCTTCTTCTTCTTTCTTGCTTCTTTGACTTCTTCTTCTTAATGTACTTCTTTTCTTCTTCTTCTTCTTCTTCTTCTTCTTTTTCTTCTTCTTCTTCCTCCTATTCTTCTTCCACTTCTTCCTCATCTTCTTCTTTCTATTCTTCATCCTTTTATTCCTCTTCAACTTCTTTTTCTTCTACTTCTTCTTCCTCATCCTCTTCTTCTTCTTCCTCTTCTTCTTCTTCTTCTTCTTCTTCTTCTTCCTCTTCTTCCTCTTCTTCTTCCTCTTGTTCTTCTTCTTCTTCTTCCTCTTCTTCCTCATCTTCTACATTTTCTTATTCTTCTCCTTTCTGTTCTTCTTTTTCTTTTTATTCTTCTTTCTCTTTTTCTTGTTCTTCTTCTTCTTCTTCATCTTCTTCTTCCTTTTCATGTTCCTCTTCATCTTCTTCTTCTTCATCATTATCATGGGCTTCTTCTTCTTCTTCCTCTTCCATTCCTTTTTCTTTCTCTTCTTCTTCCTCTTGTTCTTGTTCTTTTTCTTCTTCCTCTTCTTTGTCTTCTTCTTCTTCTCCCTCTTCTTCTTTCCCTTCTTGTTCTTCTTGTTCTTCTTTTTCGTCTTCTTCTTCTTCCCTTCTACTTCTTCTTCTTCTTTGTCTTCTTCTTCTTCTTCTTCCCCTTCTACTTCTTCTTCTTCTTTGTCTTCTTCTTCTTCTTCTTCTTCTTCTTCTTCTTCTTTTTTTCCTTCTCCCTCTTATTCTTCTTCTTCTTCCTCTTCTTCTCCTTCTTCATCTTCTTCTTCTTCTTCTTCATCGCCTTCTTCTTCTTCTTCTTCTTCTTCTTCTTTTCTTCTTCTTCTTCTACTATTACTACTACTACTAAAACTACTTCAACTCATACTTCCTGTCTCTCTTCTTTTTCTTTTTCTACTTCTTCTTCATCATCATCTTCTTCATCATCTTCTTCTTCTACTTATGCTTCTTCTCCTTCCTCTTCTTCTTCTTCTTCTTCTTCCTCGTCTTCTTCTTTTACTTTTGTTTCTACTTTTCTTTCTTCTTCTTCTTCAACTTCTTCTTCTTCATCTTCATCTTCTTCTTCCTCTTCTTCTTATAATTATTCTTCATCATCTTCTACTACTTCATCTTCATCTTATTGTCATTCTTCTTCTTCTACTCCTTCTTCTTCTTCTTCTTCTCCTTCTTATTCTTCTTCTTCTTCTTCTTTTTCTACTACTACTACTACTTGTTCTTTTACTTCTACTTTTTCTTTTACTTCTTTTTTTACTTCTTCTACTTCTTCGTGTTCATCTTCTTCTTATTCCTCTTTTTTTCTTCATCATCTTCTTCTTCTTCAACTTGTTCCTCTTCTTCCTCTTCTTTCTCTTCTTCTTCTTCTTCTTCAGTTTCTTGTTCTTATTCTTGTTTTTCTTCTTTATTCTTCTTCTTCTTCTTCTCCTGCTCCTTCATTTTACCTTCCTCTTCTTCTTCTTCTACTTCAGTTTCTAATCCCTAATCCACTTCTTCCTCTTCTCCTTCATCTACTTCTTCCTCTTCTCCTTCTTCTTCTTCTTTTTCCTCTTCTTCTTCCCCTGCTTCCTCATCTTGTTTTTCTTCTTCTTCTTTTTCTCCTTAATCTTCTTCTCCTCCTCCATCATCAACTTCTTCTTCTTCTTCTTCTTCTTCTTTTTCTTCTCCTTCTCCTTCTTTTTCTTCTCCTTGTTCATCTTCTCCTTCTTCTTCTTTTTCTTCTAGTGTTACTGCTACTTCTTCTTCTTCTTCTTCTTCTTCTTCTTCGTCTTCCTCTTCTTCTTCTACTTCTTCTTCTTCTTCTACTACTACTTCTTGTTCTTCTTTTTCTTCTTCTTCTTCTTCTTCTTCTTTTTCTTCTTTTTTTTCTTCTTCATCTTGTTGTTCTTGTTCTTCTTCGTGTTCTTTTTCTTCTACTACTACTTCTTCTTCTTCTTCTTATTTTTCTTCTTCTTCTTCATCTTCCTCCTCTTCTCTTTTTTTTC
Source organism: Vanilla planifolia (assembly GCA_023846275.1). Taxonomy (NCBI): domain Eukaryota; kingdom Viridiplantae; phylum Streptophyta; class Magnoliopsida; order Asparagales; family Orchidaceae; genus Vanilla; species Vanilla planifolia. Next base: position 24,387 of record JAIUJO010000892.1, on the reverse strand, counting down.
TTCTTCTACTTCTTCTTATTCTTCTTTTTCTTCTTCTTCTTCTTCTTCTTCTTCTTCTTCTTCGACTTCTTCTTCTTCTTCTTCTTCTTCTTCTTCTCCTTCTTCTTCTTCTTCCTCCTCTTCTTCTCTTCTTTTTCTTCTTCTTCTACTTCTTCTACTTCTTTTACTTCTTCTACATCTTCCTCTACTTCTTCTACTTCTTCTCCTTCTTCTACTTCTACTTCACCTTCTTCTCCTTCTTCTTCTTCTTCTTCTTCTTCTTCTTCTTCTTCTTCTTCTTCTTCTTCTTCTTCTTTTTCTTCTTCTTCTTCCACCCCCTCTTCTTCTTCGTCCTCTTTTTCTTCTTCATCTTATCAACTGTCATCTTCTTCTCCTATTTCTACTTCTGCTTCTTCTTCTACTACTATTATTACTTCTTCTTCTTCCCCTTCTTCTTCTTCTTCCTGTTCTTCTTTTTCTTTTCTTCATTTTGTTTTTCTTCTTCTTCTTGTCATTTTTTTGTCTTCTGCTTCTTCTTCTTGTTGTTCTTCCTCTTCTTTTTCTTCTTTTCCTTTATTTTTTTCTTGTTCTACTTCTTTTTATTCCACCTCTTATTCCTTATCTTCCTCTTCATCTTCTTTTACTTTTTCCCCTCCCTCTTCTTGCTTCTACTTCTTCTTGTATTACTTTTTCTTCTTAATCATCATCTTCTTCTTCTTCTTCTTCTTCTTCTCTTTTACTTCCTCCTATTCTTCTTCTTTTTCCTCCCCCTTTTCTTCTTCATTTAATTCCTTTCCCCTCCTTCTTCCCCTTCTTTTTCTTCTTCTTCTAACTCTTCATCTCATCCTCTTTTGGCTTCTTCTTCTTCTTCTTCTTCTTCTTCTTTTCCTTCTTCTTTATCCTCGTTTTCTTCTTCTTATTCATCATCTTCTTCTTCTCATTCTTTTTCTTCTTCTTATTCTTCTTCTTCTTCTTCTTCCTCTTCTACTTCTTCTTCATCTTCTTCTACTTTTACTTCTTCTTTTTCTTCTACTTCTTCTATTTGAAATTCTTCTCCTTCTTCTTCTTCTTGTTCTTCTTCTACTTTTTCTTCTATTTCTTCTTCTCCTACTTCTTCCATTTGCTCTTCTTCTTCTGCTACTTGTTCTTCTTGTCCTTCTTCTTCTTTCTCTTTTTCTTCTGATTATTATTTTTATTATTATTCTTCTTCTTCCACTTTCTTTTCTACTACTTATTATTATTCTTCTTCTTCTTCTATTTCTTCTTCTTCTTCTTCTTCCTCTTCCTCCTTATCTTCTTCTTCTTCTTCCTCCTCATCTGCTTCTTCTACTTGTTCCTCCTCTTATTCTCCTTCTTCTTCTTCCCCTACTTCTTCTTCTTCTCCATGTTCATCTTCTTCTTGTTCTTTATCTTCTTTTCATCTTCTTCTTTATCTTCTTCCTCCTTCACTTCTTCTTCTTCTTACTTTTCTTCTTCTTGTTTCTTCTCTACTACTTCTACAACTACTTCTTCTTCTTCTTCTTCTTCTTCTTATTCACTTCTTCTTTCTCCTCCTCCTCCTCCTTCTCTTCTTCTTCTTCTTCATCATCATCATCTTCTTCTTGTTCTTGTTCTTCTTCTTCTTCATCATCATCTTCTTCTTATTCTTTTTCTTCTCATTCTTCTTTTTCATCATCATCATCTTCTTCTTCTTCTTCTTCTTCTACTACTACTACTACTACTTCTTCTTCTTTATCTTCTTCTTGTTCTAGTACCACTACTACTACTACTTCCTTTTCTTCTTCTTCTTCTTGTTGTTTTTCTTTTTCTTCTTCTTCTTTTAATTATTCTTCTCCACCATCTTCAACTTGTTCTTATTCTACTTGTTCTTCTTCTTCTTCTTCTTCTTTTTCTTCTTCTTCTTCTTCTTCTCAATCTTCTTCTTTTGCCTCTCCTTTCTCTTCTTTTCCTTCACCTTCTTCTTCTTCTTACTCTTCTTCTTCTTCTTCCTCCTCTTCCTCTTCTTCTTCTTCTTCTTCTTCCACTTCATCTTCTTCTTCTTCTTCTTCTTCTACTTCAACTTCTACTTCTACTACTTTTTCCTATTCTTTTTGCTCTTGTTTTTCTTCTTCTTCTTCCACCTCCCCTTTTTCTTTTTTATTCCTATTCTTCCTCTTCTTGAACTTCTTCTTCATCTTCTTCAACTACTTCTTCTTCTTCTTCTTCTTCTTCTTCTTCTTTTTCTTCTTCTTCTTCAATGTCATCGACTTCTTCATCTTCTTCTTCCTCTTTTTCTTCTTCTTCTTCATCTTCTTATTCTTCTTCTTCTTCCTCTACTTCTTCTTCTTCTTCTTCTTCTTCTTCCTCATCTTCTCTTCTTCTTCTTCTTCTTTTTCTTCTTCTTCTTCCAACTTCTACTTCTTTTACTTCTTCCTCCACTTCTTCTACTTCTCCTTCTTCAACTTCTACTTCACCTGCTTCTCCTCAACCTTCTTCTTCTTCTTCTTCTTCTTCTTCTTCTTCCTCCTCCTCCTATTCTTCTTCATCTTCCATTTCTTCTTCTTCATCTTCTAGTTCTACTTCTTCTTCTGTTACTGCTAGTACTTTTTCTTCTTCTACTACTACTTCTACTCTTTCTTCTTATTCTTCTTCCTCTTCTTCCTCCTCTTCTTCTTCTTGCTTTTTTTCTTCTTCCCCGTCTTCTTCTTCTTCTTCTACTTTTTCTTCTTCTTCATCTTGTATTTCTTCTTCTTCTTCTTGTCATTGTTCTTTGTCTTCTACTTCTTCTTCTTGTTCTACTTCCTCTTCTTTTTCCTCTTTTCCTTCTTTTTGTTTTTCTTCTTCTTCTTATTGCACCTCTTATTCCTAATCTTCCTCTTCTTTTTCTTCCTCTTCTTCCTCTTCCTCTTCTTGCTTCTACTTCTGCTTCTTCCACTTCTTCTTCTTCTACTAATACTACTTCTACTTCTTCTCCTCTTTTACTTCCTCCTATTTTCTGCTTTTTCTTCCCCCTCTTCTTCTTCTTCTAATTCTTTTTCCATTTCTTCTTCTCCTTCTTCTTATTCTTCTTCCTCGTCGTCTCCTCCTTTTTTGGCTTCTTCTTCTTCTTCTTCTTCTTCTTCTTTTCTTCTTCTTCTACTTCCTCTTCTTCTTCTTCTTCTTCTACTTCTTCTTCTTATTCTTCTTCTTCCTCTTCTTCGTCTACTACTACTTCTTCTACTTCTTCTTCTTCTTCATCATCATCTTCTTCTTCTACTTCTTCTTCTTGAAATTCTTCTCCTTCTACTTCTTCTTGTTCTTCTTCTACTTGTTCTAAGATTACTTCTTCTTCTACTTCTTATTCTACTTCTTCCTCTACTTCTTCTTCCACTTGTTCTTCTGCTTCTTTTTCTACTACTTCTTCTTCTTGTCCTTCTTCTTCTTCTTCTTCTTCTTCATCTTATTCTACTTCTTCTTCTTCATCATCTTCCTCTTCTACTTCTTCATCTTCTTTTTCTTCTTCTTTTTCTTTGCCTTCTTCTTCCTCTTCTTCTTCATCTCCTTATTCTTCTTCTTCTTCTACTCCTTCTACTTCTTATTCTCCTTCTTCTTCTTCTTCTCCATCTTCTTCTTCATCTTCTTCTTCTTCTTCTTTACATCTTCTTCTTCTTCTTCTTCCTCCTCCACTTCTTCTTCTTCATCCTCTTCTTCTTCCTCTTCTTCTTCTTCTTCTTCTTCTTCTTCTTCTTCTTCTTCCTCTTCCTCTTCTTCTTCTTCTTCTTCTCCTTCTTCTTCCTCTTCTTCTCCTTCTTCTTCTTCTTCTTCCTCTTCTCCTTCTTCTTCTTTCTCTTCTTCTTCTCTTTCTACTTCCTCTTCTTCTTCTTCTACCTCATCTTCTTCTTTGTCTTTGCCCCCTTCCCCTCATCCTCCTCTTCTTCTTCTTCTTTTGCCTCTTCCTCCTCCTTTTCCTCTTCTTCTCCTTCTATTTCCTAATCTTCTTCGTCTTCTTATTCTTCCTCTTCTTATTCTTCTTCTTCTTCCTCTTCTTCCTATTCTTCATCTTCCTCTTCATCTTCTTCTTCTTCTTCTTTTTCCTCCTCTTTTTTTTCTTCTTCTTTTTCTTCTTCCTTTTCTTCATCCTCTTCCTCTTCTTCTTCTTGGCACTCTACTTCTTCCTTTTCTGCTTCCACTTCTTCATCTTCTTCATCTTCTTCTTTCTCTCCTTTTTCTTCTTCTTCTTCTTCTTTCTCTTCTTCATCATCGTCTTCTTCCTCTTCTTCTTCTAAATCTTTTTCTTCTTTTTCTTCTTCTTCCTCTTCTTCTTCTTCTCCATCTTCTTCTTCCTCTTATTTTTCTTTTTGTCCTTTTTCGTCATCTTCTTCTTCTTCTTCTTCATCTTTTTCATCTTCTACTTTTTCTCCTTCTCCTTCTTCTTTTTCTTTTTCTTCTCCTTCTTCATCTTCTTCTTCTTCTTCTTCTTCATTGCCTTTTTGTTCTTCTTCTTCTTCTTCTTAAACTATTACAACTACTACTACAACTACAACTACTTTTTGTTCTCCTTCTCCTTTTTCTTCTTTTTCTTCTTCTTCATTGCCATCTTCTTCGTCTTCTTCATGTCTTCTTCTTCGTGTTATTCTTTTTCTCTTTCTCCTTCTTCTTCATTTTTTCCTCCTCTTCTTCTTCTTCATCTTCTTCTTCTCTTACATGTTCAACTTCTTCTTCTTCTTCTTCTTCCTCTTCTTCTGCTTCTTCTTCTTTCTCTTCTTCTTTCCTCTTCTTCTCTCTCTTCTTCCTCTTTTTGATCTTCCTCTTCTTCTTCTTCTTCTTCTTCCTCTTCTTCTTCTCTATCTACTTCCTCTTCTTCTTCTTCCACCTCATCTTCTTCTTTGTCTTTGACCTCTTCCCCTCATCCACCTCTTCTTCTTCTTCTTCTTTTGCCTCTTCCTCTTACTTTTCCTCTTCTTCTTCTTCTATTTCCTTATCATCATCATCATCATCATCTTCTTCTTCTTCTTCTTCTTCTTCTTCTTCTTCTTCTCCATCTTCTTCTTCCTCTTATTTTTCTTCTTGTTCCTTTTCGTCATCTTCTTCTTCTTCTTCATCTTTTTTTCATCTTCTACTTATTCTCCTTCTCCTTCTTCTTCTTCTTTTTCTTCTCCTTCTTCATCATCTTCTTCTTCTTCTTGTTCTTCTTCTTCTCCATTGTCTTTTTGTTCTTCTTCTTCTACTTCTTTTTCTTCTTCTTCTTCTTCTTCAACTATTACAACTACTACTAGAAGTACAACTACTTTTTGTTCTCCTTCTCCTTTTTTTTCTTCTTCTTCTTGTTCTTCATTCTCTCCTGCTCCTTCTTCTTCATTTTTTCCTCTTCTTCTTCTTCTTAATCTTCTTCTCAATCTTCTTCTTCTCTTACATGTTCAACATCTTCTTCTTCTTCTTCTTTCTCTTCTTTTGCTTCTTCTTCTTTCTCTTCTTCTTTCCTCTTCTTCTCTCTCTTCTTCCTCTTTTTGATCTTCCTCTTCTTCTTCTTCTTCTTCTTCTTCTTCTCTTTCTACTTTCTCTTCTTCTTCTTTCACCTCATCTTCTTCTTTGTCTTTGCCCTCTTCCCCTCATCCTCCTCTTCGTCTTCTTCTTTTGCCTCTTCCTCTTCCTTTTCCTCTTCTTCTTCTTCTGTTTCCTCGACATCATCTTCTTCTTCTTCCTCCTCTTCGTATTTTTCTCCTTCTTCTTCCTATTCTTCATCTTCCTCTTCATCATCTTCTTCTTCTTCTTCTTCATCATCCTCTTCTTCTTCTTCTTCTTCCTTTTCTTCTTCCTCTTCCTCTTCTTCTTCTTCTTCTTCTTCTTCTTCTTTTTCTTTTGCTTCTTCTTCTTTCTCTTCTTCATCATCGTCTTCTTCTTCTTCTTCTTCTAAATGTTTTTCTTCTTCTTTTTCTTCTCCTTCTTCTTCTTCTTCTTCTCCATCTTCTTCTTCCTCTTATTTTTCTTCTTGTTACTTTTCGTCATCTTCTTCTTCTTCTTCTTCTTCATCTTTTTTCATCTTCTACTTTTTCTCCTTCTTCTTGTTTTTCTTCTCCTTCTTCATCTTCTTCTTCTTCTTCTTCTTCATTGTCTTTTTGTTCTTCTTCTTCTACTACTACATCTTCTTCTTCTTCATTGTCTTTTTGTTCTTCTTCTTCTACTACTACTTCTTCTTCTTCTTCTTCTTCAACTATTACAACTACTACTACAACTACTACAACTACAACAACAAATAGTACTTTTTGTTCTCTTCTCCTTTTTCTTTTTTTTTGCTTCTTCTTCATATCAAACTTCTTCGCCTTCTTCTACGTCTTTTTCATTTCTTCTTCTTCTTGTTCTTCTTTTTCTCCTTCTCCTTCTTCTTCATTTTTTTTCCTCTTCTTTTTCTTCTTCTTCTTTTCTTACATGTTCAACTTCTTCTTCTTCTTCTTCTTCTTGTTATTCTTCTTCTTAATCTTCTTCTTCTTTCTTCTTCTTCTTTTCTACACCTTTTTCTACTTCATTTTTTTCTTCATCTTCTTCTTCTTCTCCTTCTTCTTCTTCTTCCTCTTCTCCTTCATTCTTCTTCTTTCTCCTCTTCTTCTTCCTCTTCTTCTTCTTTTTCTCCATCTTCTTCTTTTTCATTTTTTCTTCCTCGTCTTCTTTTTCTTCTACTTCTTCTTCATCATCTTCTCCTCTATCTTAAAATTCTTCTTCTTATTCTACATTCTCTTCGCCTTCTTCTTCTTCTTCTACTTCTACTTCTCCTTCTTCTTCTTCTTCTTTTCTTCTACATCTACTTCCTCTTCTTCTTCTTCTTCTTTTACTTCTACTTCTTTTTCTTTCTTGTTCTTCTACCACTTCTTCTTCATAATCTTCTTCTTCTTCTTCTTCTTCATATTCTTCTACTTTTTCATACTCTTCTTCATCTTCCTCTTCTACTTCTTCTTCTTCTTATATTTCTTCTACTTCTACATCTTCTTCTACTTCTTTTACTTCTTCTACTTAGTTTTCTTCTACTTCTCCTTCTTTTACTTCTACTTCTTCTACCTCTCCTTCTTTTTCTTCTTCTTCTTCCTCTTCTTTTTTTTCTACTTGTTCTTCTTGTTCTTCTTCTTCTACTACTACTACTACTTCTTGTTCTTCCTTTTCTTCTTCTTCTTCTTCTTCATTTTCTACTACATCTTCTTCTTCTTCTTCTTCTTTATCGTCTCCTTCTTCTTCTTCTTCTTCATCCTCATCTACTTTTTCTTCTTCATATTATTTTCTTCTTCTTCTTCTTCTTCATGCTCCTCTTCTTCTTATTCTTCTTCCTCTTCTTCTTGTTCTTCTAATATTTTGACTTCTTCTTTTTCTTCTTCTTCTTCTTCTTCTTCTTCTTCTTCTTCCTCTTTTTGATCTTCTTCTACTAATTCTACTTCTCCTTAATGTTCTTCTTCTTCCACCTCTTCTTCTACTTCTTCTTCTTCTTCATTTACTTCCTCTTCCTCTTCTTCTTCTTCCTATAGTTCATCTTTCTCCACATCTTCTTTTCCTCCTTCTTCTTCTCCTTCTTATTCTTCTAAGCCTTCTTCTTCTTCTACTTCTTCTTCTTCTTCTAATTCTTTTTCTTCTTCCTTTTGTTCCTCTTCTTCTTCTTCCTCTTCTTCTTCTTTGTGGTGTTCTTCTTCTTCTTCCCTTTCCTCATCTTCTTCTTCTCCTTTTTCTTGTTGTAGTTGTTGTTGTTCTTTGTCTTCTACTTCTTCTTCTAGTTCTTCTTCCTTTACTCTTTCTTTTTTTTATTTTTCTACTTCTACTTTTTCTACTTCTTCTTCTTCTTCCACCTCTTGTTCCTATTCTTCTTCTTCTTCTTCTTTCTTCTTTGACTTTTTCTTCTTAAACTACTTCTTTTTCTTCATCATCATCTTCTTCTTCTTCTTCTTCTTCTTCTTCTTCCTTCTTTTCTTCTTCCACTTCTTCCTCTTCTTCTTTCTCTTCTTCATCCTCTTCAAATTCTTTTTCTTCTTCTTCTTCTTCTTCCTCAACCTCCTCTTCTTCTTGTCCCTCGTCCTCCTCTTCTTCTTCCTCTTCTTCTTCTTCTCCTTCTTCTTCTTCTTCCTCTTCTTCCTCATCTTCCACATTTTCTTGTTCTTCTTCATTCTCTTCTTCTTCGTCTTGTTCTTATTCTTCTTTCACTTTTTCTTATTCTTGATCTTCCTCTTCTTCTTCTTCTTCTTCTTCCTCTTCCCCTCTTACTCTTCTTCTTCATCATCATCTTTTGCTGCTTCTTTCTCTTCTTCTTCTTCCACTCCTTTTTCTTTTGCTTCCTCTTCCACTTCTTCTTCTTCTTCTTCTTCTTCTTCTTCTTTTTCTACTTCACCTTCTTTGTCTTCTTGTTCTTCTCCTTCTTCTTCTTTCCCTTCTTGTTCTTCTTGTTCTTCTTTTCCCTCTTCTTCTTCCTATTCTATTTATTCTTCCTCTTCTTCCCCTTTTTCTTCTTCATCTTCTTCTTTTTCTTCTTCTTCTTCTCCTCCTTTTTCTTCTTCTTCCTCTTCTTTTTCTTCTTCTTCTTCTTCTTATTTTTCGCCTTCTCCCTCTACTTCTTCTTCTTCACCATTTTCTCCTTCTTCATCTTCTTCTTTTTCCTCTTCTTCTTGTTCATCGCCTTCTTCTTCTTCTTCTTCTTCTTCGACTTCTTTACTTTTTCTACTACTATTAGTACTACTACTAGTACTACTACTTCTTCTCCTTCATCTTTTCCTTTTTCTACTTCTTCTTCATCATCATCTTCTTCAACGTCTTCTTCTTCTTCTTCTTCTTCTTCTTCTACTTCTTCTCAATCCTCTTCTTCTTCTTCATCTTCTTCAACCACTTCTTTTTCTTCTTCTTCTCGTTCTTTTTCTACAACTACTACTTCTTCTTCTTCTTCTTCAACTTCTTCTTCTTCAACTTCTTCTTCTTCTTGTTCTTCTTCTTCTTTTTCTTCTTCTTCTTCTTCTTCTACTTCTTCTTCATATTCTTCATCATTTTCTTCTTCTTCTTCTCGTTCTTCTTCTTCTTCTCCATTTTATTCTTCTTCTTCTTCTACTCGTACTACTACTTGTTCTTTTACTTTTACTTTTTCTTCTACTTCTTTTTCTACTTCTTCTACTTCTTCGTGTTCTTCTTCTTATTTCTCTTCATTTTCTTCTTCTTCTTCTTCTTCCACTTGTTCCTCTTGTTCTTCTTCTTCTTCTTCTTTTTCTTCTTCTTCTTCTTCTTCTTTATGCTTCTTCTTCTTCTTTATTTTTCTTCTTGTTCTTCTACTTCTTTATTCTTCTTCTTCTTACTCTTCTTCTTCTTCTTCTTTTTTCTTCCCCTTCTTCATCATCTTCTTCTTCTTCTACTTCTTCTTCTTCTCGTTCTTCTTCTACTTTTTACACTTCTTCCCTAGATTCCTCATCTTGTTTTTCTTATTTTTCTTTTTCTTCTTCTTCTTCCCTTCATCCTCCATCATCAACTTCTTCTTCTTCTTCTTATTATTATTATTATTATTATTTTTCTTCTCTTTCTCCTTCTTCTTCATCTCCTTCTTCTCCTTCTTCTTCTTTTTCTCCTTCATCTTCTACTACTTCTGCTACTTCTTCTTCTTCTTCTACTTCTTCCTCTTCTTCTTAACCTTCTTCTTCTTCTTCTTCTTCTTCTATGCCATCATCATTTTATTATTCTTGTTCTTATTCTTCTTCTTCTTGTTCTTCTTCTTCTATGTCATCATCATTTTATTATTCTTTTTCGTATATTTCTTCTTCTTCTTATTCTTCTTCTTGTACTTCTTCCTCTTCTTTTCTTCTTCTTCTTCTTCTTCTTCTTCTTCTGCTTCTTCTACTTCTTCGTGTTCATCTTCTTCTTATTTCTCTTTGTTTTCTTCTTCTTCTTCTTCATCTTCTTCCACTTGTTCCTCTTCTTCTTCTTCTTCTTTTTCTTCTTCTTCTTCTTCTTCTTCTTTATTCTTCTTCTTTATTCTTCTTCTTGTTCTTTATTCTTCTTCTTCTTCTTCTTCTTCTTCTTTTCTTCTTCTTCTTCTTCTTCTTCTTCTTCTTCTTCCTCTTCTTCTTTTTTCTTCCCCTTCTTCATCATTATCTTCTTCTTCTTCTAGTTCTTCTTCTTCTTCTTCTTCTTCTTCTTCTTCTACTTTTTCCACTACTTCTTCCCTTGCTTTCTCATCTTGTTTTTCTTCTTTTTCTTTTTCTTCTTCTTCTTCTCTTCCTCCTCCATCATCAACTTCTTCTTCTTCCTCTTGTTCCTCTTGTTCTTCTTCTTCTTTTTCTTTTTCTTCTCCTTCTCCTTCTTCTTCATCTCCTTCTTCTCCTTCTTCTTCTTCTTCTTCTTCATCTTCTACTACTGCTGCTACTTCTTTTTCTTCTTTGTCATCATCTACCTCTTGTTCTTCTAGTTCTTCCTCTTCTTCTTCTTCTTCTTCTTCTACTTCCTCTTCTACTTCGTTTTTTACTTCTTCTTCTTCCACTTCTTCTTCTTCTTCTTCTTTTTCTACTGCTACTTCTTCTTCTTCTTCTTCTTCTTCTTCATCTTCTTCCTCTTCTTCTTCTTCTTCTTCTTCTTTTTGCTTCTTCTTCTTCTTCTTCCTCTTCTTCTTCCTTCATATCATCCTCTTCTTCTTCCCCTTCTTCTTCTTCTTCTTCTTGCTCTTCTTCCTCAACTTCTTCTTCTTTGCCTTTTTTCTATATCTAGATATTTTTCTTCTTCTTGCTCTTCTACTTCTTCTTCGTTTTCTTCTTTTTCTTCTTCTTTTTCATCTACTACTGCTTCTCCTTCTTCTTCTTCATTTTCTTCTTCTTCTTCTTCTACTTCTTCTACTTCTTTCACTTGATGTACTTCTTCTTTTACTACTTCTATTCCTTTTGCTACTTGTTCTTCTGCTTCTTCTTCTTCTTCTTCTTCTTCTTCTTCTATTTTTGCTTCTTCTACTTCTTCTTCTTCTTCTTCTTCTTCTTCTTCATCTTGTGCTTCTTCTTGTCCTTCTTCTTCTTCTTATTATTATTCTTCATCTTCTACTTCTCTTTTTTTTTTTTTCTTCTTCTTCTTCTTCTACTTCTTTTTCTTCTTTTTCATCTTCTTCTTCTTTTTCTTCTACTTCTACTTCTTCTTCTTCTTCTTCTTATTCTTCTTCTTCATCTTTTTGTAATTTTCTTCTTTTACTACAACTTCTTCCTCTTCTTCTTCTTCTTCTTCTTCTTCTTATTCTACTTCTTCTACTTCTTCTTCTTCTTCTTCTCCTACTTCTTCATCATCTTCTTCTTCTTCTTCATCTTCTTCTTGTTCTTCCTTTTCTTCTTCTTTTTCTTCTTCTTCTACTATTTATTCTTCTACTACTTGTTCTTCGTTATCTTCTTCTTCTTCATCTCTTCTTTTACTTCTTTGATTTCTTCTTTTTTTTCTTCTTCTTCTTTCGTTTCCTCTTCATTATAATCTTCTTCTTCTTTATTTTCTTTTTCTTCTTCTTCTTTTTCTTATTTTTCCTCTTCCTCCTCTTATTCGTCTTCTTCCGCTTCCTCTTCCTCTTCTTCTTCTTTATTTTGTTCTTCTTCTTCTTCTTCTTCTTCTTCATATTCATCTTCTTCTTCTTCTTCTTCATCTTTGTCCTCTTCTTCTTCTTCTTCTTCCTCTTCCCCTTATCTTCTTATACCTCGTCTTCCTCTACCTCTTCTACATCTTCTTCTTTTACTTCTTCATCTTCTTCATCTTCTTCCTACTTCCTTCTTCTCTCCTCCTTTTTTTCTTTCCTCTTTCTTCTTCTTTCTTTTTCTTCTTCTTCCTCTTCTTCTTCTTCTTCTTTCCCTTCTTCTTCTTCTTCTTCTTGTTCCTCTTCTTCATTTTCTTCTTCTTCTTTTCCTTAATCTTCTTCTTCTTCATCACCTTCGCTTTCTTCTCTTTTTCTTTTTATTCATCTTTTTCTACTTCCTCTTTCTATTCT
>JAIUJO010000892.1:0-5000 GCA_023846275.1 Vanilla planifolia | reverse complement strand
TCTTCCCCTTCTTCATTTCCAACTCTTTCTTCTTCTTCTTATTCTCAATCTTCATCATCATCTTCTTCTTCTTCTTCTTCTTGATGTTTTTCTTACTCTTCTTCGTCCTCTTCTTCTTCTTCATCTTCTTCTTCTCCTTTTTCATCTTCTCCTCTTTATCATCTTCTAGTTCTCTTTGTTCTTTTACTTCTTTTGCTTCTTCTTCTTCTTCTTCTTTTCTTCTTCTTTCTTCATATTCTTTTTCATATTCTTTTTTTCCTCTCAATCTTCTTCTTCTTCTTCTCTTTCATCATCTTCTCGTTCTTCTTCTTCATCTTCTTCGTCTCATCCTTCTTCTTCATCTGCTTCTTGTTCTCCTTCTTTTTCTTCCTCTTTTTCTTCTTCTTCTTCTCCATCTTCTTCTTCTTCTTCTTCTTCTCCTTCTTCTTCTCCTTCTTCTTCTTCTTGTTCTACTTCGTCTTCTCCAGCTTCTTATTCTTCTTCTTCTTCTTCCCCAACTTCTTCTTCTTCTTCTTCTTCTATCCACTTCACCTTCTTTTTCTTCTTCTTTCTCTTGTTCTTCTTCTTCATCTTCTTCATCTTCTTCCTCTTCTTCTTCTTCTTCTTTTCAATAATCATCATGATCAACATCAGCATCATCATCATCATCTTCTTCTTCTTCTTCTTCTTCCTTGTACTCCAACTTCTGTATTTCTTCTTCTTCTTCTTCTTCTTTTTCTTCTCCTTCTTCTTTCTTTTTCTTCTCCTTCTTCTCCCCCTACTTCTTCTCCTTCTTCTTCTTCTTCTTCTTCTTCTACTTCTTCTTCGTCTTCTTCTTCTTCTTCAACTTGTTATTCTTCTTCTTCTTCTTTTTCTTCTTCTTCTTCTACTTCATCTTCTACATCTTCTTCTTCTCCTTCTTCTCCTTTTTCTTCTTCTTCTTCTTATTCTTCTTCTTCTTCTCCTTCGACTTCTTCTATTTCTTCTTCTTCTTCTTCATCTTGTCCTCCTCCTGCTCCTTCTCCTTCTTCTTCATGTCTTTCTTCTTTTTCTTCTTCATCTTCTTCAACTTCTTCATCTTCTTTTCCTTCTTTTTCTCCTCCTCCTCCTCCTCCTCCCTCTTCTTCTTCTAGTTGTACATCCTCTCCTTCTTCTCCTTCTTCTTCATGTTCTTCTTTTTCTTCTTCATCTTCTTCCTCTTCTTATTCTTCTTCTTCTTCTTCTTCTTCTTTTCCCTCTTAATCTCCTTCTTCTTCTTCTTTGCCTTCACCTTCTTTTTATTTTTTTTTCATTCTTCTTCTTCATCATCTTCTTCTTTTCTTCTTCTTCTTCTTCTTCTTGTTCATCTTCTGCTTCATCTTCTTCTTCTTCTTCCTCTTCCTCTGCTTCTTTTTTTTTGCAACTTCTTCTTCTTCTTCTACTTTCTTCGTCTTCTTTTCTCCTTCTTCTTCATGTTCCCCATTATCTTCTTCTTCGTCTTCTTCTTCTCTTCTTTTTCTTCTTCTTCCTCTTTTTCTTCTTCTTCTTCTCCTTCTTAATCTTATTCTTCTTCTTCTTCTTCTTCTTCTCTTTCTGCTTCTTCTTGTTCTTCATCGTCTTCCCCTTTTCTTCTTTTTCTTGTTTTTTTATTCTTCTTGTTCTTCTTCTTCCTCTTCTTTCTCTTCTTCCTCTTCTTCTTCTTCTTCTTCTTCTTCTTATTCTTCTTTTTCTTCTTCTTCTTCTACTTCATCTTCTTCTTCTTCTTTTTCTTATTCTACTTCTTCTTCTTCTTCTTCTTCTTCTTCTTCCTTTTCTTCTTCTTCCTCTTCTTTTTCACCTTTTTTTACTTGTACTTCTACTTCTAATTCTTCCCCTTGTTCTTCCTTTTGCCCTTCTTCTTCTTCTTCCTCTTCTCCTCCTTAATCTCCTTCTTCTCCTTCTCCTTTTTCTTCTTATGCTTCTTCCTCATCCACTTCTTTTCTTCTTCATCTTCTTCTTTGTCTTCCTCTTCTACTTCTTCTTGTTCATCTTCTTCTTCTTCTTCTTCCCCTTCTTCTTATTCATTTTCTTCATCTACTTTTTCTTCTTCTACTTCTTCGTCTTCTTCTTCTTCCAACTCCTCATTTCTTCTTCTTCTTTTTCTTCTACTTCCACTTCTTCTTCTTCTTCTTCTTCATCTTCTTCTATCTCTTCTTCTTCTTCTTCATCATCACGTTCTTCTTCTTCATCTTCATTCTTCTTCTTCTTCTTCTTCTTCTTCTACTTCTTATTGCTCCTCTTCTTCTTCTTCTTCTTCTCCTTCTCCTTCTCCTTCTTCTTCTTATTCTTCTTCATCTTCTTCTTCCTCCTCCTCTTCTTCTTCAATCCCCATCTTCTTCTTCTTCTTCTTCGTATTCTTTTTCTTCCTCATCTCCTTCACCATCTACTTCTTCTACTTCTTATTCTGAATCTTCATTATCATCATCATCAACTTTTTCTTCTTCTTCTTCTTATTCTTGTTTTTCTTCTTCTTCTTCTTTTTCTTCTTCTTTGCCATCTCCAACTTCTTTTTCTTTTTTTCTTTTCCATCGTCTTCTTCTTCGTCATCTTCTTCTTCAGGTTCCACTTCTCATTCTTGTTCTTCTTCTTGTTATACTCCTTTTTCTTCTTCTTCTTCTTCTTCTTCTTCTTCTTCTACTACTACTTCTTCTACTTCCTTTTCCTCTTCATACTCCTCCTTCACCTCTTCTTCTTCTTCTTCATCATCTTCTTTTTCTTCTTCTTCTTCTTCTAATTTTTGTTCTTCTTCTTCTTCTTCTTCTTCATCTTCTTTTCCTCCTCCTCCTCCTCCTCCTTGTTCTTCTTGAACTTCTTCATCATCATCTTCTTTTTCTCCTCCTCCTCCTCCTACTCCTTCTTCTTCCTCTTCTTCTTCTTCTACAACTTCTCCTTCTTCTCCTTCTTCTTCATGTTCGTCTTTTTCTTCTTCTTCTTCTTCCTCTTCTTCTCCTTGTTGTTGTTCTGCTTCTTCTCCTCCTCCTTAATCTCCTTCTTCTTCATCATCTTCACTTTCTTTTCTTCTTCTTCTAATTCTTCCCATTCATCATCTTCTCCTTTTCTTTTTCTTCTTCTTCTTCTTCTTCTTCTCTTCATCGTCTTCTTCCTCTTCTTCTTCTTCCTCCTCCTCCTCTGCTTCTTTTTTCCATCTTCTTCTTCTCCTTTTACTTCTTCCTCTTCTTTTTCTCTTTCTTCTTCTTGTTCCCATGCTCTTCTTCTTCTTTTTCTTCTTCTTGTTCTTATTCTTCTTCTTCTTCTTCTTCTTCTTCTTCTTCTTCTTCTTCTTCTACTATACTACTACTACTTCTTCTTTTCTTCTCCTTCTTAATCTCTTTCTTCTTCTTCCTTTCTTCTTCTTCTTCTCTTTCTTCTTATTCTTCTTCTTGTTCTCGTTCTTCTTCTACATCTTCTGAATCCTCTTCTTCTTCCTCTTCTTCCTCCCCATCTTCCTCATCTTCTTCTCCTCCTTCTTCTTTTTCTTCTTCTTCTTTTTCGTTTTCTTCTTCTTCTTCTTTCTCTTTTTCTTCTTCATCTTCTGCTTCTGCTTCTTCTTCTTCTTCTTCTTCTCTTACTAATTCTTCTTCATCTTGTTCTTCTTATCTTACTAATTCTTCTTCTTCATCATCTTCTTCTTCTTCTC
This sequence comes from Vanilla planifolia, assembly GCA_023846275.1. Classification (NCBI taxonomy): domain Eukaryota; kingdom Viridiplantae; phylum Streptophyta; class Magnoliopsida; order Asparagales; family Orchidaceae; genus Vanilla; species Vanilla planifolia. The sequence goes on along the minus strand of JAIUJO010000892.1, from coordinate 1,366 downwards.
CTTCTTATTCTTTCTCTTTTTATTCTACTTCGTCTTCTTCTTGTACTTCTTCTTCTTCATCATCCTCTTCTTCATCACCTTTTCTTCTTCTTCTTCTTCATCTCGTTCTTCTTCTTCTTCTTCTTCTTCTTCTTCTTCATTTCTCCTTCTCCTTCTTCTTCTTCTTTTTCTTCTTTTTCTTCTTCATCATCTTCAACTTCTCCATTTTTATTTTACTAATAATTCTTTTGCTTCTTCTTCTTCTTCTTCTTCTTCTTTTTCTACTCTTTCTTCTTCTTCTTCTTCTTCTTCCTTCCTCTTCTTCTCCATCTTCTTCTTCTCCTTCTTCTTCTTCTTCTTCTTCTTCCTCCATTTCTTATTCTTCTTCTTCAACTTCTTCTTCTTTTCTTTCATCTTCCACATCTTCTACTTGTGCTACTTCTTCTTCTTCTTTTTCTTCTTCTTCTTCTTCTCCTTCTTCTTCCTTTTTAGTCTTCTTCTTCCTTTTTAGTCTTCTTCTTGTTCTTCTTCTTCTACTTCTTCTTCTTCTTCTTCTCTTCTTCTTCTTCTTCTTCTTCTTCATCTTCTTCTTCTTCTTCTTCATCTTCTTCTTCTTTTTCTTCTTCTTCTTCTTCTTCTTCATCATCTCCTTCTTCTTCTTCTTATTCTTCATCTTCTTCTTCTTCTTCTTCTTCATCTTCTTCATCTTCTTCTTATTCTTCATCTTCTTCTTCCTCTTCTTCTTCCTCTTCTTCTGCTTCTTCTTCTTCTTCTTCTTCTTCTTCTTCTTCTTTTTCTTCATCTTCTTCTTCTTCTTCTTCTTCTTCTTCTTCATCTTCTTCTTCTTCTTCTTCTTCTTCTTCTTCTTCTTCTTCTTCTTCTTCTTCTTCTTCTTCCACTTCTTCTTCTTTTCCTTCATTTTCCTCTCTTCTTCTTGTTCTTGTTCATCTTCTTCTTCTTTTTTTTCTTCTTTTTGTTCTTCTCCTTCTTCTTTTACATCTTCTTCTTCTTCTTCTTCTTCTTATACTTCTTCCTCTTCTCTTTATTTTTATTATTGTTATAATTATTCTTCTTCTTGTTCTTCTTCCCCATCTTGTTCTTCTTCTTCTTCTTGCTCATCTTATTCTTCTTCTTTTTCTTCTTCTTCCTCTTCTTCTTTTTCATCTTCGTCTTCTTTTTGTACTAACTCTTCTGCTTCTACTTCTTCAAATTTTTGTTCTTCTTCTTTTACTTCTTCTTTCTCTTCCTATTCTCCTTTTTCTTCTTCTTCATCTTCTTCTTCTTCTTCTATTTCTTTTTCTTCTTCTTTTTCGTCTTCTTTTTCTTCTTCTTCTTCTTCCTCTTTTTTTACTTCTTTTGCTTATTTATTTTATTATCATATAATAAT
>JAIUJO010001494.1:377500-380000 GCA_023846275.1 Vanilla planifolia | reverse complement strand
AAAAATTAATTGAACTAGAAGAAGAAGAAGAAGAAAATGCAATAGGTGAATAACTAGAAGAAGAAGAAGGTTAAGTAAAAGAAGAAGAAGGAGTAGAAGAAGATGAAGGAGAAGAGGTAAAGAGGAAGAAGAAGAAGAAGAAGAGGAAAAAGAAGAAGAAGGAGAAGAACAAGAAGAAGAAGAAGAAGAAGAAGAAGAAGGAGAAGAAGAAGAAGAAGAAGAAGAAGAAGAAGAAGAAGAAGAAGATGAAGAAGTCAAAGAAGAAGAAGAAGAAGAAGAAGAAGAAGAAATAGGAAAAGAAGAAGAAGAAGAAGAAAAAGAAGTGGTTGAAGAAGAAGAAGAAGGAGAAGGAGAAGAAGAAGAAGAAGAGGAGAAAGATGAAGAAGAAGAAGACGTAGAAGAAGAAGGAGAAAAAGAATAAGAAGAAGATGATTAAGAAAAAGAAGAAGAAGAAGGGGAAGAAGAAGAAGAAGAGTGAGAAGAAGAAGAAGAAGTAAAAGATGAAAAGTAGAAGAAGAAGAAGAGGGAAAAGAAGAAGAGGAAGGAGAAGAGGAGGAAGAAGTAGAAGTAGAAGCAGAATAAGAAGAAGAAGAAGAAGATGAAGAAGAAGAAGAAGACAAAGAAGAAGAAGAAGAAGAAGAAGAAGGGGAAGAAGAAGTAGAGGAAGAAGAAGGAGAAGAAGAAGAAGAAGAGGAATACGCTAAAGAAGAAGAAGGCGAAGAAGAAGACAAAGACAAGAAGAAGAAGAAGAGGAAGGACAAGGCAAGAAGAAAAGAAGAAGAAGAGGAAGAAGTAAACAAAGAAGAGGAAGTATAATAATAAGAAGAAGAAGAAAAAGAAGAAGAAAATGAAGAAAAAGAATAAAAAGAAATAGAAGATGAAGAAGAAGAAGAAGAAGAACAAGAAAAAGAGGACAAAGAAAGAGAAGAAGAAGGAAAAGAGGACGAAGAAAAAGAAGAAGAAGAGAAAAAAGATGAAGAAAAGATAGAAGAAGCAGCAGAAGAAGGAGGAGAAGAAGAAGAAGAAGAAGAGGAGGAAGAAGATGAAGAAGAAAAGCAGGAGGAAAATTCAGAAGAAGAAGAAGAAGGAAAAGAAGAAGAAGATGATGATAATGAACAGAAGGAACAAAACAAGAAGAAGAAGAGGAAGAAGATAAAGAAGAAGAAGAAGAAGAAGTAGAAGAAGAAGAGCCTAAAGAAAGAAGAAGAAGAAGAAAAAGAAAAAGTAGAAGAAGATTAAGAATAAGTAGATGGAAAAGAAGAAGGAGATGAAGAAGGATTGAGAGATGAAGAAGAATTAGAAGGAAAAGTTGGAGAATAAGAAGAAGAAGGAGGAAGTGGAGGAGGTGGAGAAAAAAAAGAAGAAGATGAAGAAGAAGAAAAAAAAGAAGAATGGAAAGAAGAAGAAGAAGTAGGAGAAGGAGAAAAAGAAGAATGAGAAGAAAAAGTAGAACAAGAAGACGAAGAAAAAGAAGAACAGGAAGAAGAAGAGAAGGAAGAACCAGAATAAAAAGAAGAAGAAGATGACGATTAAAAAGAAGAAGAAGCAAAAGAATAGAAAGAAGAAGAGAAAGAAGAGGAGGAAGTAGAAGAAGAAGAATAAGTAGTAGAAGAAAAAGAAGAAAAAGAAGAACATGAAGAAAAATTATGAAGAGAAAGAAGAAGAAGAAGAAGAAGAAGAAGAACTGGAAGAAGAAGAAGAAGAAGATGAGGGAGAAGAAGATGATGATGATGATGAAGAAGAAGAAGGAGAAGAAGAAGAAGAAAAAAAAAGAAGTAGAGGAAGGAGAAGACGAAGAAAGAGAAGAAGAAGAAGAAGAAGAAGAAGTAGAAGAAGAAGTAGAAGAAGAACAAGTTGATCATGAAGAAGTAGAAGAAGTTGAAAAGAAGAAGTAAAACAAGAAGAAGAAGAAGTGGAAGAGGAAGAACAATAAGAAGACGAAGAAGAAGAGGTGGAAGAAGAAGAAGTAGAAGAAGAAGAAGAAGTGGAAGAGGAAGTAGAATAAGAAGTATTAGAAGAAGAAGAAGATGAAGAAGAAAAAGAAAAAGATAAGGAAGAAAATGAAGAAGAAGGGAAAAAAAAGAAGAACAAGAAGAAAAAGAAGAAGAACAAGAACAAGAAGAATTACAAGAAGGGACAAAGAAGAAGAAGAAGAAGAAGGAGAAGAAGAATTAGTAGTAGTAGTAGTATTAGTAGTAGTAGAAGAAGAAGATGGAGGTGGAGAAGAAGGAGAAGTAGTAAAAGTAGAAAACGACAAAGAAGAAGAGAATGTAGAAGAAAAAGATGAAGAAAAAGAAGAAGAGGAAGAAGAAAAGGAGGAAGAACAAGAAGAAGAAGAAGAGGGAGATGAAGAAGAAGAAGGAGAGTAAGATGAAGAGAAAAAAGAAGAAGAAGAAGAAGTTGAAGAAGAAGGAGAAGAAGAAGAAGTAGATGAAGGAGAAGAAGAAGAAGAAAAAATAGAAGTAAAAGAGATGGAGTAGAACAAGAAGAAGATGATGAA
>JAIUJO010001494.1:370000-372500 GCA_023846275.1 Vanilla planifolia | reverse complement strand
AAGAAGAAGAAGAAGAAGAAGAAGAAGGAGGTGGAGAAGAAGAAGAAAAAAAGATTAAGAAGAAGAAAAAGTAGAAGAAGGCAAAGAAAAAGAAGAAGAGGAATAAGAATTCGAGGAAGAAGGAGGAGGAAGCGGAGGAGGAGAAGAAGAAGAAGAAGAAGAAGAAGAAAAAGAAGAAGAAGAAGAAGAAGAAGAAGATGAAGCAGAAGTAGAAGATGACGAAGAAGAAGAAGGCGAAGACGAAGAAGAAAAAGAAGAAGAAAAGGAAGGGGATGAATAAGAAGAAGAAGAAGAAGAGAAGATTATGATGTTGAAGAAGAAGAAGAAGAATAAGAAGGAGAACCAGAAAAAGAAGAAGAGGAAGAATAAGAAGAAGAAGAAGAAGAAGAAGAAGAAGAAGAAAAAGAAGAAGAGAAGGAGTAGAAGAAGATGTAGGAGAAGAAGAAGAAGAAGAGGAAGTAGTAGTAGTAGCAGTTAGTAGAAGAAGGAAAAGAAGAAGAAGAAGAAGAAGAAGAAGAAGAAGTAGAAGAAGAAGAAGTAAAAGAAGTAGAAGAAGAATGAGGAGAAGAAGCAGAAGAAGTGGAAGATGGAGATGAAGAAGAAGAAGAAGATGATGAAGAAGGAGAAGAAGAAAAAGAAGAAGATGAAGAAGGAGGAGGAGGAGGAGGAGGAGGAGAAGAAGAAGAAGAAGAAGAAGAAGGTGGGAAAGAAAAAGAAGAAGTAGAGGGAGAAGAAGAAGAAGAAGAAGAAGAAGAAAGAGATGATGGAAGAAGAAAAACTAGTAGAACATGAAGAAAAATTAGAAGAATAACAATGTGAGGAGGAAAAGGAAGAAGAAGAAGAAGAAGTATAGAAGAAGAAGAAGAAGAAGAAAGAGAATAACAAGAAGAAGAGAAAGAGAAAAAGAAAAAGAAGAAGAAGATAAAGAGAAGAGGGAGAAGAAGTAAAAGAAGATGAAAGAAGAAGAAGAAGAAGAAGAAGAACAAGAATAACAAGATGAAGTAGTGAAAGAAGAAAAAGAAGAAGAAGAAGAAGAAGAAGAAAAAGCCGAAGTTGAAGAAGAAGAAGAAGAAGAAGAAGAAGAAAAAGAAGAAAAAGAAGAAGAAGGAGAAGAATAAGAAGGGGAAGAAGAAGTAATAGACGAAGAAGAAGAAGAAGAAGAAAAAGAAATAAAACCACAAGAAGTAGTAGAGGAATAATAATAATAATAACAAGAAGAAGAAAAAATAAAACTAGAAAAAGAAGAACAAGAGGAATAATAATAATAATAATAAAAAACAAAGAAGTAGAAAAAAGAAAAAGAGAAAGAAGAAAAAGAAGAAAAGAAGGAGGTGTAGAAGAAGAAGAAGAGAAAAAGGAAGCAGAAGACGAACTAGAAGAAGAAGAAAAAGAAGATAAAAATGAAGATGATGATGAAGAAGAGGAAGAAGAGGAAGGAAAATAAGAAGAAGAAAAGGGAATGAAGAAGAAGAAGCAGAAGAAGAAGAACAATAAAAAGAAGAAGAGAAGAAAAAGAAGAAGAGAAAAAGAAGAAAAAGAAGGAAAAGAACAATAAGAAAAAGAAAAACGAGAAGAAGAGGAAGAAGATGATGAAGTAGAACAAGAAGAAGAAGAAGAGGAAGTAGAATAATAGTAATAACAATAGTAATATTACTAATAATAATAATAATAATAATAATGATAGTAATAATGTGAAGGAGAAGAAGAAGGAGCGAGAGGAGGAGGAGGAGAAGAAGATGAAGAAGGAGATTAAGAAGAAGAAAAAGTAGTAGAAGAAGAAGGAGAAGAAAAGAAGAATAAAAAGAAGAAGAAGAAGAAGAAGAGGAAGAACTAGAAGAAGAATAAGTCCAAGAAGAAGAAGAAGAGGAAGAAGAAGAAGAAGAGGAAGAAGAAGGAGAAGATGAAGAAGAAAAAAAAGACGAAAACATAGAAGAACAAAACCAAGAAGTAAAGGATGGAGAAGAAGAACAAGGGGAAGCAGAAGAAGAAGAGGAAGAAGTAGAAGAAGAAGAAGGACAAGAAGAAGAAGATGAAAAAGAGGAAGAAGAAGAAGATGACAAAGAAGAAGAAGAAGGAGGTGGAGGAGGAGAAGAATCAGAAGAAGAAGGAGAAGGAGAAAGAAGAGGGGAACAAGAAGAAGTAGAAAAAGAAGAAGAAGATGAAGAAGAAGAAGGTGATGATACTGAAGGAGAAGGAGAAGAAGAAGAACAAGAAGAAAAAGGAGTAGAAGAAGAAGATGAAGAAGAAGAAGAACAAGGGGAAGAAGAATGAGAAGAGGAGAAGAAAAATAAGAAAATAATGAATAATAAAAATAATAATAACAATAGTAATAATAATAATAATATTAATAACAGTAATAATAAGATGATGATGAAGAAGAAGAACGACAAGAAGAAGAAAAAGGTGAAGAACAAGAAGAAAAAGAATAAGAAGTAGTAGAAGAAAAAAAAGAAGAAGGAGAAGAAGAAGAAGGATAGGAAGATGAAGATGATGAAGAAGA
>JAIUJO010001494.1:352500-362500 GCA_023846275.1 Vanilla planifolia | reverse complement strand
AAGAAGAAGAGGAACAATTAGAAGTAGAAGAAGAAGATAGAAGAAGTAGAAGAAGAAAAGAAAAAGAAGAAGGAGAAGAAGAAGACAAAGATGTTGAAGAAGAAGAAGAGGAAGAAGAAGAAGAAGAAGAAGAAGAAGAAAATAAGAAGAGGAACAAGAAGTAATAGAAGAAGAAGAAGACGAAGAAGGAGAAGGAGGAGGAGGAGGAGGAGAAGGTTTTGAAGAAGAAGAAGAAGAAGAAGTAGTAGTAGTAGAAAAGAAGTACTGGAAGAAGAAGAAGAAGAAGAGAAAGAAGAAGAAAAGGCAATAGAAGAAGAAGAAGAAAAAGAAGAAAAAGAAGAACTAAAAGAAGAAGAGGAGTGGAAGGAAGAAGAAGAAGAAGAAGAAGAAGAAGATGTATAAGAATATAAGAAGAAGAAGAGAAAGAAGAAGAAAAAGGAGAAGAAGAAAATGAACAAGAAGAAGAACAAGAAAGAGGAAAAGAATAAGATAAAGAAGAAGAAGAAGAAGAAGAAGGAGAAGAAGAAGAAGAAGAGGAAGAAAGAGGAGGAAGAAGAAGAAGAAGTAGAAGAAGTAGAGGAAGGAGAAGTAGAAGAAGAAGAAGAAGAAGACGAGGAAGGAGAAGAAGAAGGAGGAGGTGGAGGGGGAGGAGGAGGAGAAGAGGAAGAAGAAGAAGAAGAAGAAGTTGGAAAAGGGGAAGAAAAAGATGAAGAAGAAGAAGGAGAAGAGAAGAAGAAGAAAATGATTTTGATGAAGAAAAACTAATAGAAGAAGAAGAAGAAAAAGAGGAATGAGAGGAGTGGGAGGAAGAAGAAGAAGAAGAAGAAGAAGAAGAAGAAGAAGAAATATAAGAATAACAAGAAGAAAAAGAGAAAAAAGAAGAAAAGGAAGAAGAAGAAAAAGAAAATGAAGAAAATGAAGAAAATAAAAAAGAAAAAGAAGGATAAGATAAAGAAGAAAAAGAAGAAGAAGAAGAAGAAGAAGATGAAGAAGAAAAAGATAAATAATAATAGCAATAATATTAGTAATAGTAACAATAACAATTATAATAAGAAAAAAATAGTAGTAGAAGAAGAAGAAGAAGAAGAAGGTGAAGAGGAAGGAGTAAAGGAAGAAGAAGAGGAAGAAGTAGAAGAAGAAGAAGAAGAAGAAGAAGAAGAAGAGGAAGAAGGAAAAGAAGAAAGGGAAGAATAGGAAGAAGTAGAAGAAGAAGAACAAGAAGAAGATAATGAAGAAGAAGAAGAAGATGAAGAATAAGAAGGAGAAGAAGAGGAAGAAGTTGAAGAAGAAGAAGAACAAGAAAAAGAAGAAGAAGATTAATAATAATAATAAGAAGTAGAAGGAGAAAAAGAAGAAGAAGATGGGGAAGATGAAGAGGAAAAGAAGAACAAGAAGAAGAAGAAAAGGAAGAAGAAGAAGAAGATTAAGAAGAAGAGTAAGAGGAAAAAGAAGAAGAAAATGGAGGAGGAGGAGGAGGAGGAAGAGAAGACGGAGAAGAAGAAGAAGAAGAAGAAGAAGAAGGTGCAGAAGAAGAAGAAGAAGAAGAAGAAGTAGATGAAGAAGAAGAAGTTGAAGAAAGTAAGAAGAAGGACATGAAGAAAAAGAAGAAGAAGATGATGAAGAAGAAGAAGATGATAAAGAAGAAGAAGTAGAAGAAAAAGAACAAGAACAAGAACAAGAAAAAGACGGAGCAAAAGACAAAGAAGAAGAAGGACATGAAGATGGAGAAGAGGAAGAAGAAGAAGAAGATGAAAAAGAAGAGGAGAAAGAAGAAGAAGTAGAAGAGGAAGAAGAAGAAGTTGAAGGAAAAGGAGAATAATAAAAATAAGAAGAATTAGTACATGAAGGAGAAGAAGAAGGAATAGTAGAAGAAGATGGAGAAGAAGATGAGGAAGAAGAAGAAGAATAAGTAGTAGAGGAAGAAGAAAAAAAAGGAGAAGGAGAAGAAGAAGAAGAAGAAGAAGAAGAAGAAGAAGAGGAAGAAGAGGAGGAAGAAGAAGAAGAAGAAGGAGAAGAAGAAGAAGAAGATGAAGAAGAGAAAGAAGAAAAAGAAGTAAAAGAAGTAATAGCAGAAGTGGAGGAATAGATAGGAGAAAATTTAGAAGAAGAGGAAGTACAAGAACAGATAGGAGAAGATGAAGAAGAAGAAGAAGTAGAAGAAGAAAAGAAGAAGAAAATGAAGAACAAGAAGAAGAAAAGGAAGATGAAGAAGAAGAAGATGAAGAAGTAGTAGAAGAAGAAGTAGTAATAGAAGAAGAAGAAGAAGAAGAAGAAAAAGAAGAAGAAGAAGGGGAAGAAGAAGAAGAAGAAGAAGGAGAAGGAGAAGAAGAAAAAGGGGAAGGAAAAGATGGAGAAGAAGAAAAAGTACAAGAAGAACACGAAGAAAAAAAGAAGAGGAAGAAGAAGTAGCAGTAGAAGAAGAAGAAGAAAAAGAAGAAGAAGAAGAAGAATAAGGAGAACAAGAAGGAGAAGAAGAAGAAGAGGAAGAGGAAGAAAAAAAGTAGTAATAGTAGAAGAAGAAGAAGAAGAAGAAGAAGAAGAAGAAAAAGAAGAAGAAGAAGGGGAAGAAGAAGAAGAAGAAGAAGGAGAAGGAGAAGAAGAAAAAGGGGAAGGAAAAGATGGAGAAGAAGAAAAAGTACAAGAAGAACACGAAGAAAAAAAGAAGAGGAAGAAGAAGTAGCAGTAGAAGAAGAAGAAGAAAAAGAAGAAGAAGAAGAAGAATAAGGAGAACAAGAAGGAGAAGAAGAAGAAGAGGAAGAGGAAGAAAAAAAGTAGTAATAGTAGAAGAAGAAGAAAAAGAAGATGAAGAAAGAGAAATATAAGAGGTAAAAGAAGAAGAAGAAGAAGAAGAAGAAGAAGAAGAAGAACAAGAAGAAGAAAAGAAGAAGAAGAAGAAGAAGAAGAAGAATAATGTGATGGAGAAGAAGAAGAAGAAGAAAAAGAATAAGATAAATAATAATAGTAATAAGATTAATGGTAATAATAGTAACAATAATGACAATAAGAAAGAAAAAGAAGAGGAACAAGAACAAGAAGAAGGCAAAGAGGAAGAAGAAGAAAAAAGTGAATAAAAAGAAGAAAGGGTATAGGAAGAAGAAGAAGATCGAGTAGAAGAAGAAGAAGAAAAAAAAAAGAAGTAGATGTAGAAAAAGAATAAGAAGGAGAAGAAGAAGAAGAAGAAGAAGAAGAATAATAATAATAATAATAAGTAGAAGAAGGAGAAGAAGAAGAAGAAGATGGGGAAGATGAAGAAGAGAAGAACATACAAAAGAAGAAGGGAGAGAAGAAGAAGAAGAAGAAGAAGAAGAAGAAGAAGAAGATGAAGAAGTAGAAGAAGAAGACAACGATGATGATGATGAAAAAGAAGACGAAGAAGAAGAAGAAGAAGAGGAAGAGGAAGAAGAAGAAGGAGGAGGAGGAGGAGGAGGAGGAGAATAAGATGGAGAAGAAGAAGAAGAAGAAGTAGAAGAAGAAGAAGAAAAAGAGAAAGAAGAAGAAGAAGGAAAAGAAGAAGAAGAAGTAGAAGAAGAAGAAGAAATTGAGGAAATTAAGAAGAAGAAGAACATGAAGAAGAAGAAGAACATGAAGTTGAAGAAGAAGAAGAAGAAGAAGACGAGGAAGAAGTAGAAGAAGAAGAAAAATGAGAATAATAATAAGAAAAAGAAGGAATGGTAGAAGAAGATGGAGAAGAAGATGGGGAAGAAGAAGGGGAAGAATAAGTAGAAGAAGAGGAAGAAGAAGAAGAAGAAGGAGAAGAAGAAGGAGAAGAAGAAGAAGAAGAAGAAGAAGAAGAGGAAGAAGAAGAAGAAGATGAAGAAGAATAAGAAGAACAAGAAGAAGAAGAAGAAATAGAAGTAGTAGTAGAAGTGGAAGAAAAGATAGCAGAAGATGAAGAACAATAAGTAGAAGAAGAAAAGTAGAAGAAAATAAAGAACAAGAACAAGAAAAGTAAGATGATGATGAGGGAAAAGAACAAGTATAATAAGAAGAAGAAGAAGATAAAGAAGAAGAAGAAGGAGAAGGAGAAAAAGAAGAAGAAGAAGGGGAAGGAGAAAAAGAAGAAGAACAAAAAAAAGGTGGAGAAGAAGAAAAAGTAGAAGAAGAAGACGAAGAAAAGAAGAAGAGGAAAAAGTAGTAGTAGAAGAAGAAGAGGAAAAAGAAGAAGTAGAAGTTGAAAAAGAGGGAGAAGAAGAAGGAGAAGAAGCAAAAAAGGAAGAAGAAGAAGAAGAAAAAGAAGAAGAAGAAGATGATGATGATGATGAAGAAGAATGATAATAAGAATAAGAAGAATAAGAAGAAGATGAAGAAGTTGTTGAAAAGAAGAAGAAGAAGTAGAATTAGAAGAAGAAAAATATGATAATGAACAATAATAGTAATAATTATAATAAGAAAAAGAAGAAAAAACAATAAGGAGAAGTGGAAGAAGAAGAAGAAGAAGAAGAAGGAGAAGAAAATGAAGAAGAAAAAGAGGAAGATGAAGAACGAGAAGACAAATTAGAAAAAGATGAAGAAGACGAAGAAGAAGAAGAAGTTAAAAAAGAAGAAGAAGAAGATGAGGAAGAAAAAGAAGAAGGAGAAGAAGAAGAAGAAGATGAAGAAGAAGAAGAAAGAGAAGATGATTAAGAATAAGAAGAAGAAGAAGAAGAAGAAGAAGAGGAGGAGTGAGAAGAAGAAGAAGATCATGATGATGGAGAAGAAAAAGAAGAACAAGAGGAAGATGAAGAAAAAGAAGATGTAGAAGAAGAAAAAGAAGAAGAAGAAGAAGAAGAAGAAGAAGAAGAAGACGAAGAAGAAGAAGAATGAGAAGAAAAAAAGAAGAAAAAGAATATTAAGAAGAAGATGAATAGTAACACGAAGAAGAAAATGAAGAGGAAGTAGAAAAAGAAGACAAAGAAAAAGAATATGAAGAAGAAGAAGAAGTTGACGAAGTAGAAGAAGAAGAAGTAGAAGACAAAGAAGAAGATTAAGAAGAAGAATAAGTAGAAGAAGCAGAAGACAGAAAAGAAGAAGAAGAAGAAGAAGAAGAAGAAGAAGATGGTGAAGAAGAAGAAGAAGGCGAAGAAGATTAAGAGGAATAAATGGAGGAAGAAGAAGAAAAGAAGAAGAAGAAGAAGAAGGAGAAGAAAAAGATGAACAAGAAGACTAAAAAGAAGAATAAGAAGAAGAAGAAGAAGAAAAAGAAGAAGAAGAAGAAGAAGAAGAAGAAGAAGAAGAAGAAGAAGAAAAGGATGAAGAAGATGAAGAAGGAGAAGATGAAGAAGAAGAAGGCAAAGAAGGAGGAGAAGAAGAAGAGAGAAGAAGAATAAGAAGAAGACGATGATGAAGAAGAAGAAGGAGAAGAAGAAGAAGAAGAAGAAGAGGAAGAAGAGAAGAAGGAGAAGATGAATAAGAAGAAGAAGAAGGAGAAGATGAATAAGAAGAAGAAGAAGAAGAAGAGAAAGAAGAAGAAGATAAAGAAGACGAAGACGAAGAAGAAGGAGGAGAAGAGGAAGAAGAAAAAATATAAGAAGAAGAGTTAGACGAAGAAGAAGAATATGAAGAAGAAGAAAGAGAAGTGGAATGAAAGGGAGAGGAGGAAGAAGACGAAGAAAAGAAGAAGAAGATAGAAAAAAGAAGTAGAAGAAGAAGAAGAAGAAGAAGAAGGAGAAGAAGGAGAGAAGAAGAAGATGAATAAGAAGACAAAGAATAAGAATAAGAAGAAGAAGAAGTAGAAGGGGAAGGAGAAAAAGAAGAAGAAGAAGAAGTAGAAGAAGCAGATGAAGAATAAGAATAAGAAGAAGAAGGAGAAGGAGAGGAAGAAGAAGAAGAAGAAGAAGAGGAAAAAGAAGAAGAGGGAGAAGAAGAAGAACAAGGACAAGAAGGAAAAGAAGAAGATGAAGAAAAAGGGGAGGAAGAAGTAGAAGAAGAAGACGAAGAAGAAGAAGATGATGTTGATGATGAAGAAGAGGAAGATTAAGAAGAAGAAGAACAAAAGTAGAAGTAGAAGTAAAAGAAGAAGAGGAAGAAGAAGAAGAAGAAGAAGACAAAGAAGAAGATGAAGAAAAAGAAGAAGAAGATGAATATGAAGAAGAAGAAGAAGATGAAGAAGAAGAATAAGAAGAAGAAAAATAAGAAGATGAAGAAGAAGAAAGAGATTACAAAGGAGAAGAAGAAGATGAAGAAGATGAGCATGAAGAAGAAGAAGAAGATGAAGAAGAAGAAGAATAAGAAGAAATAAAAGAAAAGAAGGAGAAGAAGAAGAAGAAGAAGAAGAAGAACACCAAGAAGGACAAGAAGAAGAAGAAGAAGAAGAAGGAGAAAAAACAAGAAGAAGAAGAAAAAGAAGAACAAGTAGAAGAAGAATAACAAGAAAAAGAAGGAGACGAAGATGTAGAAAAAGAAGAAGTAGAAGAAGAAGGAGAAGAAGAAGAAGAAGGAGAAGGAGAAGGAGAAGAAGAAGAAGAAGAAGAAGAAGAAGAAGAAAAAATGAATTAGAAGTAGAAGAAGAAGAAGAAGAAGAAGAAGAAGAGGAAGAAGAAGAAGAAGAAGTAGAAAAAGAAGAAGAAGACGAAGAAGAAGAAGAAAAGAGAAGAAGAAGAAGAAGAAGAAGAAGTTAAAGATGTTGAAGAAGAAGAAGACGAAGAAGGGGAAGATGAAAAAGACGAAGAAGGCAAAGAAAAAGAAGAAGAAAAGTAAGAAGAGTAAGAAGAAGAAGAAGAAAAAGAAGGAAAAGGAGAAGAAGAAGAAAAAGAAGGAAAAGAAGAAGAAGAAGAAGAAAAAGAAGAAGGTGAACATTAAGAAGAAGTAGGAGAAGAGCAAGAACAAGAAGAAGAAGAAGATGATGATGATGAAGATGATGAAGAAGATGAAGAAGATGAAAACGAAGAAGAAGAAAAAGAAGAAGAAGAAGAAGAAGAAGAAGAGGAAGAAGAAGAAGAAGAAGAAAGAGAGGAAGGAGAAGAAGGTGTAAAAGAAGGACAAGAGGAGGAAGAAGAAGAAGAAGAAGAAGGAGAAGAAGAAACAGAAAACAAGAAGAATTGGAACAAGAAGAAGGAGAAGAAGAAGAAGATGAAGGTGACGAAGAAGAAGAAGAAGAAGTAGAAAAAGAACAAGAAGATGACGAAGAAGAAGAAGAAGAAGAAGTAGAAGAAGAAGAAGAAGAAGATTAAAAAGAAGAAGATGAAAAACAAGAAGAAGAAGATGTAAAACAAGAAGAAGAAGAAAAAGAAGAAGAAGAAGAAGAAGAAGGAGAAGAATGAGAAGAATGAGAACAAGTTGAAGAAGGAGAACAAGGAGAGGGAGACAATAAGGAATAAGCAAGAGGAGAAGAAGAAGAAGGAGAAGAAAAAGAAGAAGAAGAAGAACAAGTTGAAGAACAAGAAGAAGAAGAAGATGAAGAACAAGAAAAGGAGGAAGAAGACTAAGAAGAAGATGAAGAAGAAGAAGACAAAGAATAAGAAGAAGAAGAAGAAGAAGAAGAAGAAAAATTGAATAAGAAGGCGAAGAAAAAGAAGAAGAAGAAGAAGACAAAGAAGATGATGGTGATGTTGATGATCATGATGATGAAGAAGAAGAAGACGAAAAAGAAGAAGACGAACAAGAGGAAGAAGAAGAAGGCAAAGACAAAGAAGAAAAGGAAGAAGAATAAGAAGAAGAGGAAGAAGAAAAAGAAGAAGAAGAAAAAGAAGAAGAAGAGGGAGAAGAAGTAGAAGAAGAAGAAGGGGAAAGGAGAACAAGTAGGAGTAGATAAAGAAGAAGAAGAAGAAGAATAAGAATAAGAAGAAGAATGAGAAAATGAATAAGAAAAAGGAGAAGGAGAAGGAGAAGAAGAAGAAGAAGAAGTAGAAAAAGAGGGAGAAGAAGAAGAAGAAGATGAAGAAAAATAATAAGAAGATGAAGTAGAAGAAGATGAAGAAGGAGAAGAAGAATAAGATAGAGAAGAAAAAAGGAGAAGATTGTGAAGAACAAGAAGAAGACCAAGAATATAAATAATAATTATAATAATAATAATAATAATAAGATGAAGTAGAAGAGGTAGAACAAGAAGAAGAAGAAGAAGAAGAAGAAGAAGAAGAAGTTGAACAAGAAGAAGATGAAGAAGAAGAAGAAGATGATGAAGACAAAGAAGAAGTAGAAAAGAAATAAGAAGAAGAAGAAGAAGTAGAAGAAGATGTAGAAGTGGAAGAGGATGGAGAAAAAGAAGAAGAAGAACGATAACTAGAAGAAAAAGAGGAAGAAGAAGAAGAAGATGATGAAGAAGAAGATGTAAAAGAAGAAGACAACAAGAAGAAGATCAAGATGGCAAAGACAAAGAAGAAGAAGAAGAAGTAAAAGAAGTATTAGAATTATGAAGAAGAAGAAGAAGAAGTGGGGAACAGAGAAGAAGTAGAAGAAGACGAAGAAGAAGAGGAAGAAGAAGAAGACAACGATGAAGAACAAGCAAAAGATGAAGAAGAAGAAGAAGTAGAAGGAGAAGGAGAACAAGAAGAAGTAGAAGTAGAAGAAGGAGAAGAAGAAGGGGAGGAAGAAGAAGAAGGAGAAGCAAAAGAAGAAGGAGAAGAAGAATAAGAAGAAGAAGAAGAAGATGATGATGATGATGGTGAAGAATAAGAAGAAGAAGAAGAATAAGAAGAATGAGAATAAGAAGAACAATAAGAGGAAAAAGAACAAGGAGAAAAAGGAGAAGGAGAAGAAGAAGAGGAAGAAGAAGAAGAAGAAGAAGGTGAAGAAGATGATGAAGTAGAAGGAGAAGAAGAACATAAAGAAGACAATGAAGAAGTGGAAGAAGAAGAAGAAGATGATGATGATGATGAAGAAGAAGAATAGAAAAAGGAAGAAGAAGAAGATGATGAAGAAGAAGAAGAAGACGAATAAAAGGAAGATAAAGAAGAAGAAGCAGAAGAACAAGAACAAGAACAAGAACAAGAAGATGACGATGACTAAGAAAAAGAAGAAGAAGAAGAAGAAGCGAAAGAAGATGAAGAAGATGAAGAAGAAGATGAAGGAGAAGAAGAAGAAGAAGAAGAAGAAGAAGATGAATAAGAAGACAATGAAGAAGATGAAGAAGAAGAAGAAGAACAAGAAGAAGACGAAGAAGAAGAATAAGAAGAAGAAAAAGAAGAAGAAGGAGAAGACAAAGAAAAAGACGTAGGAGAAGACGAAGAAAAAGAAGAAGAAGAAGAAGAAGAAGAAGAAGTGGAAGACGAAGAAGAAGAAAAAAGGAGAATAAGAACAAAAAGAAGAAGAAGACTGAGAAGTTGAAGAAGTAGAAAGGGAAGAAGCAGAAGAAGAAGAAGAAGAAGAAGAAGAAGAAGAGGAAGGAGAAGACGAAAAAGGAAGAAGAAGAAGAAGAAGAAGTAATAGTTGTAGAAGAAATAGAAGAAGAAGAAGAAAAAAAACAAAGAAGAAGAAGAAGAAGACAAAGAAAAAGAAGGAAATGATGAATAACAAGAAGAAGAAGAATAAGAAAGAGAAGTCATAGAGGAAAAGAAGAAGAAGAAAAAGAAAAAGAAGAAAGAGAATAAGAAGTTGAAGAAGAAGAAGAAGAAGAAGAGGAAGACAAAAAAGAAGTAGTAGATGAATAAGAAGAACTCGAAGAAGAAGAAGAAGAAGAAGAATAAGATGAAGAAATAGAAGAAGAAGAAAAAGAAGACCATGACGAAGAAGATAATGGAGAAGAAGATGAAGAGAAGAAGTCGAAGAAGAAGAAGAATAAGAAGAGTTAGAAGGACATGTAGAAGACGAAGAGGAAGAAGAAGTAGAGGAAGTAGAAGAAGAAGAAGATAAAAAAGAAGAAGATGAAGAAGAAGGAGAAGAAGGAGAAGGAGAAAAGGAAGAAGAAAAAAAAGAAGAAGAAGAAGAAAAGAAAGAAGAGGAAGAAGTAGAAGAAGAAGATGAAGGAGAATAAGAAGAATGGGAAGAAGAAGAAGAAGAAGATGGTGAAGGAGGAAGAAGAAGAAGAAGAAGAAGAAGAAGAAAAAGAAAAAAATTTGAAGAAAAAGAAAAAAAATTGAAGAAAAAT
>JAIUJO010001494.1:345000-347500 GCA_023846275.1 Vanilla planifolia | reverse complement strand
ACGAAGAAGAAGACGAAGAAGAAGAATATGAAGAAAAAGACAACGAAGAAGATGATGAACAAGAAAAGAAGAAGATGAAGAAGAAGAATAAGAAGACGAAAAAGAAGGAGAAGGAGAAGACAAAGAAAAAGAAGTAGGAGAAGAAGAAGAAGAAGAAAAAGAAGAAGAAGAGGAATTAGAAGATGAAGAAGATGAAAAAGGAGAAGAAGAAGAAGAAGAAGAAGAAGACAGAGAAGTTGAAGAAGAAGAAGAAGAAGAAGAAGAAGAACAAGAAGAAGTAGTAAAAGAAGGAGAAGAAGAAGAAGAAAAAAGACAAAGAAGAAGAAGAAGAAGAAGAAGAAGGAGAAAAAGAAGGAGATGATGAATAACAAGAGAATAAGATTAAGAAAGAGAAGTCATAGAGGAAAAAAGAAGAAGAAAAAGAAAAAGAGGAAGGAGAATAAGAGGATGAAGAAGAAGAAGAAGAAGAAGACGAAGAAGAAAAGGAAAAAGAAGAAGTAGAGAATGAACAAGAAGAACTGGAAGAAGAAGAAGATGAAGAAGAGGAAGAAGAAGAACAAGAAGAAGATATAGAAGAAGAAGAAAAAGAAGATGATGACGAAGAAGATGATGAAGAAGAAGATGAAGAGAAGAAGCCAAAGAAGAAGAAAAAGATGAAGAAGAAGAAGACAAAGAATAAGAAGTTGAAGAAGAAGAAGACAATGAAGAAGATGAAAAAGTTGATGAAGAAGAAGAAGAAAAAAAAGAAAAAGAAGAATAAGGAGACGAAGAAGAAGAACGTGAATTAGAAGAAGAAGAAGAAGAAGAAGAAGTTGAAGATGAAGAAGAAGAAGATGATGATGATGAAGAAGAAGGCAAAGAAGAAGAAGAAGAAGAAGAAGAAGAAGGATGAGCAAGAGAAAGAAAAGAAGAAGAAGAAGTAAAAGAGGAAGAGCAAGAAGAAGAAGAAGGAGAGGAAGAAGAAGAATTAGAAGAAGAAGAAGTAGAAGAAGAAGAAGAGGAAGAACAAGAGGAAGAAGAAGATGAAGAAGAGGAACAAGAAGAAGATGAAGAAATCGAACAAGAAGATGGAAAAGAAGAAGATGAAGAAGAAGAAGAAGAAGAGGAAGAAGAAGAGGAACAAGAAGTGGAAGAAGAAGAAGAAGAAGAGGAAGATGAAGAAGAAGATGATGAAGAAGAAGGGAAGAAGAAGAAGAAGAAGAAGAAGAAGAAGATGAAGAAGAAGGAGAAGAAGAAGAAGAAGAAGACTAAGATGATGAAGAAGAAGAAGACGAAGAAGAAGGAGAGGAAGAAGAAGAAGAAGACGAAAAAGGAGTTAAAGAAGGAGAAGAAGAAGTAGGAGAAGAAGAAGAAGAAGAAGATGATGATGATGAAGACGATTATGGAGAGGAAGAGGAAGATGAAGATGAAGAAGAAGAAGAAGTCACAGAAGAAGAAGACGAATAAGAAGAAGAAGACGAATAAGAAGAAGAGGAAGAAAAAGAAGAGGAGGATGAAGAAGAAGAAGAAGAAGATGAAGTAGGAGAAAAAAGGATGAAGAAGAAGAGGAAGAAGAAGACAAAGAAGATGAAGAAGAGAACAAAGAAGAAGAAGAAGGAGAAGAAGTAAATGAAGAAGAAGAAGAGGAAAAAAAGAAAAGAAGTAGAAGACAAAGAAGAAGAAGAAGAAGGAGAAGGCAAAGAAGAAGTAGAACAAGAAGAAAAAGAAGATGAAGAAGAGGGAAATGAAGACGATGACGAAGAGGAAGAGGAAGAAGAACAACAAGAAGAAGATGAAGAAGAAGAAGAAGAAGAAGAATTTGATGAAGTAGAAGAAGAAGAAGAAAAAGAAGGAGAAGAAGTGGAACGAAAAGAAGAAGAAGAAGAAGAAAGAGAAGCAGAAGAAGAAGATGGAGAAGGAGAAAAAGAAGATGATGATGACTAAGAAGGAGAAGAAGAAGGAGAAAAAAGAAGAAGACTAAGAAGAAGAAGAAGAAGATGAAGGAGGAGGAGGAGGAAGAGAAGAACAAGGAGAAGAAAAAGGAGGAATAGGAGGAGGAGAAGAAGAAGAAGATGATGATGATGATGATGAAGAAAAATAAGGAGAAGAAGAAGAAGAAAAAGAAGAAGAAGAAGAAGAAGAAGATGATGCAGAAGAACACGATGACAAAGTAGAAGACGAAGAACTAGAAGAAGGAGAAGACGGAGAAGGAGGAGGAGAAGAAGAAGAAGAAGATGAAGAAGAAGAAGGAGAAGAAGATGAAGAAGACAAATACCTAGAAGAATAAGAATTCAAAGAAGAAGGAGAAGGAGAAGAAGAAGAAGAAGAAGGTAGAAAAGAAGGAGTAGAAGAAGAACGAGAAGAAGGAGGAGAAAAAGAATGAGAAGAAGAAGAAGTAGTAGATGGCGATGATGATGATGATGAAGAAGAAGAGGTAGGAGAAGAAGAAGAAGAAGGAGAGGAAGCAGAAGAAGAAGAAGATGAAGAAGAAGAAGAAGAAGACGAAGAAGAGGAGGATGAA
>JAIUJO010001494.1:337500-340000 GCA_023846275.1 Vanilla planifolia | reverse complement strand
AAGACGAAGAACAAGAAAAAGAAGAATAATAAGAAGAAGAAGACAGAGAAGAAGTAGAAGAAGAAGAAGAAGATGATGATGATGAAGGAAAAGAAGATGATGAAGGAGTAGTAGAAGAAGAAGAAGAAGAAGAACAAGAACAAGAAAAAGAATTCAAAGAAGAGGAAGTGGAAGAAGAATAAGAAGAAGAAGAAAACGAACAAGGAGAAGAAGAAGAAGAAGAAGAAGATAAAGAAGACAATGATGTAGTAGAAGAAGAAAAAAAACAAATAGAAGAAAAAGAAGAAGTAGAAGACAAAGAAGAAGAAGAAGACAAACAAGAAGAAGAAGAAGAAGAAGAACATGAAGAAGAAGAGAAGCAGAAGTAGTCGAAGAAGAAGTCAAAGAAGATGCAGAAGAAGAAGAAGAAGAAGGCAAAGAGAAAGAGGGAGAACAAGAAGAAGACAAAAAAGACAAAGAAGAAGAAGAAGAAGAATAAGAAGAAGACATAGAGGAAGATGAAGAAGAAGAAGAAAAAGATGGAGAAGAAGAAGAAGAGAAGAAGAAGAATAAGAAGAAGAAGAAGAAGAAGAAAAAGAAGAAGACGAAAAAGAAGAAGAAGAAGAAGAAGCAGAAGAAGAAGAAAAAGAAGAAGCCGAAGAAGAACAAGATTAAGACGAGTAAGAACAAGAAGTGGAAGAAGAAGAAGAAGAAGAAGAAGTAGAAGAAGAAGAATAAGAAGAAGAAGAAGAATAAAAAGGAGGAGGAGAAGAAGAAGAAGAAGAAGAAGAATATGAAGAAGAAGAAGAAGAAGAAGAAGTAGAAGAAGAAGAAGAAGTAGAAGAAGAAGGGAAAGAAGGAGAAGGAAGAAGAAGAAGAAGAAAGTAGAAGGAAAATACAATGAAGATGAAGAAGATTGAGAAGAAAAAGAAGAAGATGTAAGAGAATACGAAGACAAAGAAGAACAAGAAAAAAATGAAGAAGGAGAAGAAGAAGAAGAAGAAATCAAAGAAGAGGAAGAATAGCAATAGTAATAATAATACTAATAAGTAGAAGAAGTAGTAGAAGATGTAGAACATTAAGAAGAAGAAGAAGAAGAAGAAGAAGAAGAATAAGAAGAAGAAGAAGAAGAAGAAGAAGAAGAGTCGAAGAAGCAGAAGTCGAAGAAGAGGAAGAAGAAAAGAAATAAGAAGAAAAAGAAGATGAAGAAGAAGATGATGATGATGAAAGAAGAATAAGAAGTAGAAGAAGGCGAAGAAGAAGAAGAAGAAAAAGAAGAAGAAGAAGAAGAAGAAGAAGAAGAAGAAGAAGGAGAAGAAGGAGAAGAAGGAGAAGTGGAAGAACAACAAGAACAAGAAAAAGAAGAAGAAGAAGTAAAAAAAAAAGAAGAAAAGAAAAAGTCATAGAAGAAGGAGTAGAAAGAGAAGAAGAAAAAGAAGACGAAGAAAAAGAAGATGGCGAAGAAGGAGAAGACTATTAAGACGAAGAAGAAGAAGAAGTAGACAAAGAAGAAGAAGAAGAACAACAAAAATGTGAAGGCAAAGAAGAAGAAGAAGAAGAAGAAGAAAAAAGATGGAGAAGAAGAAAGAAGGAGAAGAAAAAAAAGAAAAAGAAGAAGAAAAAGAAGAAGATGATTAAGAAGATGATGAAGAAGAAGAGTGGGGCTCAAAAAAAGAAGAGAAGAAGAAGAAGTAGGAGGAGAAGAAGATGTAGAAGAAGAAGAAGAATATGTAGAAGAACAAGAAAAAGAAAATGAAGAAGAAGAAGAAGAAGATAAACAAGAATAAATAGAAGGTTAAGAATAGGAAGAAGAAGAAGAAGAAGACGAAAAAAAAAGAAGTAGAACAAGAAGAAATAAAAGAAGAAGTAGAAGATGAACAAGAACAAGAACCAGAAAAAGAAGTAGAAGGAGAAGAAGAAGAAGAAGATGACGATGACAAAGGATAAGAAGAAGTTGAAGGAGGAGAAGAAAAAGAAGAGGAAGAAGAAGAAGAAGCCTAAGAAGATGACGAAGATGAAGAGAAGAAAGACGAAGAAGAGGAACACAAAAATAGGAAGAAGAAGAAGAGGAAAAAGAAGAAGAAGAAGAAGAAGAAAAAGAAGAATTAGAAGTAAAAGAAGAACATGATAACATGAAAAAGAATTAGAGGAAGAAGTTAAAGAAGAAGTCGATGAAGAAGAAAATTAAGAGGAAGAAAAAGAAGAAGATAAAGGCGAACAAGAAGAAGAAGAAGAAGTTGGCCTCTTCTTCTTCCTCTCTTCTTCTTCATCTTCTTCTTCTTCTTCTTTCATTTCTTCTCCTTGTTCTTCCTCCTTTTCTTCCTCTTCATCATCATCATCATCTTCTTCTTCTTCTTTTTCTCCTTCTCTTTCTTCTTCTTTTTTTCTTCTTCTTCTTATTGTTGTTCTTCTTCTTCTACTTCTTCTTCTTCTCCTTCTCCTAAATCTTTTTTTACTCCTACTTCTTCTTCTTCTCATTCTCTTCTCCATCTTCTTCTCTTCTTCTTCATCATCATCTTCT
>JAIUJO010001494.1:332500-335000 GCA_023846275.1 Vanilla planifolia | reverse complement strand
CTCTTTCTTTGTCACAAACTTCTTCCTCACTTCGTGTTCTTCTTCGTCATCTTCTTCTTCTTCAACTTCTTCATCTTCATCTTCTTCTTTTTCTCGATCATCATCTTCATCATCTTCTTCTTTTTCTTCTTTAACATCTTTTTTGTCTTCTTCTTCTTCTTCCTCCTCTACTTCTTTTTCTTCTTCTTCTTCTTCTTCTTCTTCTTCTTCTTCTTGTTCATCTCCTTTTTCTCCTTCTTTTCTCCCTCTTCCTCTCCTTCTTAATCAAGTTCTTCTGCTTCTTTATCTTCTTTTTCTTCTTCTTCTTCATCTTCTTCTTCTTCTTCTTCTACTACTAGTTCTTCTTTGTCTTCTTTTTCTTCTTCTTCTTCAACTTCTTCTCCTTGTTCATCTTCTTCTTCTCCTTCTTATTCTTCCTCTTCTTCTTCTCCTCCTCTTCTTCTTCTTCTTTTTCCTTTACTTCATCATCATCATCAACTTCTTCTTCTTCTTCTGTTTCATCTTCATCTTCTTTAACTTCAACTTCTTCCTCTTCAACATCTTCTTTTTCCTCTTTTTTTTCTTTTTCTCCTACTTCCTCTTCTTTTATTTCTTCTTCGTCTCCTCCTCCTTCTTCTTCTTTTACTTCTTCTCTTCCTCCTTCTTCTTCTTCTTTTTCTTCTTCTTCTTCTTCTTCTTCTTCTCCTTCTTCTTCTTCTTTTTCTTCTTCTTCTTCTTCTTGTTCGTCTTCTTCTTGTTCTTCTTCATCGTCTTCATCATTTCCTTCTTCTTACTCTTTTTCTTCTTCTTCTTTCTCTTCTGCTTTTTCTTCTACATCTTCCTCTTCTTCTTCTTTTTCTTTGCCGTCTTCCTCTTCTTCTTCTTCACCTTCTTCTTGTTCATCTCATTCTTCTTCTTCATCATCATCATCTTCTTCTTCTTCTTCTTCTTCTTCTTCTTTTCTTTTTCTTCCTCATCATCATCATCATCTTCTTCTTCTTCTTCTTCTTCTTCTTTTTCTTCTTCTACTTCTTCTTCTTCTTCATCTACTTCTTTTTCTTCTCCTTTTTATCAATCTTCTTCTCATTCTTCTTATACTTCTCCCTCTTCTTCTTCTTCTTCTCCTTCTTCTTCTTCTTCTTCTTTTGTCTTCTTCTTCCTCTTCTTCTTCTTCTTCTTCTTCATTTTATTCATTCTCTACCCTTTCTTCTTCTCTTCTTCGTTTTTCTTCTTCTTCTTCTTCTTTTTCATCTTCTTTTTCTTCTCCTTCTTGTTTTTCATCTTCCCCTTCTTCTTCGTCTTCTTCTTCCTCTTCCTCTTCTTTTTCTTCTTCCTCTTCTTCTACGTCTTCTCCTTCTCCTTCCTCTTCCCTTTGTTTTTCTTTTTATTACTCTACTTGTACTTCTTCTTCTTCTCCTTCTTTTTCTTCTTCTTCTTCTTCTTCTTTTTCTTCCTCTTCTTCTACTTTTACTTCCTTTGTATCTTCTTCTTCTCCTTCTTCTTCTTCTTCTTCTACTTCTTCTTATTCTTCTTCATCTTCTTCTTCTACTCCTTCTTCTCCTTCTACTTCTTCTTCATCATCATCATCTTCTTCTTCTACTTCTTCTTTGGCTTCTTCTTCTTCTTCTTCTTTGGCTTCTTCTTCTTCTTCTTCTTCTTTTTCTTCTTATTCTACTTCTTCTACTTCTTCTTCTTCTTCTTCTTCTTCTTCTTGGTCTTCATCTTCTTTTTCTTCTTCTTCTTCTTCTTTGTGTTCTTCTCCTTCCTTTTCTGCTTCTTCTTCTTCTCCTTCTTTTTCTCCTTCCACTACCACTACTTTTCTTCTTCTTCTTCTTCTTCGTCTTCTTCTTATTCTTCTTCTCATTCTTCTTTTTCTTCTTCTTCATCTTCTTCGTCTTTTTCTTCCTTTTCTTCATCTTCGTCTTCTTCCTCTTTACCTTCTTTTCTTCTTCTTCTTCTTTGTCTTCTTCTTCCTCTTCTTCTTCATCATATTCTTCTTCTACTATTTCTTTGTCTTCTTGTTCTTCTTCTCCTTTTTCTACTTCTCCTTCATCTTCTTCTTCTCCTTCTTGTTATCCTTCTTCTCTTTTCTCTTCCTCTGCTTTTCGTATTCTTCTTCTTCTTCTTCTTCTTGTTTTTCTTTTGCCTGTCTACTAATTTTTCTTCTTCTTCTTCTTCCACTTCTTCTTCTTCTTTTTCTTAATCCTCTTCTTCTTCATCTTTCTCTTCTCCGACTTTTTTTTCCGCTTCCTCATCTTCTTGTTTTTAATTTTCTCCATCTTCATCTTTTTCTTCTTCTTCTTTTTCTTCTTCTTCTCCTCCTTTTCCTTCTTCTTCTTCCCCTTCTTCTTCTTCTTCTACTTCTTCCCCTTCTTCTTCTTCTTCTTCTTCTTCTTCTTTTTCATCTTTGCTTCTTTCTCCTTCTTCTTCTTCTTCATCATCATCGCCTTTTTCTTTTTCTTCTTTTTCTTCTCCTTGTTCTTCTTCTTCTTCATCATCATCTTCTTCTTCTTCCTCTTGT
>JAIUJO010001494.1:307500-315000 GCA_023846275.1 Vanilla planifolia | reverse complement strand
TCCTCCTCTTCTTCTTCTTCCTCTCCTTTGTCTTCCTCTTCTTCTTGTTTTTTTCATCTTCATCATCTTCTTCTTCTCCTTCTTCTTCTACAAAATGTTCTTCTTCTTCTTCTTCTTCTTCTTCTTCCTCTCCTTCTTCTTCTTCTCCTTCTTCATCTTCTTCTTCTTCTTCTTCCATTTTTTTTCTTCAACTTCTTCTTCTTCTTCTTCCTTTTCTTCTCCTTGTTTTTCTTCTTTTTCTTTTCTTTTTCTTATTTTTCTTGTTCTCCTTCTTGTTCTACTTCTTCTTCTTCTTCTACTTCTTCTTCCTCTTCTTCTTCTTCTTCTTCCTGTCCTTCTCTTTCTTCTCCTTTTTCTTCTTCCTCTTCTTCTTCTTCTTCTTCCCGTTCTTCTTGTTCCTCCATTTGTTTTTCTTCTTCATCATCTTCTTCTTCTTCTACATCTTGTTCTTCTTCTTCTTCTTCATGTTCTTCCTCTCTTCTTCTTTTTCTTCTTCTTCTTCTTCTTCTTCTTCTTCTTCTTCTGCTGACTGTAAATCTTCTCCTACAGCTCCTTCAAGTCCTTGTTCTCCTTGTTCTCGTTCTTCTGCTTCTTCTCCTTCTTCTTCTTCTTCTTCTTCTTCTTTTTCTTCTTCTTCTTCTTCTTCTTCTTCTTCTTCTTTTGCTACATCTTATTCTTCACCGACTTCTTTTTCTTCTTCTTCTTCTTCTTCTGCTTTTTCTTCCTCTTCTTCTTCAACTTCTTCTTCCTTTCTTTTTTCTTGTTTTTCTTCTTCCACCTCTTCTTCCTCTTCCTTTTCCTTGTCACGCACTTATTCATCTCTTCTAGTTCTTCTTCGTCATCTTCATCTTCTTCTACTTCTTCTTCCTCTTCTTCTTCTTCTTCTTCTTCTTTTTCTTCTTCATCTTCCCCCAGTTCTTCTTCTTCCACTTCTTTGTCCTCCTGCTCTGCATCTCTTCTGGTTCTTCTTCATCCTCAACTTCTTCTTCTTCTTCTTTGTCTTCTTCTTCTTCATCATCTTCTTCTTCTTCTACTTCCTCTCCCTCTTTTGCTTCTTCCACTTCTTCTTCACCTTCTTTTTCTTCTTCTTCTTCTAGTTGCTATTCTTGTTCTTCTTGTTCTTCTTCTTCTTCTTCTTCTCCTCCATCTTCTTCTACTTCTTCTCCTTCTCCACCTTCTTCTTCTTGTTCTTTTTCTTCATCTTCTACTTCTCCTCCTTCTTCATCTTCTTCTTCTTTTTATTTTTCTTCTTATTATTCTTCTTCTTCTTTTTCTTCATCTTCTTCTTCTTCTTCTTCTTTGACATTTTCTTTTTCTTCTTTCGTGTTCTTCTTCTTCTTCAGCATCATCTTCTCCTTCATCTTCTTCTTCTTCATCATCTTCTTCTTCTTCTTCTTTGTCTTCTCCTTCTTCGTCTTCTTCTTCTTCTCGACATCTTTTTCTTTCTATGTCAGCTTCTACATCTTCTTCTGCTTCATCATCTTCTTCTTCCTCTTCTTCTTCTTCTTTGTCTTCTTCTTTCCCTCTTCTTCCTCTTCCTCTTATTTAGCTTCTTTTTCTTCTTCTTCTTCTTCTTCTTTTTCAGCTTCTTCTTCTTCTTTTTCTCCTTCTTCTTCTTCATCTTCTACTTCTAATTCTAATTCTCCTTCTCCACCTTCTTCTTCTTCTTCTACTACTCTTTCTTCTTCTTGTTCTTCTCCATCTTTCTCCACTTCTTCTTCTTCTTCTTCTTCTTTATCGTCGTCGTCTCTTTCTTCTTCTTCATCTTCTTAAAATTCCTCAGATCTTCTTCTTCTTCTTTGCACTCTTTTTCTTCTTCTTCTTTGTGTTCTTCTTCATCTTCCTATGCTTCTTCTTCATCATCATCTTCATCTTCCTCTTCTTCTTCTAAAACTACTTTTTCTTGTTCTTCATCTTCCTTTTCTTCTTCTACTTCTTCTTCTTCTTCTTCTTCTACTACTACTACTTCTTCTTCTACTTCTAGTTCTTCTTTGTCTTCCTCTTCTCCTTCTTCTTTTTCTTCTTTTTCTTCTTCATCTTCTTCTCTTTTTTTTTTCTTCTTCTTCTTCTTAATCTCCTTCTTCTTCTTCTTCTTTGACTTCTTTTTCTTCTTTCATATTCTTCTTCTTCTTCAACTTCATCTATTGCTTGTGCTTCTTCTTTCCCTCCTCTCCTCCTCTTTCTTCTTCTTCTTCTTCTTCTTCTTTTTCATCTTCTAGTTCTTCTCCTTCTTCTTTGTCTTCTCAATCTTCTTCTTCTTCTTCTTCTTCTTCCTGATTTTCTTCTTCTTCTTCTTCTTCTTCTTATTCTTCTTTGTCTTCTTCTTTCCTTCTTCCTCTTCTTCTTCTTATTTAGCTTCTTTTTCTTCTTCTTCTTCTTTAGTTTCTTCTTCTTCTTCTCCATCTTCTTCTCCTTCTTCATCTTCTACTTCTACTTCTAATTCTCCTTCTCCATCTTCTTCTTCTTCTTCTCCTACTCTTTCTTCTTCTTCTTCTTCTCCTTCTTTCTCCACTTCTTCTTCTTCTTCTTCTTCTTTGTCATCGCCGTTTCCTTCTTCTTCTTCATCTTCTTAAAATTCCTCAGATCTACTTCTTCTTCTTTGCACTCTTTTTCTTCTTCTTCTTTGTGTTCTTCTTCATCTTCCTATACTTCTTCTTCATCATCATCTTCATCTTCCTCTTCTTCTTCTACTACTGCTTTTTCTTGTTCTTCATCTTCCTTTTCTTCTTCTACTTCTTCGTCTTCTTCTTCTTCTACTATTGCTACTACTACTACTTCTTCTTCTACTCCTTCATCTTCTTCTTCTTCCACTTCTACTTCTTCTTTGTCTTATTCTTGTCCTTCTTCTTCTTCTTCTTCTTTTTCTTCTTCATCTTCTTCTCTGTTTCTTCTTCTTCTTCTTCATCATCATCTTCTTCTTCATCTTCCTCTTCTTCTTCTTCTTTGACTTCTTTTTTTTCTTTCATATTCTTCTTCTTCTTCAACGTCATCTTTTGCTTGTGCTTCTTCTTCCCCTCCTCCTCCTCTTTCTTCTTCTTCTTCTTCTTCTTTTTCTTGTTCTAGTTCTTCTCCTTTTTTGTCTTCTCAATCTTCTTCTTCTTCTTCTTCTTCTTCCTGATTTTCTTCTTCTTCATCATCTTCTTCTTCTTCTTCATTCATTTCTTCTTCTTCTTCTTCTTCTTCATCTTAATCTTCTTTCTCTTTTTCTTTTTTTACTTCTTCTTCTTCTTCTTCATCTCATTCTTCTTTTTCTTCTTGCTCATCTTCTTCTTCTACTACTACTTTTTTTTCTTATTCTTCTTTTTCTTCTTCTTCTTCTTCATCATCATTTTCTTCTTCTTCTTCTTCTTCTTTTTCTTCTTCTTCTTCTTCTTCTTCTACTACTACTACTACTTCTTCATCTTCTTCTTCTTTGTCTTCTTATTCTTCTTATTCTTATTATTTTTATTCATCTTCTTCTTCTTTGTATTTTCATTTTTCTTCTTCTTCTTCTTCTTCTTTATGTTCTAGTCCTCCTCCTTCTCATTCTTCATCTTCTTCTTCTCCTACCCGTTCTTCCTCTCCATCTTCTTCTTCTTCTTCTTCTTCTTCTCCTTCTCTTTCCTCTTCTCCTTCTCCTTCTTCTTCTCTCCTTCATCTTGTTCTTCTTCTTCTTCTTCCTTCTTCTTCCTCTTCTTCCTCTTCATGTTATTCTTCTTTGTCTTCTTCTTCTTCTTCTTTCTCTTCTTCTTCTTCTTCTTCTTTTTCTTTGTCTTCTTCTTCTTCTTCTTCTTCTTCTTCTTCTTCTTCATCTTTGCCTTCTTCTACTTCTTCTTCTTCTTCTTCTTCTTGATATTCGCCTTTTTTCATTTTCTTCTTCTTCTTCTTCTTCTTCGTCGTCTTCTTTTTCTTCTTCTTCTAGTTGTTGTTCTTGTTCTTCTTTTTTCTTCTTCTCCTTCTTCTTCTTCTTGATATTCGCCTTTTTTCTTTTTCTTCTTCTTCTTCTTCTTCTTCATCTTCTTTTTATTCTTCTTCTAGTTGTTGTTCTTGTTCTTCTTTTTTATTCTTCTTCTTCTTTTTCTTCTAACTCTTCTTGTTCTCCTTCTCCTTCTTCTTCTTTTTCTCCTTCTTCTTCATCATCTTCTTCTTCATTTTCTTCTTCATTTTCTTTTTCTTTTACTTCTTGTTATTCTTCTTTTTCGTCTTCTTCTTCTTTTTCTCCCTCTTCTTCTTCTTCTTCTTCTTCTACTCCTACCACTACTTCTTCTTCTTCTGCTTCTTCTTTTTCATCATATTCTTCTTTTCGTCTTCTTCTTCTTCATCATCTTCTTCATTTCCTCCTTTTTCTTCTTCTACTTATTGTTGTTCTTGTTCTTGTTCTTCTTCTTCTTCTACTACTACTACTACTTCTCCTTCTCTTTCATCATCATCATCTTCATCTTCTTCATCTTCTTCTTCTTCTTCATCTTCTTCTTCTTCTTCTTATTCTCCATCTTCTCCTTCTTTTTCTACTTTTTCTTCTTGTTCTTATTCTTCTTCTTCTTCTTCTTCTTCTCCATCTTCTTCTTCTTCAACTTCCTCTTCTTCTTCTTCTCCTTCTTTCTCGTCTTCTTCTTCATCTTCTTCTGCATAGACTTCTTCTTCTTCTTCTCCTTCTTCTTCTTCTTCTTCTTCTTCCCCTTCTTCTTCTTCTTCTAACATTTGTTTTTCTTCATCTTCTAACATTTCTTTTTCTTCATCTTCTTCTTCCTCTTTTACTTCTTGTTCTTGTTCTTGTTCTTCTTCTGAATCATTTACTTCATTTTCTTCTTCTTCCCATCCTTCTTCTTCTCTTCCATCCTTCTTCTTCTCTTCTTCTTCTTGTTGTTGTTGTTACTCTCCTTCTTCTCCTTCTACTCCTTCAAGTCCATCTCCTCCTTCTCTTTCTTCTGCTTCTTCTCCTTCTTCATCTTCTTGTTCTTTTTCTTCTTCTTCTTCTTCTTCTTCTTAGTCTCCTCCTTCTTCTTCTTCTTCTTTTATATCTACATCATATTCTTCACCTTCATCTTCTTTTTCTTCTTCTCCTTATTCTTCCTCTTCTTCTTCATTTTCTTCCTGCTCTTCTTCTTCTTGTTTTCCTTCTTCCTCCTATTCTTCTTCTGTTTCATTGTCATGCACATCTTCATCACTTCTTGTTCTTCTTCGTCATCTTCTTCTTCTTCTTCTTCTTCTTGATCAACATCTTCATCATCTTCCTCTTCTTCTTCAACCATGTCTTCTTCTTCCTCATCTTTTTTTTCATATTCTACATCAATTCTAGTTCTTCTTCATCTTCTTCTTCTTCCTCTTCTTCTTCTTTCCCTTCTTCTTCTTCTTCATCTTCTTCTTCCTCTTCTTCTTCTTCTTCATCATCTTCATTTTCTTCTTCTTCTTCTACTTCTTCTTCTTCTTCTTCTTCATCTTCTACTTCTTGTTTTGCTTCTCCATCTACTTTTTGTTCTGCTTCTCAATCTACTTCTTCTTCTTCATCATCTTCTTCTTCCTTCTTCTCATCTTCTTATTCTTCTTCTTCATCTTCTTCTTCTTCTTTGACATCTTCTTTTTCTTCTTTCGTCTTCTTCTTTTCTTCATCTTCTTCTTCTTTGTCTTCTCGTTCTTCATCTTCTTCTTCTTCTCCGACATCTTCTTTTTCTTTTTTTGACAACTTCTTCTTCTTCTTCTTCATCATCATCATCTTCTTCTTCTTCTACTTCTTTGTCTTCTTCTTTCCCCTCTTCTTCTTCTTCTTCTCTTTTTGCTACATCTTATTCTTCACCTTCTTCTTCTTCTTCTTCTTCTTCTTCTTCTTCTTCTGCTTTTTCTTCCTCTTCTACTTCAACTTCTTCTTCCTCTTTTTTGTCTTGTTTTCGTTCTTCCTCCTCTTCTTCCTCTTCCTTTTCCTTGTCACACACTTGTTCATCTCTTCTTGTTCTTCTTCATCATCTTCATCTTCTTCTGCTTCTTCTTCCTCTTCTTCTTCTTCTTCTTCTTCTTCTTTTTCTTCTTCATCTTCCCCCACTTCTTCTTCTTCCTCTTCCTTGTCTTCCTACTCCACATGTCTTCTGGTTCTTCTTCATCTTCATCTTCTTCTTCTTCTTCCTCTTCCTCTTCTTATACTTCTACTTCGCCTTCTTCTTCTTCTTCATCTTCTTCTTCATCATCTACTTCTTCGTCTACTTCCTCTCCCTCTTTTGCTTCTTGCACTTCTTCGTCTTCTTTTTCTTCTTCTTCTTCTAGTAGCTATTCATGTTCTTCTTCTTCTTCTTCTTCTTCTTTTGCTTCTTCTTCTACTTCTTCTCCTTCTCCACGTTCTTCTTCTTGTTCTTTTTCTTCATCTTTTACTTCTCCTCCTTCTTCATCTTCTCCTTCTTTTTGTTTTTCTTCTTCTTATTCTTCTTCTTCTTCTTTTTCTTCATCTTCTTCTTCTTCTTCTTCTTTGACATTTTCTTTTTCTTCTTTCGTGTTCTTCTTCTTCTTCAGCATCATCTTCTCCTTCATCTTCTTCTTCATCATCATCTTCTTCTTCTTCTTCTTCATCTTTGTCTTCTCCTTCTTCGTCTTCTTCTTCTTCTTCGACATCTTGTTTTTCTTTCTTTGTCAACTTCTACATCTTCTTCTTCTTCATCATCATCTTCTTCTTCTTCTTCTTCTTTGTCTTCTTCTTTCCCTCTTCTCCCTCTTCTTCTTCTTATTTAGCTTCTTTTTCTTCTTCTTCTTCTTCTTCAGCTTCTTCTTCTTCTTCTTCTTCTACTTCTTCTTCTTCATCTTCTACTTCTACTTCTAATTCTACTTCTCCATCTTCTTCTTCTTCTTATTCTACTCTTTCTTCTTCTCGTTCTTCTTCATCTTTCTCCACTTCTTCTTCTTCTTCTTCTTCTTCTTCTCCTTCTTCTTCTTCTCCTTCTTCTTCTTTGTCGTCGTCGTCTCCTTCTTCTTCTTCAACTTCTTAAAAGTCCTCAGATCTTCTTCTTCTTCTTTGCACTCTTTTTCTTCTTCTTCTTTGTGTTCTTCTTCATCTTCCAATACTTCTTCTTCATCATCATCTTCATCTTCCTCTTCTTCTTCTACAACTACTTTTTCTTGTTCTTCATCTTCCTTTTCTTCTTCTACTTCTTCTTCTTCATCTTCTTCTACTACTACTATTGCTACTACTACTACTTCTTCTTCTACTCCTTCATCTTCTTCTTCTTCTACTTCTAGTTCTTCTTTATCTTCTTCTTCTCCTTCTTCTTCTTCTCTATTTTCTTTTCTTCTTCTTCTTCTTCTTCTTCATCTTCTTCTTCTTCTTCTTCATCTTCTTCTTCTTCTTCTTCTTTGACTTCTTTTTCTTCTTTCATATTCTTCTTCTTCTTCAACTTCATCTTTTGCTTGTGCTTCTTCTTTCCCTCCTCCTTCTCATTCTTCTTCTTCTTCTTCTTTTTCTTCTTCTAATTCTTCTCCTTCTTCTTTGTCTTCTAAATCTTCTTCTTCTTCTTCTTCTTCTTTCTGATTTTCTTCTTCTTC
>JAIUJO010001494.1:297500-300000 GCA_023846275.1 Vanilla planifolia | reverse complement strand
ATCTTCTTCTCTGTTTTCTTCTTCTTCTTCTTCTTCTTCATCTTCTTCTTCTTCTTCATCATCATCTTCTTCTTCTTCTTTGACTTCTTTTTCTTCTTTCATATTCTTCTTCTTCAACTTCATCTTTTGCTTGTGCTTCTTCTTTCCCTCCTCCTCCTCCTCTTTCTTCTTCTTCTTCTTCTTTTTATTCTTCTAGTTCTTCTCCTTCTTCTTCTTCTTCTTCTTGATTTTCTTCTTCTTCTTCTTCTTCTTCTTCTTTTCTTTGTCTTCTTCTTTCCCTCTTCTTCCACTTCTTCTTCTTCGTATTTAGCTTCTTTTTCTTCTTCTTCTTCTTCAGCTTCTTCTTCTTCTTCTCCTTCTTCTTCTCCTTCTTCATCTTCTACTTCTACTTCTAATTCTCCTTCTCCATCTTCTTCTTATTCTTCTCCTACTCTTTCTTCTTCTTCTTCTTCAACTTTCTCCACTCCTTCTTTTTCTTCTTCTTCTTCTTTGTCGTCGTCGTCTCCTTGTTCTTCATCTTCTTAAAATTCCTCAGATCTTCTTCTTCTTTTTTGCACTCTTTTTCTTCTTCTTCTTTGTGTTCTTCTTCATCTTCCTATACTTCTTCTTCATCATCATCTTCATCTTCCTCTTCTTCTTCTACAACTACTTTTTCTTGTTCTTCATCTTCCTTTTCTTCTTCTACTTCTTCTTCTTCATCTTCTTCTACTACTACTATTGCTACTACTACTACTTCTTCTTCTACTCCTTCATCTTCTTCTTCTTCTACTTCTAGTTCTTCTTTATCTTCTTCTTCTCCTTCTTCTTCTTCTTCTTTTTCTTCTTCATCTTCTTCTCTATTTTCTTCTTCTTCTTCTTCTTCTTCTTCATCTTCTTCTTCTTCTTCTTCATCTTCTTCTTCTTCTTCTTCTTTGACTTCTTTTTCTTCTTTCATAGTCTTCTTCTTCTTCAACTTCATCTTTTGCTTGTGCTTCTTCTTTCCCTCCTCCTCCTCTTTCTTCTTCTTCTTCTTCTTTTTCTTCTTCTAATTCTTCTCCTTCTTCTTTGTCTTCTAAATCTTCTTCTTCTTCTTCTTCTTCTTTCTGATTTTCTTCTTCTTCTTCTTCTTCTTCTTCTTCTTTGTCTTCTTCTTTCCCTCTTCTTCCTCTTCTTCTTCTTATTTAGCTTCTTTTTCTTTTTCTTCTTCTTCTCCATCTTCTTCTCCTTCTTCATCTTCTACTTCTACTTCTAATTCTCCTTCTCCATCTTCTTCTTCTTCTTCTCCTACTCTGTCTTCTTCTTCTTCTTCTTCTTCTTCTTTCCCCACTTCTTCTTCTTCTTCTTCTTCTTCCTTGTCGTCGTCGTCTTTTTCTTCTTCTTCATCTTCTTAAAATTCCTCAGATCTACTTTTTCTTCTTTGCACTCTTTTTCTTCTTCTTCTTTGTGTTCTTCTTCATCTTCCTATACTTCTTCTTCATCATCATGTTCATCTTCCTCTTCTTCTTCTACTACTACTTTTTCTTGTTCTTCATCTTCTTTTTCTTCTTCTACTTCTTCTTCTTCTTCTTCTTCTACTATTTCTACTACTACTACTTCTTCTTCTACTCCTTCATCATCTTCTTGTTCTACTTCTACTTCTTCTTTGTCTTCTTCTTGTCCTTCTTCTTCTTCTTCTTCTTCTTTTTCTTCTTCATCTTCTTCTCTGTTTTCTTCTTCTTCTTCTTCTTCTTCATCTTCTTCTTCGTCTTCATCTTCCTCTTCTTCTTCTTCTTTGACTTCTTTTTTTTCTTTCATATTCTTCTTCTTCTTCTTCTACTTCATCTTTTGCTTGTGCTTCTTCTTCCCCTCCTCCTTCTCTTTCTTCTTCTTCTTCTTCTTCTTTTTCTTGTTCTAGTTCTTCTCCTTCTTTGTCTTCTATATCTTCTTCTTCTTCTTCTTCTTCTTCTTCATCTTAATCTTCTTTGTCTTTTTCTTTTTTACTTCTTCTTCTTCTTCTTCGTCTCATTCTTCTTTTTCTTCTTCCTCATCTTCTTCTTCTTCTACTACTTTTTTTTCTTATTCTTCTTTTTCTTCTTCTTCGTCTTCGTCATCATTTTCTTCTTCTTCTTCTTCTTCTATTTCTTCTTCTTCTTCTTCTTCTTCTACTACCACTACTACTTCAGCTTCTTCTTCTTTGTCTTCTTATTCTTCTTATTCTTATTATTTTTATTAATCTTCTTCTTCTTTGTATTTTCATTTTTCTTCTTCTTCTTCTTCTTCTTCTTTATGTTCTAGTCCTCCTCCTTCTCATTCTTCATCTTCTTCTTCTCCTACCTGTTCTTCCTCTCCATCTTCTTCTTCTTCGTCTTCTTCTTCTTCTTTTTCTCCTTCTCTTTCCTCTTGTCCTTCTCCTTCTTCTTCTCTCCTTCATCTTGTTCTTCTTCTTCTTCTTCCTTCTTCTTCCTCTTCTTCTTCTTATTTTTCTTCTTCTTCCTATTCATGTTCTTCTTCTTTGTCTTCTTCTTCTTCTTCTTTCTCTTGT
>JAIUJO010001494.1:282500-292500 GCA_023846275.1 Vanilla planifolia | reverse complement strand
AATCATTTTTCTCTTTTTCTTTTTTTACTTCTTCTTCTTCTTCTTCACCTCATTCTTCTTTTTCTTCTTCTTCATCTTCTTCTTCTTCTACTAATTTTTTTTCTTATGCTTCTTTTTCTTATTCTTCTTTTTTCTTTTTTCGTGAACTTCTTCTTCTTCTTCTTCACATCTTCTTCTTCTTCTTCTACTTCTTTGTCTTCTTCTTTCCCCTCTTCTTCTTCTTCTTCTTCTTCTTCTTCTTATTCGTCTTCCTTTTTTTATCTTCTTCTTCTTCTTCTTATTTGTCTTCTTCTTCTTCTTCTTCTTCTTCTTCTTCTCCTTCTCCTTCTTTTTCTTCATCATCATGTTCAACTTCTTCTTCTCCTCCTCCTTTGCCATCTTCTTCATCTTCTTCTTCTTCTCCTCTTTCTTCTTCTTCTTTTTCTTCTTCTTCTTCTACTCCTTTTTCTTCACCTTTCTTCATCTTCTTCTTCATCTTCTTCTTTTTCCACTTCTTCTTCTTCTTCTTCTTCTTCTTCAACTTCTTCTTCACAGCTTCTTCTTCTGCTTCTTCTTCTTTTCCTTCTTCTTCTTCTTCTTCTTCATATTCTTCTTCATCTTGGTATTCTTCTTCTTCATCATCATCTTCATCTTCCTCTTCTTCTTCCACTTTTGCTTTTTCTTGTTCTTCATCTTCTTCTTCTTCCACTTCTTCTTCTTCTTCTTCCACTTCTTCTTCTTCTTCTTCTTCTTCTTCATCTTCTTATTCTTCTACTGTAACTGTTACTTCTTCTTCTTTCCCTCTTCTTCCTCTTCTTCTTCTTATTTAGCTTCTTTTACTTCTTCTTCTTCAGCTTCTTCTTCTTTTTTTTCTCCTTCTTCTTCTTCTTCTTCAACTTCTATTTCTACTTCTAATTCTCCTTCTCCATCTTCTTCTTCTTCTTTTCCTACTCTTTCTTCCTCTTCTTCTTCTTCTTCTTTCTCCACTTCTTCTTCTTCTTCTTCTTCTTCTTCTTCTTCTTCTTCTTTGTCGTCATCATCTCCTTCTTCTTCTTCATCTTCTTAAAATTCCTCAGATCTTCTTCTTCTTCTTTGCACTCTTTTTCCTCTTCTTCTTTGTGTTCTTCTTCATCTTCCTATACTTTTTCTTCATCATCATCTTTATCTTCACCTACTTCTTCTGCAATTACTTTTTCTTGTTCTTCATCTTCCTTTTCTTCTACTTCTTCTTCTTCTTCTTCTTCTTCTTCTTCTACTACTACTACTATTGCTACTGCTACTACTTCTTCTTCTACTCCTTCATCTTCTTCTTCTTCTACTTCTACTTCTTCATTGTCTTCTTCTTCTCCTTATTCTTCTTCTTCTTTTTCTTCTTCATCTTCTTCTCTGTTTTCTTCTTCTTCATCATCTTCTTCTTCTTCTTTGACTTCTTTTTCTTCTTTCATATTCTTCTTCTTCAACTTCATCTTTTGCTTGTGCTTCTTCTTTCCCTCCTCCTCCTCCTCTTTCTTCTTCTTCTTCTTCTTTTTATTCTTCTAGTTCTTCTCCTTCTTCTTTGTCTTCTCAATCTTCTTCCTCTTCTTCTTCTTCTTGATTTTCTTCTTCTTCTTCTTCTTCTTCTTCTTTTCTTTGTCTTCTTCTTTCCCTCTTCTTCCACTTCTTCTTCTTCGTATTTAGCTTCTTTTTCTTCTTCTTCTTCTTCAGCTTCTTCTTCTTCTTCTCCTTCTTCTTCTCCTTCTTCATCTTCTACTTCTACTTCTAATTCTCCTTCTCCATCTTCTTCTTCTTCTTCTCCTACTCTTTCTTCTTCTTCTTCTTCAACTTTCTCCACTCCTTCTTTTTCTTCTTCTTCTTCTTTGTCGTCGTCGTCTCCTTGTTCTTCATCTTCTTAAAATTCCTCAGATCTTCTTCTTCTTCTTTGCACTCTTTTTCTTCTTCTTCTTTGTGTTCTTCTTCATCTTCCTATACTTCTTCTTCATCATCATCTTCATCTTCCTCTTCTTCTTTTACTACTACTTTGTCTGGTTCTTCATCTTCTTTTTCTTCTTCTACTTCTTCTTCGTCTTCTTCTTCTTCTATTATTTCTACTACTACTACTTCTTCTTCTACTCCTTCATCTTCTTCTTCTTCTACTTCTACTTCTTCTTTGTCTTCTTCTTGTCCTTCTTCTTCTTCTTCTTCTACTTCTACTTCTTCTTTGTCTTCTTCTTGTCCTTCTTCTTCTTCTTCTTCTTTTTCTTCGTCATCTTCTTCTCTGTTTTCTTCTTCTTCTTCTTCTTCTTCATCTTCTTCTTCTTCTTCATCTTCCTCTTCTTCTTCTTCTTTCACTTCTTTTTTTCTTTCTTAGTCTTCTTCTTCTTCTTCTACTTCATCTTATCTTATGCTTCTTCATCCCTCCTCCTCTTTCTTCTTCTTCTTCTTCTTCTTCTTTTTCTTGTTCTAGTTCTTCTCCTTCTTCTTTGTCTTCTCAATCTTCTTCTTCTTCTTCTTCTTCTTCTACTTCTTCTTGATTTTCTTCTTCTTCCTCTTCTTCTTCTTCATCTTAATCTTCTTTCTCTTTTTCTTTTTTACTTCTTCTTCTTCTTCTTCGTCTCATTCTTCTTTTTCTTCTTCCTCATCTTCTTCTTCTTCTACTACTTTTTTTTCTTATTCTTTATTTTCTTCTTCTTCATCTTCATCATTATTTTCTTCTTCTTCTTCTTCTTCTTCTACTACTACTACTACTACTTCATCTTCTTCTTCTTTGTCTTCTTATTCTTCTTATTCTTACTATTTTTATTAATCTTCTTCTTCTTTGTATTTTAATTTTTCTTCTTCTTCTTCTTCTTCTTTATGTTCTAGTCCTCCTCCTTCTCATTCTTCATCTTCTTCTTCTCCTACCCGTTCTTCCTCTCCATCTTCTTCTTCTTCTTCTTGTTCTTTTTCTCCTTCTCTTTCCTCTTCTGCTTCTCCTTCTTCTTCTCTCCTTCATCTTGTTCTTCTTCTTCTTCTTCCTTCTTCTTCCTCTTCTTTTTATTTTTCTTCTTCTTCTTCTTCTTTCTCTTGTTCTTCTTATTCTTCTTGTTTTTCTTCGTCTTCTTCTTCTTCTTCTTCTTCATCTTTGCCTTCTTCTTCTACTTCTTCTTCTTCTTCTTCTTCATATTCGTCTTTTTTCTTTTTCTTCTTCTTCTTCTTCTTCGTCTTCTTTTTCTTCTTCTTCTGGTTGTTGTTCTTGTTCTTCTTTTTATTTCTTCTTCTTCTTCTTCTTCTTCTTCATATTCGCCTTTTTTCTTTTTCTTCTTCTTCTTCTTCTTCTTCTTCGTCTTCTTTTTATTCTTCTTCTAGTTGTTGTTCTTGTTCTTCTTTTTTCTTCTTCTTCTTCTTCTTTTTCTTCTAAAACTTCTTTTTCTCCTTCTCCTTCTTCTTCTTTTTCTCCTTCTTCTTCATCATCTTCTTCTTCATTTTCTTTTTATTTTACTTCTTGTTATTCTTCTTTTTCTTCTTCTTCTTGTTTTTCTTCCTCTTCTTCTTCTTCTACTCCTACCACTAGTTCTTCTTCTGCTTCTTCTTCTTTTTCTTCATATTCTTCTTTTCTTCTTCTTCTTCATTTCCTCCTTTATCTTCTTCTTATTGTTGTTCTTGTTCTTCTTCTTGTTCTTTTTCTGCTACTACTACTACTTCTCATTCTCTTTCTCCTTCATCATCATCACCATCATCTTCATCTTCTTCTTCTTATTATTATTCATCATCTTCTTCTTCTCATTGTTCTCCATCTTCTCCTTCTTTTTCTTCTTCTTCTTCTTCTTCTTCTTCTTCTTCTTCTTCTTCTTCTTCTCCATCTTATTCTTCTTCAACTTCCTCTTCTTCTTCTTCTCCTTCTTTCTCGTCGTCTTCTTCATCTTCTTCTTCCTCTTCTTCATCTTCTTCTGCATATACTTCTTCTTCTTCTCTTCCTTCTTCTTCTTCTTCTTCTTCTTCTTCTTCTTCTTCCCCATCATCTTCTTCTTCTAACATTTGTTTTTCTTCATCTTCTTCTTCCTCTTCTACTTCTTGTTCTTGTTCTTCTTCTTCTTCTTCTGAATCATTTTCTTCATTTTCTTCTTCTTCCCGTCCTTCTTCTTCTCTTCCATCGTTCTTCCTCTCTTCTTCTTCTTTTTCTTCTTCTTCTTGTTACTCTCCTTCTTCTCCTTCTACTCCTTCAAATCCATCTTCTCCTTCTCCTTCTTCTGCTTCTTCTCTTTCTTCTTCTTCTTATTGTTCTTTTTCTTCTTCCTCTTCTTCTTCTTCTTCTTCGTCTCCTTCTTCTTCTTCTTCTTCTTCTTCTTCTCCTATATCTACATCATATTCTTCACCTTCTTCTTCTTTTTCTTCTTCTCCATCTTCTTTCTCTTCTTCTTCATTTTCTTCCTCCTCTTCTTCTTCTTGTTTTCCCTCTTCCTCCTCTTCTTCTTCTGTTTCATTTTCTCGCACATCTTCATCTCTTCTTGTTCTTCTTCGTCATCTTCTTCTTCTTCTTTTTCTTCTTCTTCTTGATCATCATCTTCACCATCTTCCTCTTCTTCTTCCACCATGTCTTCTTCTTCCTCTTCTTTTTCTTCATATTCTGTATCAGTTCTGGTTCTTCTTCATCTTCTTCTTCTTCTTCTTCTTCTTTCCCCTCTTCTTCATCATCTTCTTCTTCTAGTTGCTATTCTTTTTCTTCTTCTACTTCTTCTCCTTCTTCTTCTTCTTCTACTTCTTCTTCTTCTTCTTCTTCTTCTTCTACTTCTTGTTCTGCTTCTCCATCTACTTCTTGTTCTGCTTCTCAATCTACTTCTTCTTCTTCATCATCTTCTTCTTCCTTCTCATCTTCTTTTTATTCTTCTTCTTCTTCTTCTTTGACATCTTCTTTTTCTTCTTTCCTCTTCTTCTTCTTTTCATCATCTTCTTCTTCTTGATCTTCATCTTCTTCTTCTTCTTTGTCTTCTCGTTCTTAATCTTCTTCTTCTTCTCCGACATCTTCTTTTTTTTTTTCGTCAACTTTTTCTGCTTCTTTTTCTTCTACTTCTTTGTCTTCTTCTTTCCCCTCTTCTTCTTCTTCTTCTTCTTCTTATTCGTCTTCCATTCTTCTTCTTCTTCTTCTTATTTTCTTCTTCTTCTTCTTCTTTTTCTTCTACTTCTTCTTCTACTTCTCCTGCTCCATCTTCTTCTTCATCATCTTCAACTTCTTCTTCTCCTCCTCCTTTTCCATCTTCTTCATCTTCTTCTTCTTCTCCTCTTTCTTCTTCCTTCTTCTTCTTCTTCTACTCCTTCACCTTTCTTCATCTTCTTCTTTTTCCACTTCTTCTTCTTCTTCTTCTTCTTCATCTTCCTCTTCTTCTTCTTCTTCTTCAACTTCTTCTTCACAGCTTCTTCTGCTTCTTCTTCTTTTCCTTCTTCTTATTCTTCTTCATATTTGTCTTCATCTTGGTATTCTTCCTCTTCATCATCATCTACATCTTCCTCTTCTTCTTCTACTTCTGCTTTTTCTTGTTCTTCATCTTCTTTTTCTTCTTCCTCTTCTTCTTCTTCTTCTTCTTCTTCTTCATCATCTTCTTATTCTTCTACTACTACTACTACTTCTTCTTTCCCTCTTCTTCCTCTTCTTCTTCTTATTTAGCTTCTTTTTCTTCTTCTTCTTCTTCATCTTCTTCTTCTTCTTCTTCTCCTTCTTCTACTTCTTCATCTCCTACTTCAACTTCTAATTCTCCCTCTCCATCTTCTTCTTCTTCTTCTCCTACTCTTTCTTCTTCTTCTTCTTCTTCTTCTTCTTCTTTCTCCACTTCTTCTACTTCTTCTTCTTCTTTATCGTCATCGTGTCCTTCTTCTTCTTCTTCTTCTTAAAATTCCTTAGATCTTCTTCTTCTTCTTTGCAATCTTTTTCTTTTTCTTCTTTGCGTTCTTCTTCATCATCATATTCATCTTCACCTTCTTCTTCTACAACTACTTTTTCTTGTTCTTCATCTTCCTTTTGTTCTTCTAAATCTTCTTCTTCTTCTTCTTCTTCTTCTACTACTACTACTACTTCCTCTTCTACTCCATCTTCTTCTTCTACTTCTTCTTTGTCTTCTTCTTCTCCTTCTTCTTCTTCTTCTTTTTCTTCTTCATCTTCTTCTCTATTTTCTTCTACTTCTTCTTCTTCATCTTCTTCTTCTTCTTCTTCTTTGACTTCTTTTTCTTCTTTCATTTTCTTCTTCTTCTTCTTCAACTTCATCTTTTGCTTGTGCTTATTCTATCCCTCCTCCTCCTCTTCTTTCTTCTTCTTCTTCTTCTTTTTCTTCTTCTAGTTCTTCTACTTCTTCTTTGCCTTCTCAATCTTCTTCTTCATGATTTTCTTCTTCTTCTTCTTCTTCTTCTTCTTCTTCTTCTTTGTCTTCTTCTTTCCCTCTTCTTCCTCTTCTTCTTCTTCTTATTTAGCTTCTTTTTCTTCTTCTTCTTATTTAGCTTCTTCTTCTTCTTCTCCTTCCTCTTCTTCTTCATCTTCTACTTCAACTTCTAATTCTCCTTCTCCATCTTCTTCTTCTTCTTCTCTTACTCTTTCTTCTTCTTCGACTTCTTCTTCTTTCTCCACTTCTTCTTCTTCTTCTTCTTCTTTGTCGTCGTCGTCTCCTTCTTCTTCTTCTTCTTAAAATTCCTTAGATCTTCTTCTTCTTCTTTGCACTCTTTTTCTTTCTCTTCTTTGTGTTCTTCCTCATCTTCCTGTACATCTTCTTCATCACCATCTTCATCTTCACCTTCTTCTTCTACAACTTCTTTTTCTTGTTCCTCATCTTCCTTTTCTTCTTCTACTTCTTCTTCTTCTTCTTCTTCTTCTACTACTACTACTACTACTATTGCTACTACTACTACTTCTTCTTCTTTTACTCCATCTTCTTCTTCTTCTACTTCTACTTCTTCTTTGTCTTCTTCTTCTCCTTCTTCTTCTTCTTCTTCTTTTTCTTCTTCATCTTCTTCTCTATTTTCTTCTACTTCTTCTTCATCTTCTTCTTCTTCTTCTTCCTCTTTGAGTTCTTTTTCTTCTTTCATATTCTTCTTCTTCTTCAACTTCATCTTTTGCTTGTGCTTCTTTTTTTCCTCCTCCTCCTCTTCTTTCTTCTTCTTCTTCTTCTTTTTCTTCATCTAGTTCTTCTCCTTCTTCTTTGTCTTCTAAATCTTCTTCTTCATGTTTTTCTTCTTCTTCTTCTTCTTCTTCTTCTTTGCCTTCTTCTTTCCCTCTTCTTCCTTTTCTTCTTCTTCTTCTTCAGCTACTTCTTCTTCTTCTCCTTCTTCTTCTCCTTCTTCATCTTCTACTTCTACTTCTAATTCTCCTTCTCCATCTTCTTCTTCTCCTTCTCCTACTCTTTCTTCTTCTTCTTCTTCTTCTTCTTCTTCTTCTTCTTCTTTGTCGTCGTCGTCTCCTTCTTCTTCTTCATCTTCTTAAAATTACTCAGATCTACTTCTTCTTCTTTGCACTCTTTTTCTTCTTCTTCTTTGTGTTCATCCTCATCTTCCTATACTTCTTCATCATCATCTTCATCTTCCTCTTCTTCTTCTACTACTGCTTTTTCTTGTTCTTCATCTTCTTTTTCTTCTTCTACTTCTTCTTCGTCTTCTTCTTCTTCTACTATTGCTACTACTACAACTTCTTCTTCTACTCCTTCATCTTCTTCTTCTTCTACTTCCACTTCTTCTTTGTCTTCTTCTTGTCCTTCTTCTTCTTCTTCTTCTTCTTTTTCTTCTTCATCTTCTTCTCTGTTTTCTTCTTCTTCTTCTTCTTCATCTTCTTCTTCTTCTTCTTCATCTTCCTCTTCTTCTTCTTCTTTGACTTCTTTTTTTTCTTTCATATTCTTCTTCTTCTTCTACTTCATCTTTTGCTTGTGCTTCTTCTTCCCCTCCTCCTCCTCATTCTTCTTCTTCTTCTTCTTCCTTTTCTTGTTCTAGTTCTTCTCCTTCTTCTTTGTCTTCTCAATCTTCTTCTTCTTCTTCTTCTTCTTCTTCTTCCTGATTTTCTTCTTCTTCTTCTTCTTCTTCTTCATCTTAATCATCTTTCTCTTTTTCTTTTTCTACTTCTTCTTCTTCTTCACCTCATTCTTCTTTTTCTTCTTTTTCATCTTCTTCTTCTTCTACTAATTTTTTTTCTTATGCTTCTTTTTCTTATTCATCTTTTTCTTTTATCGTGAACTTCTTCTTCTTCTTCTTCACATCTTCTTCTTCTTCTTCTACTTCTTTGTCTTCTTCTTTCCCCTCTTCTTCTTCTTCTTCTTCTTCTTATTCGTCTTCATTTTTTCTTCTTCTTCTTCTTCTTCTTATTTGTCTTCTTCTTCTTCTTCTTCTTCTCCTTCTCCTTCTTCTTCTTCTTCTTCATCATCTTCAACTTCTTCTTCTCCTCCTCCTTTGCCATCTTCTTCATCTTCTTCTTCTTCTCCTCTTTCTTATTCTTCTTTTTCTTCTTCTTCTTCTACTCCTTTTTCTTCACCTTTCTTCATCTTCTTCGTCATCTTCTTCTTTTTCCACTTCTGCTTCTTCTTCTTCTTCTTCTTCTTCAGCTTCTTCTTCACAGCTTCTTCTTCTGCTTCTTCTTCTTTTCCTTCTTCTTCTTCTTCTTCTTCATATTCTTCTTCATCTTGGTATTCTTCTTCTTCATCATCATCTTCATCTTCCTCTTCTTCTTCTACTTCTGCTTTTTCTTTTTCTTCATCTTCTTCTTCTTCTTCCACTTCTTCTTCTTCTTCTTCTTCTTCTTCTTCTTCTTCATCTTCTTATTCTTCTACTACAACTTTTACTTCTTCTTCTTTCCCTCTTCTTCCTCTTCTTCTTCTTATTTAGCTTCTTTTACTTCTTCTTCTTCAGCTTCTTCTTCTTCTTTTTCTCTTTCTTCTTCTTCTTCATCTTCTACTTCTACTTCTAATTCTCCTTCTCCATCTTCTTCTTCTTCTTCTCCTACTCTTTCTTCTTCTTCTTCTTCTTCTTCTTCTTTCTCCACTTCTTCTTCTTCTTCTTCTTCTTTGTCGTCATCGTCTCCTTCTTCTTCTTCATCTTCTTAAAATTCCTCAGATCTTCTTCTTCTTCTTTGCACTATTTTTCCTCTTCTTCTTTGTTTTCTTCTTCATCTTCCTATACTTGTTCTTCATCATCATCTTTATCTTCACCTTCTTCTTCTACAGCTACTTTTTCTTGTTCTTCATCTTCCTTTTCTTCTTCTACTTCTTCTTCTTCTTCTTCTTTTACTACTACTACTACTATTATTGCTACTGCTACTACTTCTTCTTCTTCTACCCCTTCATCTTCTTCTTCTTCTACTTCTACTTCTTCTTTGTCTTCTTCTTCTCCTTGTTCTTCTTCTTCTTCTTTTTCTTGTTCATCTTCTTCTCTGTTTTCTTCTTCTTCTTCTTCTTCTTCATCTTCTTCTTCTTCTTCTTCTTTGACATCTTTTTCTTCTTTCATATTCTTCTTCTTCTTCAACTTCATCTTTTGCTTGTGCTTCTTCTTTCCCTCCTCCTCCTCCTCTTTCTTCTTCTTCTTCTTCTTTTTATTCTTCTAGTTCTTCTCCTTCTTCTTTGTCTTCTCAATCTTCTTCTTCTTCTTCTTCTTCTTTGTCTTCTTCTTTCCCTCTTCTTCCTCTTCTTCTTCTTCTTCTTCTATTTCTTCTTCTCCTTCTTCATCTTCTACTTTTACTTCTAATTCTCCTTCTAAATCTTCTTCTTATTCTTCTCCTACTCTTTCTTCTTCTTCTTCTTCTTCTTTCTCCACTTCTTTTTCTTCTTCTTCTTTGTCGTCGTCGTCTCCTTCTTCTTCATCTTTTTAAAATTCCTTAGATCTTCTTCTTCTTCTTTGCACTCTTTTTCTTCTTCTTCTTTGTGTTCTTCTTCATCTTCCAATACTTCTTCTTCATCATCATCTTCCTCTTCCTCTTCTTCTTCTACTACTACTTTTTCTTGTTCTTCAACTTCTTTTTCTTCTTCTACTACTTCTTCTTCCTCTTCTTCTTCTTCTTCTTCTTCTTCTACTCCTACTATATCTACTACTACAACTTCTTCTTCTACTC
>JAIUJO010001494.1:260000-267500 GCA_023846275.1 Vanilla planifolia | reverse complement strand
TACATCATCTTCTTCTTCATCATCTTCTTCTTCTTCTTCATCATCATCGTCTTTTTCTTGTTATTCTCCTTCTTCTCCTCCTCCTCCTTCGTTTTCATTTACTTCTTTTTCTTCTTCATCTTCTTCCTCTTTTTCCTCTTCTTCTTCATCTTGTTCTTCTTCGTTTTCTTCTTCTTCCTTTTCTTCTACTTCTTCTCGTTCTTCTATCCCTTTTTCTTTTCTTCTTCCTCTTCTTCTTCATCTTCCTCTTCTTCTTATCATCTTCTTCTTCTACTTCTACTTCTTCTTGTTCTTCTACTTCTTTTTTGTCTTCTACTTCTCCTTCTTCTTCTTCTTCTTCCTCATTTTCCTCTTCTTCTTTGTCTTATTATTCCTCCTCTTCTT
This sequence comes from Vanilla planifolia, assembly GCA_023846275.1. NCBI lineage: Eukaryota > Viridiplantae > Streptophyta > Magnoliopsida > Asparagales > Orchidaceae > Vanilla > Vanilla planifolia. Next base: position 267,116 of record JAIUJO010001494.1, on the reverse strand, counting down.
CTTCTTCTTCTTCTCTTCTTCTTTCCCTTTTTCTTCTTCTACTCTTTTCTCTAAATCTTCTCATTCTTCTTATTCTTCTTCTTCATTATGTTCTTCTTCTTCTTCTTCTTCCTTTTCTTCTACTTCTTCTTCATCTTCTTCTTCTTTGTCTTCTTATTCTTCTTCTTCTTCTTCATCTTTGTCTTCTTCTTCTTCTTCTTCTTTGTCTTCTTCTTCTTTATCTTCTTCTTCTTCCTCTTCTTCTTCTTCTTCTTTTCTTCTTGTTCTTCATCTACTTGTTCTTCTTCTTCTTCTTCTTCTTCTTCTTCTCCTTAATCTTCTCCTTCATCTTCTTCTTCATCTTCTTTATCTTCTTCTTCTTCTTCTTATTCTTTATCCTCTTCTTTTTCTTTCACTTCATCTTCTCCTTCTACAACTTCTTATTACTCTTCTTCTTCTTCTTCTTCTTCCCCTTCTTGCTCTCTTGTTCTTCTTCTCCTCCTTCTTCCTCTTCTTCTTCTTCTTCTTCTTCTTTGTCTTCTTCGTCTACTTCTTCATCTTCTTCTTCTTCATCTTCCACTTCTTTTTCTTCTACTACTATGTTATTCTTCTTCTTCTTCTTCATCTTCTTCTTCCTCATCTTCTTCTTCTTCATCTTCTTCTTGCTCTTCTTCTTCTTCCCATTTATCTTGCTCTCCTATTCTTCTTCTTCTTCTTCTTCTTCTTCTTCCTTTTCTTCTACTTCTTCTTCTTCTTCTTCTTCTTTGTCTTCATCTTCTTCTTCATCGTTTTCTTCCTTTTCTTCTTCATCTTCTTCCTCTTCTTCTTCTTCTTGTTCTTCTTCGACTTCGTTTTCTTCTTCATCATCTTCTTCTTCTTCTTCCTCTTCCTCTTCTTATTCTTCTTCCTTTTTTTTTCTTCATTTATTCTCTTCTTCTTCTTCTTCTTCATATTATTGTTCCTCTTCTTATTTTTCTTCTTCCTCCACTTCTTCTTCGTTTTTTGTCTTCCTCTTCTTCATCTTTTCTTGTTCTTATTTGTCATCAACATCTTCTTCAACTTCTTCTTCTTCCTCCTCTTCTTCTTCTTCCTCACATTTGTCTTCCTCTTCTTCTTGTTTTTTTCATCTTCATCTTCTTCTTCTTCTCCTTCTTCTTCTACAACTTGTTCTTCTTCTTCTTATTCTTCTTCTTCTTCTTTCACTTCTTCTTTGTGTTCTTCTTCTTCTTCTACTTCTTCTACTTCTTCTTATTCTTCTTCTCATTCGTCATCATCTTCTTCTTGTTTTTCTACCACTTCTTCTTCTTCTTCATCTTCTTCTTCCTTTTCTTTGTCTTTCTCTTCCTCTTCTTCTCTTTCTTCTTCTCCTTCTTTCTCTTCTTCTTCTTCTTCTTCTTCTTCTACTTCTTCGTTTTCTTCTTTTTCTTCTTCTCCTTCTTCTTCTACTTTTTCTTCCTCTTTTTCTTCTTCTTCTTCGTCTTCTTCTCCTTTTTCTTCTTCCCATCCTTCTCCTTCTTCTCCCTTTTCTTCTTCAACATCATCATCATCATCTTCTTCTTCTTCTTCTTCTTCTTCCATTTTTTTTCTTCATCTTCTTCTTCTTCAGCTTCTTGCTCTTCTTCTTAATCATCTTCTTCATTTTCTTCCTCTTTTACATATTCTTCTTCTTCATCTTCATCTTCTTATTCTTCTTCTCCTACTTTTTCTTCTTTTTCTTTTTCTTATTTTTCTTCTTCTCTTTCTTCTTCAACTTCTTCTTCTTCTTCTTCTTCTTCTTCTTCCTCTCCTTCTCCTTCTTCTCCTTTTTCTTTTTCCTCTTCTTCGTCTTCTTCTTCTTCCCCTTCTTCTTCTTCTTCCATTTGTTTTTCTTCATGTTCATCATCTTCTTCTTCTACATCTTGTTCTTGTTCTTCTTCTTAATCATCTTCTTCATTTTCTTCTTCTTCTCCATCTTCTTCTCTTCTTCTTCTTCTTCTTCTTCTTCCGCTTACTCTCCGACTTCTCCTTCTGCTCCTTCAAGTCCTTGTTCTCCTTGTTCTCCATCTTCTGCTTCTTCTTATTCTTCTTCTTCTTCGTCTTCTTTTTCTTCTTTTTCTTCTTCTTCTTCTTCTTCTTCTTCTTCTCTTTTTGCTGCACCTTATTCTTCACCTTCTTCTTCTTCTTCTTCTGCTTCTTCTTCCACTTCTTCTTCATCTTCTTCTTTCTCTTTTTCTTCTTGTTTGTCTTCTTCCTCCTCTTCTTCTTCTTCTTCCTTTTCCTTTTCACACACTTCTTCATCTCTTCTTATTCTTCTTCGTCATCTTCATCTTCTTCTACTTCTTCTTCCTATTCCTCTTCTTCTTCTTCTTCTTCCACCACTTCTTCTTCCTCCTCTTCTTTGTCTTCCTACTCTGCATTTCTTTTGGTTCTTCATTTTTTCTTCTTCTTCTTCTTCTTCCTCTTCTTATACTTCTTCTTCGCCTTGTTATTCTTCATCATCATCTTCTTCTTTGTCTTCTTCTTCTTCATCATCTTCTTCTTCTTCTTCTACATCTCCTCCCTCTTTTGCTTCTTCCACTTCTTCTTCGTCTTCTTTTTCTTCTTCGTCTTCTTTTTCTTCTTCTTCTTCTAGTGCTATTCTTTTTCTTCTTCTTCTTCTTCTTCATCTTCTTCTTCTTCTTCTTCTGTTTCTTCTTCTACTTCTTCTCCTTCTCCACCTTCTTCTTCTTGTTCTTCTTCTTCTTCATCTTCTCCTCCTTCTTCTTCATCTTCTTCTTCTTTTTCTTTTTCTTCTTCTTCTTCTTCTTCTTCTTATTCTTCTTCTTCTTCTTCTTTGACATCTTATTTTTCTTCTTTCGAGTTCTTCTTCTTCTTCTTCATCATCGTCTCCTTCATCTTCTTCTTCTTCTTCTTCTACTTCTACTTCTTCTTCTTTGTCTTCTCCTTCTTCGTCTTCTTCTTCTTCTTCGACATCTTCTTTTTCTTTCTACGTCAACTTCTTCTTCTTCTTCATCATCATCTTCTTCTTCTTCTTCTTCTTTGTCTTCTTCTTTCCCCCTTCTTCTTCTTCTTCTTCCACTTCTTATTCTTTTTCTTCTTCTTCTTCTTCTTCTTTTTCATCTTCTTATACCCATTCTTTTTCCTCTACTTCTTCATCTTCATCCTCCTCCACTTCTTCTTCTTCTTCTTCTTAATCTTCCTCTTATTATTATTTTTATTCTTCTTCTCCTCCTTCTTCTTCTTCTTCTTCTTCTGCTACTTTTACTTCTTCTTCATCATCATCATCATCTTCTTCTTCTTCTTCTTCATCATCTTCTTCTTCAGCTTCTTCTTGTTCTTCTCCTTCTTCTTCTTCTTCTTCATCTTCTACTTCTACTTCTAATTCTCCTTCTCCATCTTCTTCTTCCTCTTCTCCTAGTCTTTCTTCTTCTTCTTCTTTTTCTTCTTTGGCGTCTTCCCCTTCTTCTTCTTCTTCATCTTCATAAAATTCTTCAGATCTTCTTCTTCTTTGCACTCTTTTTCTTCTTCTTCTTTATCTTCCTCTTCATCTTCCTATACTTCTTCATCATCATCTTCATCTTCCTCTTCTTCTTCTACTACTACTTCTTCTTCTTCTTCTACTACTACTACTATTGCTACTACTGCTACTTCTTCTACTCCATCTTCTTCTTCTTCTACTTCTACTTCTTCTTCAACTTCTTCTTCACTTGCTTCTTCTTCTTCTTCTTCTTCTTCTATATTTTCTTCTTCTTCCTCTTCATCATCATCATCTTCTACTTCTTCTTTGATTTCTTTTTCTCCTTTCATATTCTTCTTCTTCTTCTTCTTCAACTTAATCTTTTGATTCTTCTTCTTCTTCCCATCCTCCTCCTCCTTCTTCTTCTTCTTTTTCTTCTTCTAGTTCTTCTCCTTCTTCTTTGTCTTCTCAATCTTCTTCTTCTTCTTCTTCTTCTTCTTCTTCTTTTTCTTCATTCTGTTCTTCTTCTTCTTCATCTTCTTAATCTTCTTTCTCTTTTTCTTTTTTTGCTTCTTCTTCTTCTTCTTCTTCTTCTTCTTATTCTTCTTTTTCTTCTTCTTCATCATCTTCTTCTTCTACTACTTCTTATTTTTCTTATTCTTCTTTTTCTTCTTCTTCTTCTTCTTCATCATTTTCTTCTTCTTCTTCTTTTTCTTCTTCTTCTTCTTCTTTTACTACTACTTCTTCTTCTTCTTCTTCTTTGTCTTCTTCTTCTTATTATTCTTATTCTTTTTATTCATCTTCTTCTTCTTTGTGTTTTCATTTTTCTTCTTCTTCTTCTTCTTTATGCTCTCATCCTCCTCCTTCTCATTCTTCATCTTCTTCTTCTCCTGCCCGTTCTTCCTCTCCATCTTCTTCTTCTTCTTCTTCTTCTTATTCTTCTTCTTTTCCCTTTCTCCTTCCTTTTCTCCTTCTTATTCTTCTTCTCTCATTCAACATCTTCTTCTTCTTCTTCCTCCTTCTTCTTCTTCTTCTTCTTCTTATTTTTCTTCTTCTTCTTCTTCATGTTCTTCTTCTTTGTCTTCTTCTTCTTCTTCTTTTTCTTCTTCTTCTTCTTCTTCTTCTTCTTTTTCTTCTTCGTCTTCTTCTTCTTCTTTTTCTTCTTCTTCTTCTTCATCTTCATCTTTGCCTTCTACTTCTTCTTCTTCTACTTCTTATTCGTCTTTTTTCTTTTTCTTCTTCTTCTTTTACTTCTTCTTTTTCTTCTTCTTCTAGTTGTTGTTCTTGTTCTTCCTTTCTTTTTCTTCTTCTTCTTCTTCTTCTTCTAAAACTTCTTGTTCTCCTTCTCCTTCTTCTTCTTCTTTTTCTCATTCTTCTTCTTCCTCTTGTTCTTTATTTTCTTCTTCATTTTCTTTTTCTTTTACATCTTTTTATTCTTCTTCCTCTTCTTCTTCTTCTTCTTTTTCTTCTTCTTCTTCTTCTTCTTCTTCTTCTACTCGTACCACTAGTTCTTCTTCTTCTGCTTCTTCTTTTTCTTAAAATTCTTCTTTTCTTCTTCTTCTTTGTCTTCATTTCCTCCTTTTTCTTCTTCTTCTTATTTTTGTTCTTGTTGTTGTTCTTCTTCTTCTACTACTACTACTACTTCTCATTCTCCTTCTCCTTCATCATCATCATCATCATCATCTACATCTTCCTCTTCTTCTTCTTCTTCTTCTTCTTATTCATCTTCTTCTTCTTCTTCTCATTCTTCTCCATCTTCTTCTTTTTCTACTTCTTCTTTTTCTTCTTCATCTTTCTCTTCTTCTTCTTCTCCTTCTTCCTCGTCTTCTACTTCATCTTCTTCTTCCTCTTCTTCATCTTCATCTACACCTACTTCTTCTTCTTCTCCTTCTTCTTCTTTTTCTTCTTCTTCTTCTTCTTCCCCTTCTTCTTCTTCTTCTTCCATTTGTTTTTCCTCATCTTCTTCTTCCTCTTCTACTTCTTGTTCTTCTTCTTCTTCCTCTTAATCATCTTCTTCATTTTTTTTTTTTCTCCATCTTCTTCTTCTTCTCTTCTTCTTCTTCTTCTTCTTGTTACTCTACTTCTTCTCCACCTACTCCTTCAAGTCCTTCTCATTCTTCGCCTTCTACTGCTTCTTCTCCTTCTTCTTCTTCTTCTTCTGCTTTTTCTTCTTCTTCTTCTCCTTTCCTTTCTTCTTCATATTCTTCTTCTTCTTCTTCTTCTTCTTCTTCTTCACCTTTTTCTTCTCCATTTGCGACATCTTATTCCTCACCTTCTTCTTCTTCTTCTTCTTCATCTCCTCCTCCTTCTTCTTCCTCTTCTTCTTCATCTTCTTTTTCCTCCTCTTCTTGTTTCTCTTCTTTCTCCTCTTCTTCTTCTTCTTCTTCGTCATCATCTTCTTCTTCTTCTTCAACTTCTTCTTCCTGATCATCATCTTCATCTTCTTCTTCTTCTTCTTCTTTCCTTTCTTTTTTGTGTTCTTCTTCTTCTTCTTCATCATCCTCTACCACTTTTTCTTCTTCATCTTCATCTTCTACTTCTTTTTCTTCTCCTCCTTGCTCGTCTCCATTTTCTCCTGGTTTTTCTCCCTCTTCCTCTGCTTCTTCATCTAGTTCTTCTGCTTCTTTGTCTTCTTTTTCTTCTTCTTCATCATCTTCTTCTTCTTCTACTACTACTTCTTCTTTGTCTTCTTCTTCTTCTTAATCATCTTCTTCGTTTTCTTCTTCTTCTCTATCTTCTTCTTCTTCTTCTTCATCATCTTCCTCTAATACTTCTTCTTCTTCATCTTCTTCCTCTACTACTTCTTCTTCTTCTTGTTCTCCTCTTTCTTTTCCTTCTACTACTTCTAGTCCATGCTTTCTATCTTCTCCTTCTTCACCTTCTTCTTCTTCTTTCTCTTCTTCTACCTCTTTCTCTTTTTCTTTTTCTTCTTCTTCTTTTACTTCTTCTTCTTCTTCCTTTTCTTCTTCATGATCATCATCATCATCTTCTTCTTCTTTCTCTTATACCTCTCCTTCTTCTCCTTCTGCTCCTTCAAGCACTTCCTCTCCTTCTTCTTCTTCTACTTCTTCACCTTCTTCATCTTCTTCTTCATTTTGATGTTCTGCTTCTTCTTTTTCCTCTTCTTCTTCTTCTTCTTCCTCGCCTTCTCCTTCTTCTCCTTATTCTTCTTCCTCTTCCTCTTCTTCTTCTTCTTCTTCTTCCTTTTCTTCTTCTTCTTCCGTTTGTTTTTCTTCTTCTTCTTCTTCTTCTTCTTCTTCTTCTTCTACTTCTACTTCTTGTTCTTTTACTTCATCCTCTTAATCATCTTCTTCAATTTCTTCTTCTCCACCATCTTCTTCTTCACTTCTTCTTCTTCTTCTTCTTCTTCTTCTTCTTCTTCTTCTTCTTCTTACACTCCGTCTTCTCCACCTACTCCTTCAAGTCCTTCTTCTCCTTCTTCTCCTTCTACAACTTCTTCTCATTCTTCTTCTTCTTCTTTTTCTTCTTCTCCTTTATCTACATCTTATTCTTCACCCTCTTCTTCCTCTTCTTCTTCTTCCTCTTCTTCTTATCTTCTTCTTCCTCTTCTTGTTATTTTTTTTCTTTCTCCTCTTCTTCTTCTTCTTGATCATCATCTTCATCATCTTCTTCTTTTTCCTCTTTCACTTCTTTTTTGTCTTCTTCTTCTTCTTCCTCTACTTATTTTTATTCTTGTTCTT
>JAIUJO010001494.1:250000-257500 GCA_023846275.1 Vanilla planifolia | reverse complement strand
TTGCCTTCTTCTTCTTCTCCTTCTTCTTCTTTCTCTTCTTCTTCTTCTTCTTCTTCGTCTTCTTCGTCTTCTTCTTCTACTACTACTTCTTTTTCTCCTTTGTCTTCTTCTTTCTTTTATTCGTCTTCTTCTTCTTAAATTCTTCGTCTTCTTCTTCTCCTTCTTCTTAGTCTTCTTCTCCTTCTTCTTCTTCTTCTTCTTCTTCTTCTTCCTCATCTTCATCTTGTGCTTCTTCTTCTTTTTCCCCATCTTTTCTTCTTCTCCCTCTTCTTGTTGTTCTTCTTCTTCTACTACTACAACTTCTTCTTATTCTTCTTCTTCATCTTCTTCTTCTTTTCTCCTTCTCTTTCCTCTTCCCCTTCTTCTTTTTCTTTTCTTCTTCTTCTTCTTCTTCTTCTTTCTTCTTCTTCTTCTCCCTCTTCTTCTTCTTCTTTTTTAACTTCTTGTTCTTCTTGTTCCTCTTCTTCTTCTTCTTCTTCTTCATTTCCTTCTTTTTCTTCTTCTTCTTCTACTTTTTTTTCATCTTCTTCTTCTTCTACATCTTATTCTTCTTCTTCTTCATCATCCTCTTCTTCTTCATCATCATCATCTTCTTCCTCTTCTTCTTCTTCTTCTTGTTCTCCTTCTTCTTCTTCTTCTTCTTCTTCTACTTCTTTTTCTTCGTGTTGTTCTTCTTCTTCTCCTTCATCTTCATCTTCTTTTCCTCATCATGTTCTTTTCCAACAACTTCTTCTTTTTCTTCTTTGTCTTCTTCTTCTTATTCTTCATACTTTTCTTCTTCTTGTACATTGTCTTCGTTTCCTTCATCATATTCTTCTTCTTCTTCTTCTTGTTCTTCTTTACTTCTTCTTTTTCTTCTTCTTCTTCTTCTTCTATCTCTTCTTCTTCTCCTACTTCTTCTTCTTCTCTTTCTTCTTCTTATTCTTGTGCTATTTCTTCGTCATCCTCTTCTTCTCCTTCTCCTACTTCTCTTCTTTTTCGTGTTCTTCTTCTTCTTCTTCTTCTTCCTCATCTTCTTCTTCTTTTTCTTTTTCTTTTTTCTTCTTCTTCTTCTTCTCTATCTTCTTCTTCTTCTTCTTCTTCTTCTTCTTCTTATTCTTATTCTTCTTCTTCTACATTTTCCTATTCCTCTTCGCGTTCCTCTTCATCGTCTTCATCTTCTTCTTCTTCGTCTTCTTCTTTTTCTTCTTCTTTTTTCGTATTCTTCTTCTTCTTCATTGTTGTATTATTCCTCTTCTACTTCTTTTTCTTCTTCTTCTTCTCCATCTTCTCTTTCTTCTTATTCTTATTCTTCGAATTCTTCTTCAACTTCTTTCTCTTCTTCTTCTTCTTCTTCTTCTTCTCCTTCTTCTACTTCTTCTTCTTTTTCTTCTCCTTTTTCATCTCTTTTTTCTCCTTTTTTCTCCCTGTTCTTCTCCTTCTTCATCTAGTACTTCTACTTCTTTGTCTTCTTTTTCTTCTTCTTCATCATCTTCTTCTTCTACTACTACTTTTTTGTCTTCTTGTTCTTCTTGTTCTTCTTCTTCTTCTTCTTTTTCCTCTTCATCATCATCTTCTTCTTCTTCTTCTCCTTCTTGCTCTCTTGTTCTTCTTCTTCTTCTTCTTCTTCTTATTCATCTTCTTCTTATTCTCATTCTTCTCCATCTTCTCCAACTTTTTCTTCTTCTTCTTCTTCTTCTTCTTATTTTTATTCTCCATCTTCTTCTTCTTTTTCTTCTCTTCTTCTTCTTCTCCTGCTTCTTCCTCATCTTCTTCATCATTTTCTTCTTTCTCTTTGTCATCTTCTTCTACATTTGCTTCTTCTTCTTCTTCTTCTCCATCTTCTTCTTCTTTTTCTTCTTCTCCATCTTCTTCTACTTCTTCGTCATCATTATCATCATCATCATCATCTTCTTCTTCTTCTTCTTCTTCTATTCCTTCTTCCACTCCTCCATCTTCTCCTTTTTCTTCTATCACTTCTTCTGCTTCATCTCCTTCTCGTCCTTCTTCTACTTCTTCCATTTTTTTTCTTCATCTTCTTTTACTTCTTCTACTTCTTGTTCTTGTTCTTCTTAATCATCTTCTTCGTTTTCTTCTTCTTCTCCATCTTCTTCTACTTTTTCTTCATTTTCTTCTTCTACTTCTTCTTCTTCTTCTTCTTATTCCTCTCTTTCTTTTCCTTCTACTCCTTATTCTCCTTCTACTCCTTCTTTCTCTCCTTCTTCCTCTTTTTCTTTTCTTTTTCTTCTTCTTCTTTTTCTTCCTTTTCTTCTTCATGATCATCATCATCTTCTTCTTCTTCTTCCTCTTTTTCCTCTCCTTCTTCTCCTTTTGCTCCTTCATGCACTTCCTCTCCTTCTTCTCTTTCTTATACTTCTTCACCCTCTTCTTCTTCTTCTCCTTCTCCTTCTTCTTCTTCTTCTCCTTCTTCTCCTTCTTCTCCTTCTTCTCCTTCTTCTCCTTCTTCTCCTTCTTCTTCTTCCTCTTCTTCTTCTTCTTCTTCTTCTTCTTCTTCTTCATCTTCTTCTTCCTCTTCTTCTTCTTCCTTTTCTTCTTCTTCTTCTTCTTCTTCTTCTTCTTCTTCTTCATTTCCTTCTCCTTCTTTTTCTTCCCATGCTCCTTCTTCGTCTTCTTCTTCTTCTTCCTTGTACTTCATCTTTTTCTTTTTCCTCTTCTTCTTCTTCTTCTTCATCTTCTTCTTCTTCTTCTTCTTCTTCATCTTCTTCTTCTTCTTTGTCTTCTTCTTCTTCTTCATCTTCTTCTTCTTCTTCTTCTTCTTCTTCTTCAACTTCTTCTTTTTCCTATTCTTTGTGATCATTTTCTTCTTCTTCTCTTCTTCTTTTACTACAACTACTACTACTTCTTCTACTTCTTCCTCTTCTTCTTCTACTTCTTGTTCTTCTTGTCCTTTATCTCTTCTTCTTCTCCTTCTTCTTCTTCTTTGGCTTCTTTTTCTTCTTTCGTATTCTTCTTCTTCTTCTTCTTCTTCTTTTTCATCTTGTGCTTCTTCATCTTCTTATTCTTCTTCTTCTTCTACTACTACTACTTCTTGTTTTTCTTCTTTTTTCACATCTTCTTCATCTTCTTTGCCTTTTTCTTATTCGCCTTCTTTGCCTTCTTCTTCTTCTTCTTCTTCTTCTTCATTTTCTTATTCTTCTTCTGCCACTTCTTCATCATGTTCTTCACCTTCTTCTTCTTCTTCTTCTTCTTCATCTTAATCTTATTTTTCTTCTTCTTATTCTACTTCTGCTTCTTGATCTTCTCTCGTTCTTCTTTTTCTTTTTCTTCCTCAGCTTATTCTTCTTCTACTTTGTATTATTATTCTTATTCTTCATCATCTTCTTCTACTTCTTCCTCTTCTTCTTCTTCTTATTCTTCTTTGTTTTCATCTTCTTCTTCTTCTTCCTCTTTGTCTTCTTCTTCTTCTCCTTCTTTTTCATCTTCTACTTCCTCCTATTCTTCTCCATGTTCTCCTTCTTTTTCTACTTCTTGTTTTCTTCTTCTCATTCATCTTTTTCTTCTCCATCTTTCTCTTCGTCTTCTTCTTCACCTTCTTCTTCCTCTTCTAAATTTTCTTCTGCATCCGCTTCTTCTTCTTCTTCTTCTTTTCTTCTTCTTCTTTTTCTTTTTTTTTTACTTCATTTTCTTCTTCTCCTAATTCTTCTTCATCTTCATCTTCTTCTTCTTCTACTTCTACAACTTCTATCTTTTTCTCCTCCTTCTTCTCCTTTTTCTTTTGCCTCTTCTTCCTCTTCTTCATCTACTTTATGTTCTTGTTCTTCTTCTTCTTAATCACCTACTTCATTTTCTTCTTCTTCTCCAACTTCTTCTTCTTCTTCTTCATCTTTTTCATCTTTTTCTTCATCTTCTTCTTCTACTTCTTCTTGTTCCTCTCCTTCTTATCCTTCTACTTCTTCTAGTCCATCCTACCCTTCTTCTCCTTCTTTTGCTTCTTCTCCCTCCTCTTCTTCTTCTTCTTCTTCTTCTTCTTCTTTTTCTTTTCCTTCTTCTTCTTCTTCTTCTTCTCCTTCTCCTCCTCCTTCTTCTTCTTTTTCTTCGTCAACCTTTGCTTCTTTTTCTTCTTAATCGCTTACTTCATTTTCTTCTTCTTCTCCATCCTCTTCTTCTTCTTCTTCTTCTTCTTCTTCTAGTTCTTCTTCTTGTTCCTCTCCTTCTTCTCCTTCTATTCCTTCTACTCCTTCCTCTCCTTCTTCTCCTTCTTTTGCTTCTTCTCCCTCTTCTTCTTCATCTTCTTCTTCTTCTTCTTCTTCCCTTTCTTCTTCTCCTTCTTCTTCTTCTTCTACTCCTTCTTCTTGTTTTTCTTCTTCAACATCTACTTCTTCTTCTTTTTCTTTGCCTTCTCCCTTTTTTTTCTTCTTCTTCTTGTTCTTTTGTGTGTTCTTCTTCTTCTGCCTCTATTTACTTTTCTTCTTCTTCGTCTTCTTCTTTTTTGTCTTTTTTTTCTTCTTCCTCTTCCTCTTCTTCCACTTCTTCTTCCTCTTTTCCTTCTTCTTCTTGTTCTTTTTTGACTTCTTCTTCTTCTTCTTCTTCATTTTCTTCTTCTTCTACATATTCTTCTTCCTCCTCTTCTTTTTTTTTCTTCTTCTTATTTTTCTTCTACCTCTTCTTCTTCTCCTTCTCTTCCCTCTATATCATCTCTTTCTTCTCATTCTTCTTCACCTCCTTCTTCTTCTTCTTCTTCTTCTTCTTCATCTACTTCTTCTTCTTCTTCTTCTTCCTCTTCTTATTCGTCTTCCTCTTCTTCTTCTTCTTCTTCCACTTCTCCTTTTTTGTCTTCTTCTTCTTTTTCATGTTTTTCTTTTCGTTTTTCTTCTTGTTCTTCTTATTTTACTACTTCTTTATCTTCTTCACCTTCTTCTTCTTCATCTTCTTCTTCTTCTTCTTCCTCTACTTCTTCTTTTTCTTCTTCTTCTCCTTCATCGCCTTCTTCGTCGTCGTCTTCTTCTTCTTCTTCGTCTTCATCGTATTCTTCTTCTTCTTCTTCGTCTTCCACTTCTTTTTCTTCTACTTCTACTTCTTATTCTTCCTCTTCTTCATCTTCTTCTTCATCATCTTCTTCTTCTTCACCTTCTCCTTCCTCTCTTGTTCTTGTTTTTCTTCTTCTTCTTTTTCTTCTTCTTCCTCCTCTTCTTCTACTTCTTCTCCTTCTTCTTTATCTTCTTCTTCTTTTTCTACTTGTTCTTTTTCATCCTCCCCTCCTTCTCCTTCTTCTCATTTTTCTTCTTTCTCTTCTTCTTCTTCTTCTTCCACTCCTTCTTGTTCTTCTTATTCTTTCTTCTTCATCGTCTTTTTGTTCTTCATCTTCATCTTCTTCTTATTCTTCTTCTTCTTCTTCTTGTTCTCCTTCTTTTTCTTTTTGTTCTTCTACATCTTTTTCTTCTTCTTCTTCGTCTTCTTGTCCTTCTTCTTTGACATCTTCTTTTTCTTGTATCATCTTCTTCTTCTTCATCTCCTTCTTCTTCTACATATTTGTCTTTTTCGTCTTTGTGTTCTTTTTCTTCTTATTCGACATCTTCTTTTTCTTCTTTAATCTTCTTCTTGTTCTTCTTCTTCATCTTTTTTCTCTTCTTCTTTTTCTTTGTCATCTTCTTCCCTCTTCTTCTTCTTCTTCTTCTTCTTCTCCTTCATTTTCTTCTTGTTCATCTTCTTCATCTTCTTCTTCTTCCTTCTTCTTATTCATCTTCTATTTTTTCGTCTTCTTCTTTTTCGTCTTCTTCTTCTACTTCTTCTTCTTCTTGTTTTTCTTTTTCTTCTTCAACTTCTCCTTTTTCTTCTTCTTCTTCTTCTTCTTCTTTGCCTTCTTCTCCTTCTTCTTCGTCTTCTAATTCTTCTTCTTGTTCTTCTTGTTCTTCTTCTTTTTCTTCGTATTCTCCTTCTTAATCTTGTTCTTCATCTTGTTCTTCTACTTCTTTTTGTTGTTCTTTCTCTTCTTTTTCCTCTTCTTCTTCTTCTTCTTCTTCTTTTACTTCTTCTACTACTTCTACTACGACCACTACTACTTCTTCTACTTCTTCTTCTTCCTCTTCTTCTTCTTCTTCATCTTCTTCTTTTCTCTTTCTTCTTCTTCTCCTCCATCTTCTTTTTCTTTAGCTTCTTCTTCTTCTTCTTCTTCTTCTTCTTCTTCTTCTCTTCCTCTTCCTTCTCTTTTTTCTGCTTCTTTTTAACCTACTCCTCCTTCTTGTCCTTCTTCTCTTCTTCTTCATCATCTTCTTCTTTTTCATTCTTCTTCTTCTACTTCAACTTCTTCTTCTTTCTCTTCTTCATCTACTTCTTCTAATTCTTATTCTTCGTCTTCTTCTTCCTCTTCTTCTTCTTCTTCTTCTTCTACTACTACTACTCCTCCTTCTTATTCTCATCTTCTTCTCCATCATCTTTTTTTCTTTTTCTTCTTCTTCTTCTTCTTCTCCTTTTTCTTCTTCTCCTTTTTTTTTGCCTTCTTCTTCTTCTTTTTCATCTTTAGTATTCTCCTTCTTCTTCTTCTTCAACTTCATCTTGTGGTTCTTCTTCTTCTTCTTCCTGTCCTCCTTCTTCTTATTCTTCTTCTTCTCCTTCTTCTCCTTCTTCTACTTCTTCTTTTTCTACTTCTACTTGTGCTCCTTCTTCTTCTTTGTCTTCTTCATCATCATCATCTTCTTCTTTTTCTTCTTCTTCCTCGTTTTGTTCTTCTTCTTCTTCTCTTCTTCTTGTTCATCTTCATCTCGCTCTTCATCTTCTTTAATGTCTTCTTCCACTTCTTCACCTCATTCTTGTTTTTCTTCTTCTTTTTTTTCTTCTACTACCACTTCTTCTTATTCTTGTTATTCTTCTTATACTTTTTCTTCTTCTTCTTCTTCTTCATCACATTCTTCTTCTTCTTCTTCTTCTTCTTCTTCTTTTTCTTGTTCTTACTATTATTATTAATAATCTTCTTCTTATAGTTCTTCTCCATTTTATCTTTATTATTATTCTTCTTCTTCTCGTCCACCTCCTTCTCGTTCTTCATCTTCTTCTTCTATTACCCGTTCTTCTTCTCCATCTTCCTCTTCTTCTTCTTTTTCTCCCTTTCCTTCCTCTTGTCCTTCTTCTTCTTCTTTTTCCTTCACCTTCTTCTTCTTCTTCTTCTTCATTCTTCTTCTTCTTCTTATTCTTCTTCTTCCTCTTCTTCATGTTCTTCTTCTTCTTTGTCTTCTTCTTTTTCTTCTTTCTCTTTTTCTTCTTCTTCTTCTTCTTCTTCTTATTCTTCTTCGTCTTCTTCTTTTTCTACTTCTTCTTTGCCTTCTTCTTTTTCTTCTTCTTCTTCTTCATCTTCTTCTACTCCTTCTTCGTATTTTTCTTTTCTTTTTCTTCTAGTTGTTGTTCTTGATCTTCTTTCTCTTCTTCTTCTTCTTTTCTTCTCCTACTTTTTCTTCTCCTTCTCTTTCTTCTTCTTGTTCACCTTCTTCTTCATCTTGTTCTTCATCTTCTTCTTCTTTTACTCTTTCTTCTTCTTATTCGTCTTTTTCTTCGTCGTCTCATTCCTCT
>JAIUJO010001494.1:242500-247500 GCA_023846275.1 Vanilla planifolia | reverse complement strand
TCTTCTTCTTCTTCTTCTTTTCCTTCTTTATCTTCTTCTTCTTCTTCTTCTTTTCTTCTTCTTCTCCTTCTCCTTCTTCTTCTTCTTCTCCTTCTCCTTCTTCTTCTTCATCTTCTCCTGCTATTTCTTCTTCTTCTTCTTCTTATTCTTCTTTATTCTTCTTCTTCTTCTTCTTATTCTTCTTTATTCTTCTTCTTCTTCTTCTTCTTTTTCCTCTTCTTTTTCTTTGTCTTCTTCTTCTTCTCCTCCATTTTCTTCTTATTCCTCAACTTCTTCTTCATCTTCTTCTTTTTCTTCTTCTTCTTCTTCTTCTTTTCCTTCTTTTTCCTCTTCTTCTTCTTCTTCTTCTTCTTCTTCTTGGTATTCTTCTTCTTCATCATCATCTTCTTCTTTTAGTTCTCCTTTTTTTTTCTTCTTCTTCTCCTTTTTCTTCATGTTCCTCTTGTTTTTTTTTTCTTCTTCTTCTACTACTACTACTTCTTCTTTGACTTCTTCTTCTTCTGCTACTTCTTCTTCATCTTCTTCTACTTCTTCTTCTTCTTCATCTTCTTCTTATCCTTCTTCCACTTTTTCTTCTTCTTCTTCTTCTCCTTCTTCATCTTCATCTTCTTCTTCTTCCTCATCTTCTTCTTCTTCATCGTGTTCTTCATCTTCTTCTTCTTTTCTTCTTCTTCTTCTTCTCCTTCTACTTCTTTTTCTTCTTCTTCTTCTTCTTCTGCTTTTTCTTCATCATCTTGTTTTTCTATTTCAACATCTTCTTCTTCTTTTTCTTCTTCTTCTACTTCTTCTACTTATTCTTCTCATTCTTCTTCTTTTTCTTCTTTATCGTTTTCTTCTTCTTGTTCTTTTTTGTTTTCCTGTTCTTCATCTACTTCTTCTTTTTCTTCTTCTTCTTCCTCTACTTCTTTGTCTTCTTCTTTTTCTTCTTCTTCTTCTTCTTATTCATCTTCTACATCTTCTAATTCTTCTTTGTTTTCTTCATCTTTGTCCACTTCTTCTTCTTCTTCTTCTTCTTCTTCTTTTTCTTCTTGTTTTTGTTCCCCTTCTTCTTCCTCTTCTACTTCTTCTTCGTCTTCTTCTTTCTCTTCCCCTTCCTTGGCTTCCTCTTCTTCTTCTTTGGCTTCTTCTCCCTTGTCTTCTTGTTCATCTTCTTCTTCTTCTTCTTCCTTTTCTTTTTCATCATTTTCTCCTTCTCCTTCTTCTTCTACCTCATCTTCTTCCTCGTGTTTTTCTTTTTCTTTTTGTTCTTCTCCTTATTCTTCTTCTACTTCTTCATCTCCTTCTTCTTCTTCTTTTTCGCATTCTTCTTCTTCTCCTCCTCCACCACCTCGTTCTCCTTCTTCTTGGTCTTCTTTTGTTGCTCATTCTTCTTCTCCAACTTCTTCTTCCTCTTCTTCTTCTTCTTCTTCTTCTCCTTCTTCTTCTCCCTCTCCTTCCTCTTCTCTTTCTTCTTCTTCTAATCTTCATCTTCTTCTTCCTCCTCTTCTTCTTTTTCTTCTTCTTCTTCTTTTTCTTTTTCTTCTTCTTCTTCTTCTTTGCCTATTTCTTCTTCTTCTTCTCCATCTTCTTCTTCTTCTTTTTCTTCGTATTCTTCCTTTTCTTCTTCTTCTTCTTCTTCTACATTGTCTTTGTTTCTTCTTCTTCTATTTGTTCTTCTTCTTCTTCTTCTTCTTCTTCTTCTTCTTCTTTTTGTTCTTCTACTTCTTCCCCGTCTCCTTCTTCTTCTTCTTCATTACCTTCTTCTTTTTCTTCTTCTTCATCTTCTTCGTCTTTTTTCCTTCTTCTTCTTATTCTTCTTCTTCTTGTTGTTCTTCATATTCTTCTCCTTCTTCTTCAACATCTTCTTTTTCATCTTCCATCATCTTCTTCTTCTTATTCATCATCTTCTTCTTCTCCTTCTTCTTTGTCTTCTTCTTCTTCGACATCTTCTTTTTCTTCTTTAATCTTCTTCTTCTCCCTCTTCTTCTTCTTCTTCATTTCTTTCTCCATCTTCTTCTTCTTTTTCTTCTCCTACTCCTTCTTCTTCTTCTTCTTCTTCTTCTTCTTTCTTTTTCTTCTTCTTCATCTTCATCTTTTTCCTCTTCTTCATCTTTTTCTTCTTATTCGTCTTCTTCTTAATCATCATCATCTTCTTCTTCTTCTTCTACTTCTACTTCTTTTTCTTCAACATCTTCTTCTTCTTCTTTGCTTTCTTCTTCTTCTTCTTCTTCTTCTTTGCTTTCTTCTTCTTCTTTGCCTTCTTCTTCTTCTTTTTCTTCTTCTTCTTCATATTCTTCTTCTTTATCATCATCATCTTCTTCTTCTTCTACTTCGTCTTTTTCTTATTCTTTATCATCTTTTTCTTCTTCTTCTTGTTCTTCTTCTTTTACTACAACTACCACTACTTCTTCATCTTCTACTTGTTCTTCTTCTTCTACTACTTCTTGTTCTTCGTTATCTTCTTCGTCTTCTTCTTCTTATTTTTATTCTAATTTTTAATCTTCTTCGTCTTCTTCTTCTTCTTCCTCTTCTTCTTCTTTGTCTTTTTCTTCTTCTTTGTTTTCTTTTCTTCTTCTTTTTCTTCTTCTACTCCTTCTTCTTCCTCGTGTTCTTCTTCATCTTCTTCTGCATCTGCTTCTTCTTCATCTTTTTCTTCTTCTTTTTCTTCTTCTTTGCCTTCTTTTTCTTCTTCTCCTTCTTCTTCTTCTACTTCTTCTTCTTCTTCTTCTTCTTCTTCTTTCTCTCCTTCACCTTCTTGTCCTTTTTCTTTTGCCTCTTCTTCTTCTTCTTTTTCTTCCATTTGTTTTTCTTCATCTTCTTCTTCTTCCTTTACTTTTTATTCTTCTTCTTCTCCTTCTTTATCACCTTCCTCATTTTCATCTTCTTCTCCATCTTCTTCTACTACTTTTTCTTCTTCTTCTTTATCTTCTTCTTCTTCTTTTTCTTCTTCCTGTTCCTCTCCTTCTTCTCCTTCTACTCCTTTTAGTCCTTTTTCTCCTTCTTCTCTTTCTTTTGCTCCTTCTCCCTCTTCTTCTTCTTCTCCTTCTTCTGCTTCTCCTCCTCTCCTTCTTCTTCTTCTTATCCTTCTACGTCTTCTTCTTTCTCTTCTTCAACATCTACTTCTTCTTCTTCTTCTTCTTCGCCGTCTCCCACTTTTTTTCTTTTTCTACTTCTTCTTCTTCATGTTCTTCTACCTCTTCTTCTTCTTCTTCTTCTTCTTTATTTTCGTCTTTTTCTTTTTCTTCTATGTCCACTTCTTCCTCTTCTTCTTCTTCATCAATTTCTTCTTCTTTTTCATCTTCTTCTTTCTCTACTTCTTCTTCTTCTTCTTTCTTTTCTTCTTCATCATTTTCTTTTTCTTCTTGTTGTTGTTGTTGTTCTTGTTCTTCTTCTAAATCTTCTTCTTCTTCTTCTTCTTCTTCTTCTTCTTTATCTTCTTCATCATCTTCTTCTTCTTCTTATTATTCTTCTTCTTTTTCTTCTTCTTCGTCTTCATCGTCTTCCTCTTCGTCTACATCTTCTCCTTCTTCTTCTTCTTCGTCTTCTTCTTCTTATTCTTCTTCTTCATCATCCTCTTCGTCTTCTTTGTCTACCACTTCTTCTTCTTCTTTGTCTTCCACTTCTTGTTCTTCTTCTTCTACTTCTTATTCTTCTTCACCTTCTTCTTCCTCTTTTTTTTCATCTTCTTCTTCTTATTCTTCTTCTTCTTCTTCTTCTTCCTCTTTTTCTTCCTCTTCTTCTGCTTTTTTGACTTCTTCTTTCTCCTCATCATCTTCTTCTTCTTCTTCATATTCTTATTTTTCTTCATTTTTTTCTTCTTCTTTTTCTTCTTCTTCTTCTTCTTATTGTTCTTCATCTTCTTCTTCTTCTTCTTGTTCATCTTCTTCATCTTGTTCTTCTTCTTCTTCTACTTCTTCTTCTTCTACCACTTCTTCTCCCCCAGCTTCTTCTCCTCCTACTCCTTCTTCCTCTTCTTCTTCTTCTTCTTCTTCCTCTTCTTTTTCTTCCTTCTGCTCTCCTTTTTCCTTTTCTTTGTCTTCTTATTCTTCATTTCTTCTTGTTCTTATTCGTCATCATCTACATCTTCTTCTTCGTCTTCTTCTTCTTCATCTAGTTCATCATCTTCGTCTTCTTCATCTCTTCTTCTTCGTCTTCTTCTTCTTCATCTAGTTAATCATCTTCGTCTTCTTCATCTCTTCTTCTTCTTCTTCATCTTCATCTTCTTCTAATTATTCGTTTTGTACTTCTTCTTATTCTTATTCTTTTTCTTCTTCTTCTTCTTCTTCTTCTTTTTCTTTGCCTTCAACTTCTTCTTCATCTTCTTCTTCTTCTTCTTCCTCTTCTTCTTCTTCTTCCATTTCATCTTCTACTTTTTCTTCTTCTTCAGCTTCTTCTTGTTCTTCTTCTTCTTCTTCTCCTCCTCCTCCTCCTCTTCCTCTTCCTCTTCCTCTTCCTCCTCCTTTTTCTTCTTCTTCTTCTTCTCCTACTCTTTCTTCTCCTTCTTCTTCTTCCTCGTCATTGTCTTCTTCTTCTTATTCTTTCTTCTTCTACTTCATCTTCTTCTTCTTCCTCTTCTTTATCTTCTTCTTTTTCTTCTTTTTTGCCTTCTTCATCTTCTTCTTCTTCTTCTTCTTCTTTGCCTTCTTCTTTTGTCGTTGTTGTTGTTCGTCTTCTTCTTCTTTGCATTCTTATTTTCCTTCTTCATCTTCTTCATTGTCTTCTTTTTCTTCTTCTTCTAGTTGTTGTTCTTGTTCTTGTTCTTCATCTTCTTCCTCTTCGTCTTCTTTCGTCTTCTTCTTCTTGTTCATCAACTTATTCTTCTTCTATTTCTTCTTTTTCTACTTCCTCCTCTTCTTCTACTTGTTTTTCTTCTTGTTCTTCTTCATCTTCTTCTTCTACTTCTTCTTCTTCTTCATCTTCTTCTTCTTCTTCTGGTTCTTTTTTTTCTTCTTCTTCATCCTCTTCTGCTACAAGTTCTTTTTCGTCTTCTTCCTCTTCTATTTTTCCTGCTCTTTCATCAT
>JAIUJO010001494.1:222500-240000 GCA_023846275.1 Vanilla planifolia | reverse complement strand
TTCATAATCTTCTTCTTCTTCTTTCTCTTCTTTTTCTTTATCATCATCTTCTTCTTCTTGTTGTTCTTCTTCCTCTTCTTCTTCTTCTACTTTTTGTCTTCTACTTCTTCTTCTTGTTGTTGTTCTTCTTCTTCTTCATCATTTTTTTCTACTTCTTCATCATTTTCTTCTTCTTCATCTTCTTCTTTCCTTTCTTCTTTTTCTTCTTCTTTTTCTTCTTCTTCTTTTTCATCTTCTTCCTCTTCTTCTTGATCATCCACATCTTTGTCCTCTTCTTTTTCTTCTTGTTCATCGTCTTCTTCATCTTTTTGTTCATCTTCTCCGTCTACTTCTCCATTTGCTCCTTCTTCTTCCTTTCTTTCTTTTCCTTCTTATTCTCATTCTACTACTTCTTCTTCGTCTTCATCTTCTTCATCTTCCTCTTTCCCTTCTTCATCTTCTTCTTCATCTTTTTTTTCTCGTTCCTCTTCTTCTTCTTCTTCTTCTTCTTCTTCCTCCTCTCCTTCTTCTTCTCCTCCTTCTTCCTTTTTGTCTTCTTCTTTTTTTCCTTCTTTTTCTTCTTCTTCTTCTACTATTCTTCTTTTTCTTACACTTCTTCTTCTTCGTCTTCTCCTTCTTCTTCCTATTTTACATCTTCTTCATATTCTTATTCCACTTCTTCTTCTTCTTCTTCATCATCTTCATCTTCTTCTAGGTCTTCTTTAATGTATTCTTCATTTTCTTCTTCATCTTTTTTGACTTCTTCTTTTCAATCGTCTTCATCTTCGTCTTCTTCTTCTTCTTCTTCTTCTTCTTCTTTGTCTTCTTCTTATTATTGTTATTCTTCTTCTTCTTCTTCTTCTACTTATTCTTCTTCTTCTTCTTCTTCTTCTTCCTCTTCTTCTTCTTCTTCTTCTTCTACTTCTTATTCTTCTTCTTCTTCTTCTTCTTCTACTTCTTCTTCTTCTTCTTTTTTTCGTTCTTCTCCCTTTTCTTCTTCTTCTTCTTCTTCTTCTTCTTTTTCATCATCTTCTACATCTTCTTCTTCTTCATTTTCTTCTTCTTCATCCTCTAATACTTCTTCTTCGTCCTATTCTTCTACTTCTTCTTCTTCTTCTTCTACTTCTTGTTCCTCTTCATTATCTTCTTCTTCTTCTTCTTCTTCTTCTTTTTCTTCTTCTTCTTCTTCTTCTTCTTCGTCTTCTTCATCCTATTCTTTGCCTTCTTGTTCTTCTTCTCCTCCCCTATTCATTTTTTTCTCCTTCTTCTTCTTCTTCATCTTCTTCTTCTTCTTCTTCTTTCTTTTCTTTTTCTTCTTCTTCTACTTCTTTCTTTTCTTTTTCTTCTTCTTCGTCTTCTTCTTCCTCTTCCTCCTCTTCTACTCTATCTTCTTCCTCTTCTTCTTCTTCTTCTTCTTCTTCTTCTTTGCCTTCTTCTTCTTTAGCTTCTTCTTCTCCTTTTCCTTCTTCTTCTACTTCTTCTTCAACTTCTTCATCTCCCTGGTCTTCTTCATCATCGTTTACTTCTTCTTCTTCTTTGCCTTCTTGATCCCCTTCTTCTTCTTCTTCTTCTTCTTCTTTGTCTTGTTCTCCTTCTTCTTAATCTTCTTCTCCTTCTCTTCTTTCTTCTTCTTCTTCTACTCTTCTTTCTTCTTCTTCATCTTCTTCTTCTTCTTCTTCATTTTTTCTTCTTATTCTTCTTATTGTTCTTCTTCTTCTTCTTCTTCTTCTTGTTCTCCTTCTTGTTCTCCTTATTCTCTATATTCTTCTTCTTTTTCTTCTTCTCTTCTTCTTCTTCTTCTTCTTCTTCTTCTTTTCCTTCTTCTTCTTCTCCCTATTCTTCTTCTTCATCTTCATCTTCTGCTTCTTCTTCTTCTTTTTCTTCTTCATCTTTTGCTTCCTCTTCTTCTTCTTAAACTTCTATTTCTTCATGTTCTTCTTCTTCTTCTTCATATTCTTCTTCTTTGTCTTTTTCTTCTTTTTCTTCTCCTTCTCCTTCTTCTCTTCTTCATCGTCTTCTTGTTAATCTTCTTCTTCTTCTTCTTCTTCTTCTACTTCTTCTCCTCGTCCTCCTCCTCCATCTTTGTCTTCTTTTTCCTCATCATCTTCTTCTGCTTCTTCTTCTTATTCTTCTTATTTTTCTTCTTCTTCTTCGTGTTCTTCTTCTTCCTCTTTGAGTTCTTCTTTTTCTTCTTCGTCTTCTTCTCCATCTTCTTCTTCTTCATCATGTTCTTCTTTTTATTCTCCTTCTTCTTATTCTTCTTCTTCTCTTCTTCTTCGTTTTTTTCTTCTTCTTCTTCTTCTTCTTCTACTTCTTCTTCTACTTCTCCTTCTTCTTCTTCTTCTTCTTCTTCTAAGTCTTCTTCTTTGTCTTCTTCTTCTTCTTCTGCTTCTTCTTCTTCTTCTTCTTCTACGTCTACTTCTTCTTCTTCTTCTTCTTCTTTATTGTCTCCCACTTCTTCATGTTCTTGTTCTTATTCTACTTCTTGTTCTTGTTCTTCTTCTTCTTCATCTTCTTCTTCCTTCTATTATACTTCTTCTTCCTCTTCTATTACTTCTTCTACTTCTTTTTCTACTTCTTCTTCTTCATCTTCTTCATTTTCTTCTTCTTATTTTCTTTGCCTTCCTCTTCTTCCTCTTCCTTTCCTTCATCTACCTCTTCATCATCATCAACATCATCATCAACTTCATCTTCTTCTTCTTCTTCTTTTTCTTCCTCTTCTTCTTCATCTTCTACTTCTTATCCTTCTTCCTGTTCTTCTTCTTCTTCCTTTTCCCCTTCTTCTTCCCCTCCTTCTTCATCATCATTATTTTCTTCTTCTTCTTCATCATCATCTTATTCTTCTTCTTCTTCTTCTTCTTCTCCTTCTCCTTCTTCTTCTTCTTCTTCTTATTCTTTGTCTTCTTCTTCTTTTTCTTCTTCTTCTTCTTCTTCGTCTTCTTCTTCTTCTTCTTCTTCTTCGTCTTTTCCATCATCTTCTGCTTCTTCCTTGTCTTCTTCTTCTTCTTCTTCTTCTTCTTTTTCTTATTATTATTATTATTATTATTAATATTTTTCTTCTTCTTCTTCTTCTTCTTCTTCTTCGTCTTCTTTTACTTCTTCTTCTTCTTCTTCTTTTTCTCCGTCTTCGCCTTCTTTTTCTTCACCTTCATCATCTTCTTCTTCTTCTTCTTCTTCATCTTCTTCTTCCCTTCTTTGCCTTCATCTTCTTCTTCTTCTTCTTCTTCTTCTTCGTCCTCATCATCTACTTCTTCTTCTTCCTCTTCCTCTTCTTTTTCTTCTTCTTCTACTTCTTCTTTTTGTTTTCTTCTTCATTTCCTTCTTCGTCATCTTCTTCTTCTTCTTCTTTTTCATCTTCTTCTTCTTCTTCTTCTTTTCCTTCTTCTTCTTCGACTTCATCTTCATCTTCTTCATTATCTTCTTCTTCCTGTTCTACTACTTCTTCTACTACTACTACTTCTTCTTCTACTTCTTCCACTTATTCTTCTTTTTCTTTTACTTCATCTTCTTCTTTGTCGTGTTGTTCTTCTTCTTCTTCTTCTTCGCATTGTTCTTCTACTTCTTCTTCCCCGACTTCTTCTTCTTCTTTGCCTTCTTCTCCTTCTTCTTCCTCTTCTGTTACTTCTTCTTCTTCACCTTTTTCTTCTTCTTCTTCTTCTTCTTCTTCTTCTTCTTCTTCTTCTTCTTCTTGATCTTTTTCTTCGTCTTCTTCTTCTTCCTCATCTTCTTCTTTATCATCTTCAACTTCTTCTTCTTCTTCTTGTTCTTCATCGTCTTCTTCTTTTTCTTCTTCTTCTTCTTCTCCTACTTCTTATTATACTTCTTCTTCTCCTTCTTCTTCATCTTCTCCATCTTCTCCTTTTTTTCTTCTTTTCCTTCTTCTACTTCTATGTCTTCTTCTCCTTCTTATTTGTCTTCTTCTTTTTCTTTGTCTTCTCGTTCTTCTTCTTCTTCTTCTTCTTCTTTTGTTTCTTCTTCTTTTTCTTCTACTTCTTCTGTTTCTTCTTCTTCTTCTTCTTCTTATTCTTTGCCTTCTCCTTTTTCATCTTCTTCTTCTTCTTCTTTCTTCTCCTTCTTTTTCTTCTACTTCTTCTTCTACTTCTTCGTCTTCTTCTTCTTCTTCTTCTTCCTCGTCTTCTTCTTCTACTTCTTCTTCTTCCTCCTCGTCTTCTTCTTCTTCTTTACCTTCTTCTCCTGACTTCTTCTTTTTCTTCTTCTTCTTCTTCGTCTTTTTCTTTGTCTTCTTTTTCTTCTTCTTCATCTTCTTCTTCTTCTTCTTTGCATTCTTCTTCTTCTTTCATCATCTTCTTCTTCTTCTACTTCTTCATCTTCTTCTCCTTCTTCCTTTGTCTTCATCTTCTTCTTCTTCTTCTACTCAAATCCTTCTTTTTGTTATTATTATTATATTTAATACTATTATTATTCATATTTATCATCATCTTCTTCTTCCTCTTCTTCTTTCTTCTCCTTCTTCTTCTTCTTTTTCTTCTCCTTCTTCTTCTTCTTCTTCTCCTCCTTCTCCTTCTTGTTCATTCATTGTTCTTCTTCTCCTTCTTTTTTTTCTTCTTCTTATTCTTGTTCTTTTTCTTGTTCTTCTTCTTCTTTTCTTAGTCTTCTTTTACTTCTTCTTCTTCTTTTTCTTCGTCTTCATCTTCTTCTTCTTCACCTTCACCTTCTTCTTCTTCCTCTTCTTCTTCTTCATGTTCTTCTTCCCTTCTTCTCCTTCATCTTCTTGTTCTTCTTCTTCCTCTTCTTCGTCCTCATCTTCTACCACTTCTTCTTCCTCCTCCTCTTCCTCTTCTTCTTATTCTTCTTCTTCTTTTTGTTCTTATTTTCTTCTTCATTTCCTTCTTCATCACCTTCTTCATCTTCTTCTTTTTCATCATCTTCTTCTTCTTCTTCATTTCCTTCTTCTACTTCGACTTCATCTTCATCTTCTTCGTTATCTTCTACTTCTTGTTCTACTTTTTCGTCTTCTTCTACTACTAGTTCTTCTTCTACTACTACTAGTTCTTCTTCTCCTACTTCTTCTTCCTCTTATTCTTCTTCTTCTTCAACTTCGTCTTCTTCTTCATCGTCTTCTTCTTCTTCTTCTTCTTCTTCGACTTCTTCATCTTCTTCTTCTACTTCTTCTTCTTCCTCGTCTTCTTCTTCTTCCTCTTTGACTTCTTCTCCATCTTCTTCTTTTTCTTCTTCTTCTTCTTGTACATCTTCTTCTTCTTCTTCTTCACCAATTTCTTCTTCTTCTTCTTCTTTTCTTCTTTTGCGTCTTCTTCTTCTTCTTCTTCTTCTTTTTCTTCGTCTTCTTCTTCTTCCACTTCTTAATCTTCTTCTTCTTCTTCTTCTTCGCCTTCTTCTTCTTCTTCCTCTTCTTCTTCTTCTTCTTCTTCTTGTTCTTCTTCTTCTTCATGGTCTTCTTCTTTTTCTTCTTCTTCTTCTTCTTCTTCTTCTTCTTCTCCTACTTCTTATTCTACTTCTTCTTCTTCTTCTTCTTCCTCTTCTTCTTCTCCTTCTTCTTCATTTTTTCTTCTCGTCCTTCTTCTTTTTCTTCTATGTCTTCTTCTCCTTCTTATTTGTCTTCTTATTTTTTCTTTGT
Source organism: Vanilla planifolia (assembly GCA_023846275.1). Lineage (NCBI taxonomy): Eukaryota > Viridiplantae > Streptophyta > Magnoliopsida > Asparagales > Orchidaceae > Vanilla > Vanilla planifolia. Next base: position 234,425 of record JAIUJO010001494.1, on the reverse strand, counting down.
CTTCTCGTTCTTCTTCTTTTTTTCTTCTTCTTCTTCTTCATTTGTTTCTTCTTCTTTTTCTTCTACTTCTTCTTTTTATTCTTCTTCTTCTTCTTCTTCATCCTCTTCTTCTTTTTCTTCTTCTTCTTCTTCTTTTGCTTCTCCTACTTTTTCTTCTACTTCTTCTTCTACTTCTTCTTCATCATCTTCTTCTTCTTCTTCATCTTCTTCTTCTACTTCTTCTTCTACCTCCTCTTCTTCTTCTTCTTTTTTGCCTTCTTCTTCTTCTTCTTCTTCTTCTTCTTCTTCTCTTTCTTCTTCTTCTACTACTACTACTATTACTACTTCTTCTTCTTCTTCATTTTTTCTTCTTCTTCATCTCCTTCTTCTTCTGCATGTTCTTCATCTTCTTTTTCTTCTTCTTCTTCTTTTTCTTCGTCTTCTTCTTCTTCTTCTTCATCTTCTTCTTCTTCTTCTTCGCCTTCTTCTTCTCTTTCTTCCTCTACTTCTTCTTCTTCTTGTTCTTCTTCTTCTTCTTCTTCTTCATCTTCTTTTTCTTCTTCTTCTTCTTCTTCTTCTTCTTCTTCTTCACCTACTTCTTCTTCTACTTCTTCTCTTTCTTCTTCTTCTTCTTCTCATTCCACTTCTTTTTTTTATTTCGTTCCTCTTCTTCTTCTTCTTCTTCTGTCATCTTCGACTTCTTATCTCTCATCTCCTTTTTCTTTGTCTTCCCATTCTTCTGCTTCTTTTTCTTCTTCTTCTTTTTCTTCTTCTTTTTCTTCTTCCTTTCTTCTACTTCTTCTTTTTTTCTTCTTCTTCTTATTCGTATTCTTCTTAATTCTTCTTCTTCTTCTTCTTCCTCCTTTTATTCTCCTTTTTCCCATTTTACTCCTTCTCCTTCTTCATCTTGTTGTTGTTGTCGTTCTTCTTCTTCTTCTTCTTCTTCTTCTTCTCCTTCTCCTTCTGCTTCTTCTTTGTCCTCTTCTTCTTCTTTGTTGTCTGCTTCTTCTTCTTCTTCTTTGTCTTCTGCTTCTTCTTCCTCTTCTTCTTCTTTATCTCCTTCTTCTTCTTCATATTCTTCTTCTTTGTCTTCATCTTCTTCTTCAACATCATCCTCTTCTTCTACTTCTTTTTCTTTTTCTTCTTCTTTTCCTTCTTCCTCTTCTTCGTCTTCTTCTACTACTTGTATGTCTACTTTTTCTTCTTCTTATTCTTCTTCCTTTTCTTCTTCTTCTCCTCTTTTTACACTTTCTTCTCCATCTTCTCCTTCTTCTTCTTCTTCATCATCTTCTTCTATTTCTTCTTCTACTTCTTTTCTTAGTCTTCTTCTTCTACTTCTTCTTCTTAGTCTTCTTCTTCTACTTCTTCTTTTTCGTCGTCATCGCCACTTCTTCAACTTCTTCATCTTCTTATTTTTCTTCTTCTTCTTCTTCTTCTTCTTCTTTGTCTTCTTCTTCTTCCTCTTCATTGTCTTCTTCTTCTTCTTCTACTTCTTCTTCTTCTTCTTCTTCTTCTTATTCTTCTTATTCTTCCTCTTCTTCTTCTTCTTCTCCTCCACCTCCTCCTTCTCCTTGTTCTTCTTGTTCTTCTCCTCCTCCTCCCCCTACTTCTTCTTCTTCTTCTTCTTCTCTTTCTTCTCCATCCTCATCATCTTTTTCTACTTCTCGTTCTTCTCCTTCTTCTTCTCCTCCTCCTTCTTCTTCTTCTTCTTCTACTTCATCTTCTTCTTCTTCCTCTTCTTCTTCTTCTTAGTCTTCTTCTTCTTTCTCATCTTCTTCTTCTTCTTCTGCCTCTTCTTATTCTTATACTTCTTTCTATTAATCTTTTTCTTCATCATCTTCTTCTTCTTATTCTTCTTTCTCGACCTCTTTGATTTTTTCTTCTTCTTATTTCTTCATCTTCTTCTTCATCTTTCCCTTCTTCTTCTCCTTCTTCACCCTCTGCTACTTTTTCTTCTTCTTCTTCTTCTTCTTTTTCGTCATCCCCTTTTTCTTCTTCTTCGTTTTTTATCTTGTTCTTCTTCTTCTTCTTTGTTTTCTTTTTCTTCTTCTCCTTCTTTTCCTTCTTCATCATCATCTTCTTCTTCTTCGTCCTCTTCTTCTTCTTCTTCTACTTCAACTCCTTATTATTATTATTATTATATTTAATACTATTATTATTGATATTCATCATCTTCTTGTTCTTCTTCTTCTTTCTTCTCCTTCTTCTTCTTCTTCTTCTTCTTCTCCTTCTTCTTCTTCTTCTTCTTCTCCTTCTTCTTCTTATTGTTCTTCTTCTCCTTCTTTTTTGTCTTCTTCTTGTTCTTCTTCTTCTTCTTCTTCTTCCTCGTCGTCGTCTTCTTTTACCTCTTCTTCTTCTTCTTTTTCCTTTTCTTCGTCTTCGTCTTCTTCTTCTTCACCTTCAACTTCTTCTTCTTCTTCTTGTTCTTTTTCTTGTTCATCTTATTCTTCCCTTCTTCGTCTTCATCTTATTCATCATCATCTTCTTCTTCTTCTTCGTCCTCATCTTCTACTTCTAATTCTTTTTCCTCTTCTCTTCTTCTTCTTCTTCGTCTTCTTGTTTTCTTCTTCATCTCCTTCTTCATCATCATCATCTTCTTCTTGTTCTTCTTTTTAATCTTCTTCTTCTTCTTCTTTTTTTCCTTCTTCTTCTTTGACATCATCTTCATCTTCTTCGTTATCTTCTTCTTCTTGTTCTTCTTCTTCTTCTTCTTCTTCTACTACTTCTTCTTCTTCTACTTCTTCTTCTACTTCTTCTTCTTCTTCGTCGTCTTCTTCTTCTTCTACGTCTTCTTCTTCTACTTCTTCTTCTTCTTCCTCGTCTTCTTCTTCTTCTTTGCCTTCTTCTTCTTCTTCTTCTTCTACTTCTTCTTCTTCTTCTCCTTCACCTTTTTATTCTTCTTCCTCTTCTTCTTCTTCTTCTACGTCTTCTTCTTCTTCTTCTTCTTCTTCTTCTTCTTCTTTTCTGTCTTTTTCTTCGTCTTCTTCTTCTTCTTCTTCTTCATCTTCTTCCTCTTATTCTTCAACTTCTTCTTCTTCTTCCTCCCCTTCTTCTTCTTGTTGTTCTTCTCCTACTTCTTCTTCTTCATCGTTTTCTTCTTTTTCTTCTTCTTCTTCTAATTCTTCTTCTTCTTCTTCTCCTACTTCTTCTTCTACTTCTTCTCCTTCTTCTTCTTCTTCTTCTTCTTCTTCTTCTGCTTCTCCTTCTTTTTTTTCTTCTCGTCCTTCTTCTTCTTCTTCTTCTTCTATGTCTTCTTCTCCTTCTTATTTGTCTTCTTCTTTTTCTTTGTCTTCTCGTTCTTCTTCTTCTTCTTCATCTCCTTCTTCTTCTTTTTCTTCTTGTTTTTCTTCTACTTCTTTTTTTCTTCTTCTTCTTTTTCGTATTCTTCTTACTTCTTCTTCTTCTTCTTCCTCCTTTTCCTCTCCTTCTTCTTATTTTACTCCTACTTCATCTTCTTCTTGTTCTTCTTCAAATTCTTCTTCTTTGTCTTCTTCTTCTTCTTCTTCAACATTATCTTCTTCTTCTACTTCTTTTTCTTTTTCTTCTTCATTTTCTTCTTTCACTCCTTTATCTTCTTCTTCTACTTGTATGTCTACTTTTTCTTCTTCATATTCTTCTTCTTCTCATCGTTTTACTCTTTCTTCTCCATCTTCTCCCTCTTCTTCTTCTTCTATTCCTTCTTCTACTTCTTCTTCTTCTTAGTCTTCTTCTTCCTCTTCGTCTTCTTATTCGTCATCTACTTCTTCAACTTCTTCATCTTCTTCTTCTACTTCTTCTTCTTCATCTTTTTGCTTTTCTTCTTCTTCTTCTTTTTCTTCTTCTTTTTCTTCTTTGTATTCTTCTTCTTCCTCTTCTTCGTCTTCTTCTTCTTCTTCTTCTACTTCTTCTTCTTCTTCTTCTTCTACTTCTTCTTCTTCTTCGTCATTTTCTTTTTCTTCTTCTTCTTCTTCTTCCTCCCCTTCTTCTTCTTCTAATTCTTCTTCTCCTTCTTCTTCTTCTAGTACTTTTTCTTCTTCTTCTTCTTCTTCTTCTTTTATTCGTTTTTTTGTTTCTCTTCTTCGTCTTCTTCTTCGTGTTCTTCTTCTCCTTCTTTCTTCATCATCTTCTTCTTCTTCTTCTTCATCTTCTTCCTTTTCATCTTCTTCTACTTTGTCTTCTTTTTCTTCTTCTTCTAGCTTTTCTCCTTATTCTTCTTATTCTAATTCTCCATCTTCTTCTTCTTCTTCTTCTTTTTCTTCTTCTTCTTCTTCTTCTCCTTTTTCTTCTACTTCTTCTTCTTCTTCATCTTCTTCTACTTCTCCTTCTCCTTCTTAATCTTGTCATTCTTCCTATTCATATTCTTCTTCTTCTTCTTCTTCTTCGTCTTCTTCTTCTTCTTCTTCGTCTTCTTCTTCTTCTTCTTCTGTTTTATCTTCTTCATCTTTTCCTTTTTTTTTCTTCTTCCTCATCATTTTGTTCTTCTTCTTCTTTGTCTTCCTCTTCTTCGCCTTCTTTTTCTTCTTTTTAATGTTCTTCTTTTATGTCTTCCTCTTCTTCGTCTTCTTCTTCTTCTTCAACTTTTTCTTCTTCCACTTCTTCTTCTTCTTCTACTTCCTCTTCTTCTTCTTCCTGTTCTTCTCCATCTTCTTCTTCTCCTTCTTCTTCTTCCTCTTCATCATCATCTTCTTCTGCTTCTACTTCTTTTTCTTCATCTTCTTCTTCTTCTTCTTAATCATCTTCTTCTTCTTCTTCTTCTTCTTCATCTTCTTCGACTTCTTCTTTTTCTTATTCTTCTTCTTTTTCTTCTTCTTCTTCTTCTTCTTCTTCTTCTTCTTTTTCATTATAATTTTCTTATTCTCCTTCTTCTTAATATTCTTCTTCTTCTTCAACATTTTGTTCTTCTACTTCTTCAACTACTTCTTCTTCTTCTTCTTCTTCTTAGTCTTCTTATCCTTCTTCTCCTTGTTCATCTTCTTCTTCTTTTCCATCCTCTTCTTCTTCTCCTTCTTCTTCTCCTTCTTCTTCTTCTTCTTCTTCACTTTCTTCTAGTTCATCCTTGTCTTCTACTTCAATTTTTTTCTTTTCTTCTTTTTCTTTTGTTTCTAGTTTGTCTTCTTCACTTTCTTCTTGTTTTCGATCTTCTCCCTCTTCCTCTTATTATTATTATTATTATTATGATTATTCTTCATCCTCTTCTTCTTCTTCTTCTTTCGCTTCTTCTTCCTCTTCTTCTTCATCTTCTTCTTTTTCTTTTACTTCTTCTTCTTCTTTTTCTTCATCATCTTCTTTTTCTTCTTCTTCTTCTTCTTCTTTGTCACCTTCTCCTCCTTCTACTTCTTGTTCATATTCTTTTAATTCTTCTAATTCTTCATCACAAACTACTTCTTCTTCTTCTACTACTTTTACTTCTTTTTCACCTTCTTGTACTTCTTATTCTTCTCTTTCGTCTACTTCTCCTTCTTCTTCATCATCTTCTTCTTCTTCTTCGACTTCTTCTTCTCCTTCATCTTCTCATTATTCTGCTTCTTCTTTTTCCTCTTCTTCTTCTTCTTCTTCATCATCTTCTTCATCTTCTAATTCCTCTTCTTCTTCTTTTTCTTCTTTGCCTTCTTCTTCTCCTTCTTCATCATCTTCTTCTCCTTTTTCTTCTTCTATCAAAATCTTCTTCTTTTTCTTATTTTTTGTATCCTTCTTCTTCTTCTTCTTCTTATTCCTCTTCTTCTTTGTCTCCTTCTTCTTCTTCTTCTTCTACTTCTACTTTTTCCTCTTCTTCTTATTCCTCTTCTTCTTTGTCTCCATCTTCTACTTCTTCTTCTTCTTCTTCTTCTTGTCCTTCTTCATCCTATTCTTCTTCTTATTCTTCTTCTTCTTCTTCCTCTTCCTCTTCTTCTCCATCTTCTTCTTCTTCTTCTTCTTCTTCTTCTTCTTGTTTTTCTTCTTCTTCTTCTTTGCCTTCTTCTTTTTCTTCTTTTTCTTCTTCTTCCTCTTCTTCTTCTACTTCTTTTTCTTCCTCTTCTTCTTCTTTGTCATCTTTTTCTTTTTCTTCTCATTCTTCTTTTTCTTCATATTCTTCTTCTTCTTCATCTTCTTCTTTTTCTTCTTCTTCTTCTTCCTCTTCTTCACCTTCTTCTTCTCCTTCCTCTTCTTCTTCTTCTTCTCCTCCTCCTCCTCCTGCTCCTTCTCCTTCTTCTTCTTGGTCTTGTTTTTCTTCTTCTTATTCTTCATCTTCTTTTTCTTCTTCGCCTCCTTCTTCTCCTTCTTCAACATCTTATTCTAATTCTATTTCTTCTCCTTCTTCTTCTTCTCCTTCTTGTTCTTCTTCTGCTTCTTCTTCTCTTTCCCCTACTTCTTCCCGTTCTACTTCTTCTTGTTCTTCTTCTTATTCATCTTTTTTTCATCAACTTCTTCTTATTCGTCTTCTTCATCATCGTCATCATCATCATCTTCTTCTTCTTCTTCTTCCTCTTTTTCGTCGACTTCTTGTTCTTCTTTTTCTTCTTCTTTTCTTCATCATCATCATCATCTTCTTCTTCATCTAATACTACTGCTTCTTCTTCTTCTTCTTCTTCTTCTTCTTTTTGTTCATCTTCTTCTTCTTCTTCTTCTTCTTCTTTGATACTACTATTATTATTACTATTATTAATATTATTATTATTATTGTTATTATTCTTTTTATTATCCTTCTTCTTCTTCTTCTACGTCCTCTCCTTCTTCTTCATCTTCTTCTTCTTCTTCAACTTCTTCTTCTTCTTCTTCTTCTTCTTCTTCTTCTTCGCATTCTTCTTCTTCTTCTTCAACTTCTTCTTCGCCTTCTTCTTCCTCTTCTTCTTCTTTTGTTACTTCTTTTTCTTCTTTTTCTTCATTTTCTTCATCTTCTTCTTCTTCTTCATCTTTTTCTTCCTATTTTGGTTGTTCTTCGTCTTCTTGTACTTGTTCTTGTTCTTTGTCTTCTTCCTCTTCTTCTTCTTCTTCTTCTTCTTCGCCTACTTCCTCATAATCTACTAACTCTTCTTCTACTTCTTCATCAACTTCTTCTTCTTTTTCTTACTCTTCTTCTTTTTCTTCTTCTTTTTCTTTTTCTTATTCTTCTTCTTTATCTTCTTCTTCTTCTTCTTCTATATCTTTTTCTTCTTCTTCTTCTTCTTGCTCTGCTTCTTCCTATTCTTCTTCTTCCTATTCTTCGTCTTCATCTTGTTCTTTTTCTTCTTCTTCTTCTACTTCTTGTACTTCTTCTTCTTCTCTTTCTCTTCCTTCTTTTTCTTCTCCTTCTTCTACTTCTTCGTCTACATATACTTCTTCTTTCTATTCTTGTTCTTCTTCTTTTTCTTCTTCTTCTACTTTTATAACTTCTTCTTCTACTACTTCTTCCTCTACTTCTTCTTCTTCTTCTTCTTTTTCTTCTTCATCCTGTTCTTCTTCTTGTATTTGTTCTTCCTCTTCTTCTTCTACTTCTTCTTCTTCTTCTTCTTCGTCACCTTCTTCTTCTTCTTCTTCTTCTTCTTCTTCTTCTTCTTTTTCTTCTTCTTCTTGCCCTTCATTGTCTACTTCTTCTTCTTCTTCTTCTTCTTCTTTTTCTTCTTCTTCCTCTTCTGCTTCTTGTTCTTCTTCTTCTTCATCATCATGTTCTTCTACCTCTCCTTCTTCTTCGTCCTTAACAACTTTTTCTTCTTTTTCATCTTCTTCTTCTTCGTCATCTTCTTTTTCTTCTTCTTTGTTCTTTATCTTGCTATTCTTGTTCTTTTTTTTCTTCTTTTCTTCTTCTTCTACTTCGTCTTCTTCTTCTTCTTCTTCATCTTCTTCTTCTTCTTCGTCATCTTCTTCTTGTTCATACCTTTGTTCGCTTACTTCATCACCTTGTTCTTCTTCTTCTTCGTCTTCCTTTTCTTTTTCTTCCTCTTCATCTTCCTCATCTTCTTCTTCTACGTCCCTTTCTTGGTCTTCTTCTTCTTCATCTTCTTTCTTTTCTACTTCGTCTTCTTTTTCTTCTTCTTCTTCTTCTTCTTCTGCTTCTTCATCTTCTTCTCCTTCTTCCTTTATCTTCTTCTTCTTCTTCTTCTTCTACTTCAACTCCTTCTTCTTATTGTTATTATTATGTTTAATACTATTATTATTCATATTCATCATCATTTTCTTCTTCCTCTTCTTCTTTCTTCTCCTTCTTCTTCTTCTTCTTCTCCTTCTTCTTCTTCTTCTTCTTCTTCTTTTTCTCCTTCTTCTTCATTCATTGTTCTTCTTCTCCTTCTTTTTTGTCTTCTTCTTCTTCTTGTTCTTCTTCTTATTATTAATATTATTATTTTTCTTCTTCTTCTTCATCTTCTTCGTCCTCTTTTACTTCTTCTTCTTCTTTTTCTTCGTCTTCGTCTTCTTCTTATTCACCATCGACTTCTTCTTCTTCTTCTTCTTCCGCTTCTGCTTCTTCATCTTCTTCTCCTTCTTCTTCCTTTATCTTCATCTTCTTCTCCTTCTTCTTCTTCTTATTATTGTTATTCTATTTAATACTATTATTATTCATATTCATCATCATCTTCTTCTTCCTCTTCTTCTTTCTTCTCCTTCTTCTTCTTCTTCTTCTCTTTCTTCTTCTTTTTCTTCTTCTTCTTCTTCATTCATTGTTCTTCTTCTCCTTCTTTTTTGTCTTCTTCTTCTTCTTCTTGTTCTTCTTTTTCTTATTATTATTATTAATATTTTTCTTCTTCTTCTTCTTCTTCTTTGCCTTCTTCTTTCCCTCTTCTTCCTCTTCTTCTTCTTATTTAGCTTCTTTTTCTTCTTCTTCTTCTTCAACTACTTCTTCTTCTTCTCCTTCTTCTCCTTCTTCATCTTCTACTTCTACTTCTAATTCTCCTTCTCCATCTTCTTCTTCTTCTTCTCCTACTCTTTCTTCTTCTTCTTCTTCTTCTTCTTCTTCTTCTTCTTTCTCCACTTCTTCTTCTTCTTCTTCTTTGTCGTCGTCGTCTCCTTCTTCTTCTTCATCTTCTTAAAATTCCTCAGATCTATTTCTTCTTCTTTGCACTCTTTTTCTTCTTCTTCTTTGTGTTCTTCCTCATCTTCCTATACTTCTTCATCATCATCTTCATCTTCCTCTTCTTCTTCTACTACTGCTTTTTCTTTTTCTTCATCTTCTTTTTCTTCTTCTACTTCTTCGTCTTCTTCTTCTTCTACTATTGCTACTACTACAACTTCTTCTTCTACTCCTTCATCTTCTTCTTCTTCTACTTCTACTTCTTCTTTGTCTTCTTCTTGTCCTTCTTCTTCTTCTTCTTCTTCTTTTTCTTCTTCATCTTCTTCTCTTTTTTCTTCTTCTTCTTCTTCTTCATCTTCTTCTTCTTCTTCATCTTCCTCTTCTTCTTCTTCTTTGACTTCTTTTTTTTCTTTCATATTCTTCTTCTTCTTCTTCTACTTCATCTTTTGCTTGTGCTTTTTCTTCCCCTCCTCCTCCTCATTCTTCTTCTTCTTCTTCTTCCTTTTCTTGTTCTAGTTCTTCTCCTTCTTCTTTGTCTTCTCAATCTTCTTCTTCTTCTTCTTCTTCTTCTTGTTCCTAATTTTCTTCTTCTTCTTCATCTTAATCATCTTTCTCTTTTTCTTTTTCTACTTCTTCTTCTTCTTCACCTCATTCTTCTTTTTCTTCTTTTTCATCTTCTTCTTCTTCTACTAATTTTTTTTCTTATGCTTCTTTTTCTTATTCTTCTTTTTCGTTTTCGTGAACTTCTTCTTCTTCTTCACATCTTCTTCTTCTTCTTCTTCTTTGTCTTCTTCTTTCCCCTCTTCTTCTTCTTCTTCTTCTTCTTATTCGTCTTCATTTTTTCTTCTTCTTCTTCTTCTTCTTATTTGTCTTCTTCTTCTTCTTCTTCTCCTTCTTCTTCTTCTCCTTCTCCTTCTTCTTCTTCATCATCTTCAACTTCTTCTTCTCCTCCTCCTTTGCCATCTTCTTCATCTTCTTCTTCTTCTCCTCTTTCTTCTTCTTCTTTTTCTTCTTCTTCTTCTACTCCTTTTTCTTCACCTTTCTTCATCTTCTTCTTCATCTTCTTCTTTTTCCACTTCTGCTTCTTCTTCTTCTTCTTCTTCAGCTTCTTCTTCAGAGCTTCTTCTTCTGCTTCTTCTTCTTTTCCTTCTTCTTCTTCTTCTTCTTCGTATTCTTCTTCATCTTGGTATTCTTCTTCTTCATCACCATCTTCATCTTCCTCTTCTTCTTCTACTTCTGCTTTTTCTTTTTCTTCATCTTCTTCTTCTTCTTCCACTTCTTCTTCTTCTTCTTCTTCTTCTTCTTCTTCTTCATCTTCTTATTCTTCTACTACAACTTTTACTTCTTCTTCTTTCCCTCTTCTTCCTCTTCTTCTTCTTATTTAGCTTCTTTTACTTCTTCTTCTTCAGCTTCTTCTTCTTCTTTTTCTCCTTCTTCTTCTTCTTCATCTTCTACTTCTACTTCTAATTCTCCTTCTCCATCTTCTTCTTCTTCTTCTCCTACTCTTTCTTCTTCTTCTTCTTCTTCTTCTTCTTCTTCTTTCTCCACTTCTTCTTCTTCTTTCTCCACTTCTTCTTCTTCTTCTTCTTCTTTGTCGTCATCGTCTCCTTCTTCTTCTTCATCTTCTTAAAATTCCTCAGATCTTCTTCTTCTTCTTTGCACTATTTTTCCTCTTCTTCTTTGTTTTCTTCTTCATCTTCCTATACTTGTTCTTCATCATCATCTTTATCTTCACCTTCTTCTTCTACAACTACTTTTTCTTGTTCTTCATCTTCCTTTTCTTCTTCTACTTCTTCTTCTTCTTCTTCTTCTACTACTACTACTACTATTATTGCTACTGCTACTACTTCTTCTTCTTCTACCCCTTCATCTTCTTCTTCTTCTACTTCTACTTCTTCTTTGTCTTCTTCTTCTCCTTGTTCTTCTTCTTCTTCTTTTTCTTGTTCATCTTCTTCTCTGTTTTCTTCTTCTTCTTCTTCTTCTTCATCTTCTTCTTCTTCTTCTTCTTTGACTTCTTTTTCTTCTTTCATATTCTTCTTCTTCTTCAACTTCATCTTTTGCTTGTGCTTCTTCTTTCCCTCCTCCTCCTCCTCTTTCTTCTTCTTCTTCTTCTTTTTATTCTTCTAGTTCTTCTCCTTCTTCTTTGTCTTCTCAATCTTCTTCTTCTTCTTCTTCTTCTTCTTCTTTGTCTTCTTCTTTCCCTCTTCTTCCTCTTCTTCTTCTTCTTATTTAGGTTCTTTTTCTTCTTCTTCTTCTTCAACTTCTTCTTCTTCTTCTATTTCTTCTTCTCCTTCTTCATCTTCTACTTTTACTTCTAATTCTCCTTCTAAATCTTCTTCTTATTCTTCTCCTACTCTTTCTTCTTCTTCTTCTTCTTCTTCTTTCTCCACTTGTTTTTCTTCTTCTTCTTCTTTGTCGTCGTCGTCTCCTTCTTCTTCATCTTTTTAAAATTCCTCAGATCTTCTTCTTCTTCTTTGCACTCTTTTTCTTCTTCTTCTTTGTGTTCTTCTTCATCTTCCTATACTTCTTCTTCATCATCATCTTCCTCTTCCTCTTCTTCTAATACTACTACTTTTTCTTGTTCTTCAACTTCTTTTTCTTTTTCTACTACTTCTTCTTCCTCTTCTTCTTCTTCTTCTTCTTCTTCTACTCCTACAATATCTACTACTACAACTTCTTCTTCTACTCCTTCATCTTCTTCTTCTTCTTCTTCTACTTCTTCTTTGTCTTCTTCTTGTCCTTCTTCTTCTTCTTTTTCTTCTTCATCTTCTTCTCTGTTTTCTTCTTCTTCTTCGTCTTCTTCATCTTCTTCTTCTTCATCATCTTCCTCTTCTTCTTCTTCTTTGACTTCTTTTTTTCTTTCATATTCTTCTCCTTCTTCTTCTTCAACTTCATCTTTTGCATGTGCTTCTTCTTCCCCTCTTCCTCCTCCTCTTTCTTCTTCTTCTTCTTCTTTTTCTTCTTCTAGTTCTTATCCTTCTTCTTTGTCTTCTCAATCTTCTTCTTCT
>JAIUJO010001494.1:215000-217500 GCA_023846275.1 Vanilla planifolia | reverse complement strand
CTTGAAGCACTTCCTCACTTTCTTCTCCTTCTTCTACTTCATCACCTTCTTCTTCTTCTTCTTCTTCTTCTTCTTCTTCTTTTTCTTCTTCTTCTTCTTCCTCCTCTTTTTCTTCTTCTTCTTCTTCTTCTTCCTCTCCTTCTTCTCCTTATTCTTATTCCTCTTCTTCTTCTTCTTCTTCTTCTACTTCTTTCCCTTCTTCATCGTCTTCTTCCATTTGTTTTTCTTCATCTTCTTGTTCTTCTTCTTCTACTTCTTGTTCTTCTTCTTCTTCCTCTTAATCATCTTCTTCAGTTTTTTCTTCTTCTCCATCTTCTTCTTGTCTTCTTCTTCTTCTTCTTCTTCTTGTTACTCTCCTTCTTCTCCACCAACTCCTTCAAGTCCTCCTTATCTTTCATTTCCTTCAACTGCTTCTTCTCCTTCTTCTTCTTCTTCTTCTTCTTCTTCTTCTTCTTCTTCTTCTTCTTCTTCTTCTCCTTCTTCGTATTCTTCTTCTTCTTCATCTTCTTCTTCTTCTTTTGCTTCGCCTTCTTCTTCTCCTTTTGCTACATCTTATTCCTCACCTTCTTCTTCTTCTTCTTCTTCTCCTCCTCCTTCTTCTTCCTCCACTTCTTGTTTTTCTTCTTCCTCCTCTTCTTCTTTTTCTTCTCTTTCTTTGTCACACACTTCTTCATCACTTCTTGTTCTTCTTCATCATCATCATCATCTTCTTCTTCTTCTTCTTCTTCTTCTTCAACTTCTTCTTCTTGATCATCATCTTCATCTTCTTCTTGTTCTTCTTCTTTCCTTTCTTTTTTGTCTTCTTCTTCTTCTTCTTCTTCCTCTACTTCTTTTTCTTCTTCTTCTTCATCTTCTTTTTCTTCTTCTCCTCCTTGTTCATCTCCTTTTTGTCCTTCTTTTTCTCCCTCTTCCTCTCCTTCTTCGTCTTGTTCTTCTTTTTTGTCTTGTTTTTCTTCTTCTTCATCATCTTCTTCTACTACTACTACTATTACTACTTCTTTGTCTTCTTCTTCTTCTTCTTAATCATCTTCTTTGTTTTCTTCTTCTCCAACTTCTTCTTCTTCTTCATCTTCTTCTTTTACTACTTCTTCTACTTCTTCTGGTTCTCCTCCTTCTTTTCCTTCTACTACTTCTTCTTCTTCTTCCTTTTCTTCTTCATGATCCTCATCATCTTCTTCATCTTCTTCTTCCTCTTGTTCCACTCCTTCTCCTTCTGCTCTGTCAAGCACTTCCTCTGCTTCTTCCTCTTCTTCTACTTCTTCACCTTCTTCAACTTCTTCATCATTTTCTTCTTCTTCTTCTTCTTTTTCCTCTTCTTCTTCTTCTTCTTCTTCTTCCTCTCTGTCTCTTTCTTCTCCTTATTCTTCTTCCTCTTCTTCTTCTATGCCTTGTTCTTCTTCTTCCATTTGTTTTTCTTCTTCTTCTTCTTCTTCTTGTTCTTGTTCTTCTTCTTCATCCTCTTAATCATCATCTTCATTTTCTTCTTCTCCTCTATCTTCTTCTTTTCTTCTTCTTCTTCTTCTTCTTCTTATTCTCCTTCTTCTACACCTACTCCTTCAAGTCCTCCTTCTCCTTCTTCTCCTTATACTACTTTTTTTCCTTCTTCTTCTTCTTCTTTTTCTTCTTCTTCTTCTTCTTCTTCTTCTTTGTATTCTTCTTCTTCTTCTTCTTCTCCTTTTGTTACATCTTATTCTTCACCTTCTTCTTCTTCTTCTTCTTCTCCTTCTCCTTCTTCTTCCTTTTCTTCTTCATCTTCTTCTTCCTCTTTTTCTTGTTTTTCTTCTTCCTCCTCTTCTTCTTCTTCTCTTTCTTTGTGACACACTTCTTCATCACTTCTTGTTCTTCTTTGTCATCATCTTCTTCTTCTTCTTCTTCTTCTTGATCATCATCTTCTTCTTTTTCCTCTTTCACTTCTTTTTTGTCTTCTTCTTTTTCTTCTTCTCCCTCTACATATTTTTCTTGTTCTTGTTCTTGTTCTTCTTCTTCTCGTTGTTCATCTCCATTTTCTCCTTCTTTTTCTCCCTCTTCCTCTCCTTCTTCATCTCGTTCTTCTGCATCTTTATCTTCTTTTTCTTCTTCTTCATCATCATCTTCTTCTTCTACAACTACTTTTATTTGTCTTTTTTTCTTCTTCTTCTTTATCTTCTTCTCCTTATTCATCATCTTCTTCTCCTTCTTTTTCTTCTTCTTCTTCTTCTTCTTCTTCTTCTTCTTCTTTTTCCTCTTCTTCATCATCATCATCATCATCTTCTTCTTCTTCTCGTCTTCATCTTCTTTGACATCCACTTCTTTCTCTTCAACATCTTCTTTTTCCTCTTTTTTTCGTTTTCTCTTAATTCCTCTTCTTTTTTTCTTCATCTCCTCCTACTTCTTCTCCTTCTTCTTCCTCTTCTCTTCCTCCTTCTTCTTCTTTTTCTTCTTCTTCTTCTTCTTATTCTTTTTCTTCTTCTTCTTATTCTTTTTCTTCTTCTTCTTCATGTTCATCTTCTTCTTCTTCCTC
>JAIUJO010001494.1:200000-205000 GCA_023846275.1 Vanilla planifolia | reverse complement strand
TCTTCCTTTTATTATTCTCAATATTTTTATTCTTCTTCTTCCTCTTCCAATTCTTCTTCATTTTATCCTTCTTTTTCTTCTTCTTCTTCTTCGCCTTTTTCTTTTTCTTCTTCTTCTTCTCATCCTCCTCCTACTCGTTCTCCATCTTCTTCTTCTCCTGCCCATTCCTCTTCTCCATCTTCTGCTTCTTGTTCTTGTTCTTCTTATTCTTTTTCTCCTTCTCCTTCCTCTTCTCCTTCTTCTTCTTCTCTCCTTTGTCTTCTTGCCCTTCTTCTTCATTCTTCTTATTCTTCTTATTTTTCTTCTTCTTCCTCTTCTTCATGTTCTTCTTCTTTATCTTCTTCTTCTTCTTTCTCTTCTTCTTCTTCATCTTCTTCTTCATATTCTTCTTTTTCTTCTTCTTCTTCTTCTTCTTCTTTGTCTTCTTTTTCTTCTTCTTCTTATTGCTGTTCATGGTCTTGTTCTTTTTCTTCTTCTTCCTCTTTTTCTTCCCCCATTTCTTGTTCTCCATTTCCTTCTTCTTCTTCTTCTTTTTCTTCTCCATCTTCTTCTTCATCTTCTTCTTCATCTTCTTCTTTGTCTTCTTTTTCTTTAACTTCTTCCTCATATTCTTCTTTTACTTCTTCTTTTTCTTAATTTTGTCCTTCTACTACTACCATTAATTCTTCTTCTTCTACTTCTCCTTCATTTTCTTCATATTCTTCTTTCCTTCTTCTTCTTCTTCTTCATTGCCTTCTTTTTCTTCTTCTTCGTGTTGTTGTTCTTACTCTTCTTCTTCTTCTTCTACTACTGCTACTACTTCTCCTTCTCCTTCATCATCATCATCATCATCATCATCTTGTTCTTCTTCTTCTTCTTATTATTATTATTATTATTCATCATTTTCTTCTTCTCATTCTTCTCTATCGTCTCCATCTTTTTCTTCTTCTTCTTCTTCTTCTTTTTCTTCTTCTTCTTCTTCTCCATCTTCTACTTCTTCATCTTCCTCTTCTTCTTCCTCTCCTTCTTCTTCCTCGTCTTCTTCTTGAATTTCTTCTTCCTCTTCTTCATCTTCTTCTGCATCTGCTTCTTCTTCTTCTTCTTCACCTTCTTCTTCTTCTTTTTCTTTTTCATTTCCATCTTTTTCTTCTTCTCCTTCTTCTTCTACTTCTTCGTCATCATCATCATCATCATCATCATAATCTTCTTCTTCTTCTTCACTTTCTTCTTCCACTCCTTCACCATCTTCTCCTTTTTCTTTTGCCCTTTCTTCTACGTCTTCTCCTTCTCCTCCGTCTTCATCTTCTTACATTTGTTTTTCTTCATCTTCTTTTACTTCTACTTCTTATTCTTGTTTTTCTTCTTCTTAATCATCTTATTCGTTTTCTTCTTCTTCTCCATCTTCTTCTTCTTCTTCTTCTTGTTCCCCTCTTTCTTTTCATTCTACTCCTTCTAGTCCATGCTTTCCATCTTCTCCTTCTTTTGCTTCTTCTCCTTCTTCTTCTTCTTCTTCTTCTTTCTCTTCTTCTTCCCATTTTTCTTTTTCTTTTTGTTCTTCTGCTTCTTGTTCTTCATCCTTTTCTTCTTCATTATCATCATCATAATCTTCTTCTTCTTCTTCCTCTTATTCCTCTCATTTTTCTCCTTTTGCTCCTTCAAGCACTTCCTCACTTTCTTCTCCTTCTTCTACTTCATCACCTTCTTCTTCTTCTTCTTCTTCTTCTTCTTCTTTTTCTTCTTCTTCTTCTTCCTCCTCTTTTTCTTCTTCTTCTTCTTCTTCTTCCTCTCCTTCTTCTCCTTATTCTTCTTCCTCTTCTTCTTCTTCTTCTTCTTCTACTTCTTTCCCTTCTTCATCGTCTTCTTCCATTTGTTTTTCTTCATCTTCTTCTTCTTCTTCTACATCTTGTTCTTCTTCTTCCTCCTCTTAATCATCTTCTTAATTTTTTTCTTCTTCTCCATCTTCTTCTTGTCTTCTTCTTCTTCTTCTTCTTCTTGTTACTCTCCTTCTTCTCCACCAACTCCTTCAAGTCCTCCTTATCTTTCATTTCCTTCAACTGCTTCTTCTCCTTCTTCTTCTTCTTCTTCTTCTTCTTCTTCTTCTTCTTCTTCTTCTTCTCCTTCTTCGTATTCTTCTTCTTCTTCATCTTCTTCTTCTTCTTCTGCTTCGCCTTCTTCTTCTCCTTTTGCTACATCTTATTCCTCACCTTCTTCTTCTTCTTCTTCTTCTCCTCCTCCTTCTTCCTCCACTTCTTGTTTTTCTTCTTCCTCCTCTTCTTCTTTTTCTTCTCTTTCTTTGTCACACACTTCTTCATCACTTCTTGTTCTTCATCATCATCATCATCATCATCTTCTTCTTCTTCAACTTCTTCTTCTTGATCATCATCTTCATCTTCTTCTTGTTCTTCTTCTTTCCTTTCTTTTTTGTCTTCTTCTTCTTCTTCTTCTTCCTCTACTTCTTTTTCTTCTTCTTCTTCATCTTCTTTTTCTTCTTCTCCTCCTTGTTCATCTCCTTTTTGTCCTTCTTTTTCTCCCTCTTCCTCTCCTTCTTCGTCTTGTTCTTCTTCTTTTTTGTCTTCTTTTTCTTCTTCTTCATCATCTTCTTCTACTACTACTACTATTACTACTTCTTTGTCTTCTTCTTCTTCTTCTTAATCATCTTCTTGGTTTTCTTCTTCTCCAACTTCTTCTTCTTCTTCATCTTCTTCTTTTACTACTTCTTCTACTTCTTCTGGTTTTCCTCCTTCTTTTCCTTCTACTGCTTCTTTTTCTTCTTCCTTTTCTTCTTCATGATCCTCATCATCTTCTTCTTCTTCTTCCTCTTGTTCTGCTCCTTCTCCTTCTGCTTCGTCAAGCACTTCCTCTGCTTCTTCCTCTTCTTCTACTTCTTCACCTTCTTCAACTTCTTCATCATTTTCTTCTTCTTCTTCTTCTTTTTCCTCTTCTTCTTCTTCTTCTTCTTCTTCTTCTTCTTCTTCCTCTCCGTCTCCTTCTTCTCCTTATTCTTCTTCCTCTTCTTCTTCTATGCCTTCTTCTTCTTCTTCCATTTGTTTTTCTTCTTCTTCTTCTTCTTCTTCTTCTTGTTCTTCTTCTTCATCCTCTTAATCATCTTCTTCATTTTCTTCTTCTCCACCATCTTCTTCTTTTCTTCTTCTTCTTCTTCTTCTTCTTCTTACTCTCCTTCTTCTACACCTACTCCTTCAAGTCCTTCTTCTCCTTCTTCTCCTTCTACTACTTCTTTTCCTTCTTCTTCTTCTTCTTTTTCTTCTTCTTCTTCTTCTTCTTCTTCTTCTTCTCCTTTTGTTACATCTTATTCTTCACCTTCTTCTTCTTCTTCTTCTTCTCTTTCTCCTTCTTCTTCCTTTTCTTCTTCATCTTCTTCTTCCTCTTTTTCTTGTTTTTCTTCTTCCTCCTCTTCTTCTTCTTCTCTTTCTTTGTGACACACTTCTTCATCACTTCTTGTTCTTCTTTGTCATCATCATCTTCTTCTTCTTCTTCTTCTTCATCATCTTCTCCTTCTTCTTGATCATCATCTTCATCATCTTCTTCTTTTTCCTCTTTCACTTCTTTTTTGTCTTCTTCTTTTTCTTCTTCTCCCTCTACATATTTTTCTTGTTCTTGTTCTTCTTCTTTTTCTTCTCGTTGTTCATCTCCATTTTCTCCTTCTTTTTCTCCCTCTTCCTCTCCTTCTTCATCTCCTTCTTCAGCATCTTTATCTTCTTTTTCTTCTTCTTCATCATCATCTTCTTCTTCTACAACTACTTTTATTTGTCTTTTTTTCTTCTTCTTCTTTATCTTCTTCTCCTTATTCATCATCTTCTTCTCCTTCTTATTCTTCTTCTTCTTCTTCTTCTTCTTCTTCTTCTTCTTCTTCTTTTTCCTCTTCTTCATCATCATCATCATCATCTTCTTCTTCTTCTTCTCGTCATCATCTTCTTTGACTTCCACTTCTTTCTCTTCAACATCTTCTTTTTCCTCTTTTTTTCGTTTTCTCCTAATTCCTCTTCTTTTTTTCTTCATCTCCTCCTACTTCTTCTCCTTCTTCTTCCTCTTCTCTTCCTCCTTCTTCTTCTTCTTTTTCTTCTTCTTCTTCTTCTTATTCTTTTTCTTCTTCTTCTTATTCTTTTTCTTCTTCTTCTTCATCTTCATCTTCTTCTTCTTCCTCTTCTTAATCTTTCTCTTCTTCGACTTCTTCTTTTTGTTTTTCTTCTTATTCTTCCTCTTCTTTTTCTTCTTCTTCTTAATCTTCTTCTTTGCATTGTTCTTCTTCTTCTTCTCTGTATTCTCCTTTTCCTTTATCTTCTTCTTCTTCGTCTTTTTTTTTCCTCTTCTTCTTCTTGTTGTTCTTGTTCTAACTCTAGTTCTTCTACATCTTCTTCTTCTTCTCCTTCTTCTTCTTCTTCTTCTTCTTCCTTTACAATTTCTTCTTCTTCTTCTTCTTCCTTTACAATTTCTTCTTCTTCTTCTTCTTCTTCTTCTTCACCTTTTGCTTCTTCTTCTTCTTTCCTAAACTTCTTCTTCTTCTTCTTCTTCTTCTTCTTCTACTTCCCCTTCATCTTCTTCTTCTTCTTCTTCTTCTTCTTTGGATTCTTTTTCTTCTTTCGTCTTCTTCTTCTTCTTCTTCTTCTTCTCCTTCCTCTTCTTCTTCTTCTTCTTCATCTTCTTCTTCTTCTTTGTCTTCTTCTTCCTCTTTTTCTTCATCATCTTCTTCTTCTTCTTCTTCATCTTCTTCTTTTACTTTTTCTTCTTCATCTTCTTCTTCTTCTTCTTCTTCTTCTTCTTCTTCTGCTTCTTCTTCCTCTTTGATTTCTTCTTTTTCTTTTATCCTCTTCTTCTTCTTCTTCTTCCACTTCTTCTTCTTCTTCTTCTTCTTCTTCTTCTACTTCTTCTTCTGCTTCTTCTTCTTATTCCTCTTCTTCTTCCTCTTCATCTTCCTCTTCTTCTTCTTCTTTTCTTACTTCTTCTTCTTGTTCTTCTTCTACTTCTTCTTCTTCTTCTTCTTCTTATTATTCTTCTTCTTCCTC
>JAIUJO010001494.1:180000-195000 GCA_023846275.1 Vanilla planifolia | reverse complement strand
TTTCTAATTCTTCTTCTTCTTCTCTTTAATCTTTTACTTCTTCTTCTTCTTCTTCTTCTTCTTCTTCTTAATCTTATACTTCATCTTCGTCATCTTCTTCTACTTCGTCTTCTTTTTCTTGTTCTTGTTCTTCTTCTTCTTCTTCTTCTTCGTCATCTTCATGTTCTTCAGCCTCCTTATCTCTTTCATCATCCTCTTGTCCATCTTCATCTTCTTCTTCTTTTTCTTCTTCTGTTTCTTCTCCTTCTTGTTCTTCTTCCCCTTCTCCTTCCTCTTCTTCATTTTCTTCTTCATATTCTTCTTCTTCTAATTCTTCCCCCTCTCCTAATTCTTCACATTTATCTTCTTCTTCTTCTCCTTCTTTTTCTTCCTCTTCTTCTTCTTCTTCTTGTTCTTCTACTTCTTCTTCTTCATCATCTTCTTCTTCTTCTTCTTCTTCTTCTTATTTTTCTTCTTCTTCTTCTTCTTCTTCTCCTTCTACTACTACTACTTATTTTTCTCCTTCTTCTTCTTCGTCTTCTTATTCTTCGTCTTCCTATTCTTCGTCTTCCTTTTCTTCTTCTTTGTCATCATCATCATCATAATCTTCTTCTTCTTCTTCTTCTCCTTCTTGTTCTTCTACTTCTTCTACTTCTTCTTCTTCTTCTTTTCTTCATCTTCTTCTTCTCCTTATGTTTCTTCTACTTCTTCTTTTTCTTCTTCTTCTTACTCCTCTTATTCCTCTTCTTCTTCTTCTTCTTCTTCTCTATCTTGTACTTCTTCTTCTTCTTGTTTTTCATCTTCTTCTTCTATGTCTTATTCTTCTTCTTCTTCTCCTTCACCTTCTTCTTCTTCTTCTTTTTCTACTTCTTCTTTTTTGTCTTCTTGTTCTTCCTCTTCCACTTCTTCGACTTCCTCTTCCTCTTCTTCGTCTTCTTCTTTTTGTCCATCTTCTTCTTCGCCTCTTCCTTCTTCTTTTTTTTCTTCTTCTTCTTCTTCTTCTCCACTTTCTTATTCTTCTTCTTCCCATTCTTCTTCTGCTTCTTCTTCTTCTTCTCCTTCCCCTTCTCCTTCTTCTTCTGCTTCTTCCTCTCCTTCTCCTTCTTCTCCTTTTCCTTCTTCCTCTTCTTCAACTACTTATTCTTCTTCTTCTTTTTCCATTTGTTTTTCTTATTCTTCTTCTTCTACTACTACTTCTTGTACTACTTCTTCTTCTTAATCATCATCTTCATTTTCTTCTTCTTTGCCATCTTCTTCTTCTTCTTCTTATTCTTCCTCTTCTTCTTCTTCTTCTTGTTCCTCTCCTTGTCCTTCTACTCCTAGTCCTTTTCCTGCTTGTCCTTCTTCTTCTTCCTCTTCTTTTACTGCATCATCTTCTTCTTCATCATCTTCTTCTTCTTCTTCATCATCATCGTCTTTTTCTTGTTATTCTCCTTCTTCTCCTCCTCCTCCTTCGTTTTCATTTACTTCTTTTTCTTCTTCATCTTCTTCCTCTTTTTCCTCTTCTTCTTCATCTTGTTCTTCTTCGTTTTCTTCTTCTTCCTTTTCTTCTACTTCTTCTCGTTCTTCTATCCCTTTTTCTTTTCTTCTTCCTCTTCTTCTTCATCTTCCTCTTCTTCTTCTCATCTTCTTCTTCTACTTCTACTTCTTGTTCTTCTACTTTTTTTTTGTCTTCTACTTCTCCTTCTTCATCTTCTTCTTCCTCATTTTCCTCTTCTTCTTTGTCTTATTATTCCTCCTCTTCTTCTTCTTCTTCTCTTCTTCTATCCCTTTTTCTTCTTCTACTCTTTTCTCTAAATCTTCTCATTCTTCTTGTTCTTCTTCTTCATTATCTTCTTCTTCTTCTTCTTCTTCCTTTTCTTCTACTTCTTCTTCATCTTCTTCTTCTTTGTCTTCTTATTCTTCTTCTTCTTCTTCTTCTTCTTTGTCTTCTTCTTCTTTATCTTCTTCTTCTTCCTCTTCTTCTTCTTCTTCTTTTCTTCTTATTCTTCATCTACTTGTTCTTCTTCTTCTTCTTCTTCTTCTTCTTCTCCTTAATCTTCTCCTTCATCTTCTTCTTCATCTTCTTTATCTTCTTCTTCTTCTTCTTATTCTTTATCCTCTTCTTTTTCTTTCACTTCATCTTCTCCTTCTACAACTTCTTATTACTCTTCTCCTTCTTCTTCTTCCCCTTCTTGCTCTCTTGTTCTTCTTCTCCTCCTTCTTCCTCTTCTTCTTCTTCTTCTTCTTTGTTTCTTCGTCTTCTTCTTCATCTTCTTCTTCTTCATCTTCCACTTCTTTTTCTTCTACTACTATGTTATTCTTCTTCTTCTTCTTCATCTTCTTCTTCCTCTTCTTCTTCTTCTTCATCTTCTTCTTGCTCTTCTTCTTCTTCCCATTTATCTTGCTCTCCTATTCTTCTTCTTCTTCTTCTTCTTCTTCTTCCTTTTCTTCTACTTCTTCTTCTTCTTCTTCTTCTTCTTTGTCTTCATCTTCTTCTTCATCGTTTTCTTCCTTTTCTTCTTCATCTTCTTCCTCTTCTTCTTCTTCTTGTTCTTCTTCGACTTCTTTTTCTTCTTCATCATCTTCTTCTTCTTCTTCCTCTTCCTCTTCTTATTCTTCTTCCTTTTTTTTCTTCATTTATTCTCTTCTTCTTCTTCTTCTTCATATTATTGTTCCTCTTCTTATTTTTCTTTTTCCTCCACTTCTTCTTCGTTTTTTGTCTTCCTCTTCTTCATCTTTTCTTGTTCTTATTTGTCATCAACATCTTCTTCAACTTCTTCTTCTTCCTCCTCTTCTTCTTCTTCCTCACATTTGTCTTCCTCTTCTTCTTGTTTTTTTCATCTTCTTCTTCTTCTCCTTCTTCTTCTACAACTTGTTCTTCTTCTTCTTATTCTTCTTCTTCTTCTTCCACTTCTTCTTTGTGTTCTTCTTCTTCTTCTACTTCTTCTACTTCTTCTTATTCTTCTTCTCATTCGTCATCATCTTCTTCTTGTTTTTCTACCACTTCTTCTTCTTCTTCATCTTCTTCTTCCTCTTCTTTGTCTTCCTCTTCCTCTTCTTCTCTTTCTTCTTCTCCTTCTTTCTCTTCTTCTTCTTCTTCTTCTTCTTCTTCTACTTCTTCGTTTTCTTCTTTTTCTTCTTCTCCTTCTTCTTCTACTTTTTCTTCCTCTTTTTCTTCTTCTTCTTCGTCTTCTTCTCCTTTTTCTTCTTCCCATCCTTCTCCTTCTTCTCCCTTTTCTTCTTCAACATCATCATCATCATCTTCTTCTTCTTCTTCTTCTTCTTCCATTTTTTTTCTTCATCTTCTTCTTCTTCAGCTTCTTGCTCTTCTTCTTAATCATCTTCTTCATTTTCTTCCTCATTTACATATTCTTCTTCTTCATCTTCATCTTCTTCTTATTCTTCTTCTCCTACTTTTTCTTCTTTTTCTTTTTCTTATTTTTCTTCTTCTCTTTCTTGTTCAACTTCTTCTTCTTCTTCTTCTTCTTCTTCCTCTCTTTCTCCTTCTTCTCCTTTTTCTTCTTCCTCTTCTTCGTCTTCTTCTTCTTCCCCTTCTTCTTCTTCTTCCATTTGTTTTTCTTCATGTTCATCGTCTTCTTCATCTACATCTTGTTCTTGTTCTTCTTCTTAATCATCTTCTTCATTTTCTTCTTCTTCTCCATCTTCTTCTCTTCTTCTTCTTCTTCTTCTTCTGCTTACTCTCTGACTTCTCCTTCTGCTCCTTCAAGTCCTTGTTCACCTTGTTCTCCATCTTCTGCTTCTTCTCCTTCTTCTTCTTCTTCGTCTTCTTTTTCTTCTTTTTCTTCTTCTTGTTGTTCTTCTCTTTTTGCTGCACCTTATTCTTCACCTTCTTCTTCTTCTTCTGCTTCTTCTTCCTCTTCTTCTTCATCTTCTTCTTTCTCTTTTTCTTCTTGTTTGTCTTCTTCCTCCTCTTCTTCTTCTTCTTCCTTTTCCTTTTCACACACTTCTTCATCTCTTCTTATTCTTCTTCATGATCTTCATCTTCTTCTACTTCTTCTTCCTATTCCTCTTCTTCTTCTTCTTCTTCCACCACTTCTTCTTCCTCTTCTTCTTTGTCTTCCTACTCTGCATGTCTTCTGGTTCTTCATTTTTTCTTCTTCTTCTTCTTCTTCCTCTTCTTATACTTCTTCTTCGCCTTGTTATTCTTCATCATCATCTTCTTCTTTGTCTTCTTCTTCTTCTTCATCTTCTTCTTCTTCTTCTACATCTCCTCCCTCTTTTGCTTCTTCCACTTCTTCTTCGTCTTCTTTTTCTTCTTCTTCTTCTAGTTGCTATTCTTTTTGTTCTTCTTCTTCTTCTTCATCTTCTTCTTCTTCTTCTTCTGTTTCTTCTTCTAGTTCTTCTCCTTCTCCACCTTCTTCTTCTTATTCTTCTTCTTCTTCATCTTCTCCTCCTCCTTCTTCTTCATCTTCTTCTTCTTTTTCTTTTTCTTCTTCTTCTTCTTCTTCTTCTTCTTATTCTTCTTCTTCTTCTTCTTTGACATCTTATTTTTCTTCTTTCGTGTTCTTCTTCTTCTTCTTCATCATCGTCTCCTTCATCTTCTTCTTCTTCTTCTTCTACTTCTACTTCTTCTTCTTTGTCTTCTCCTTCTTCGTCTTCTTCTTCTTCTTCGACATCTTCTTTTTCTTTCTACGTCAACTTCTTCTTCTTCTTCTTCATCATCATCTTCTTCTTCTTCTTCTTCTTTGTCTTCTTCTTTCCCCATTCTTCTTCTTCTTCTTCCACTTCTTATTCTTTTTCTTCTTCTTCTTCTTCTTTTTCATCTTCTTATACCCATTCTTTTTCCTCTACTTCTTCATCTTCATCCTCCTCCACTTCTTCTTCTTCTTCTTCTTAATCTTCCTCTTATTATTATTTTTATTCTTCTTCTCCTCCTTCTTCTTCTACTACTTTTACTTCTTCTTCATCATCATCATCTTCTTCTTCTTCTTCTTCTTCATCATCTTCTTCTTCAGCTTCTTCTTGTTCTTCTCCTTCTTCTTCTTCTTCTTCATCTTCTACTTCTACTTCTAATTCTCCTTCTCCATCTTCTTCTTCCTCTTCTCCTAGTCTTTCTTCTTCTTCTTCTTCTTCTTCTTTGGCGTCTTCCCCTTCTTCTTCTTCTTCATCTTCATAAAATTCTTCAGATCTTCTTCTTCTTTGCACTCTTTTTCTTCTTCTTCTTTATGTTCCTCTTCATCTTCCTATACTTCTTCATCATCTTCATCTTCCTCTTCTTCTTCTTCTACTGCTTTTCCTGTTCTTCATCTTCTTTTTCTACTTCTACTACTACTTCTTCTTCTTCTTCTACTACTACTACTATTGCTACTACTGCTACTTCTTCTACTCCATCTTCTTCTTCTTCTACTTCTACTTCTTCTTCAACTTCTTCTTCACTTGCTTCTTCTTCTTCTTCTTCTTCTTCTCTATTTTCTTCTTCTTCCTCTTCATCATCATCATCTTCTACTTCTTCTTTGATTTCTTTTTCTCCTTTCATATTCTTCTTCTTCTTCTTCTTCAACTTAATCTTTTGATTCTTCTTCTTCTTCCCATCCTCCTCCTCCTTCTTCTTCTTCTTTTTCTTCTTCTAGTTCTTCTCCTTCTTCTTTGTCTTCTCAATCTTCTTCTTCTTCTTCTTCTTCTTCTTCTTCTTCTTTCTCATTTTCTTCTTCTTCTTTTTCTTCATTCTGTTCTTCTTCTTCTTCATCTTCTTAATCTTCTTTCTCTTTTTCTTTTTTTGCTTCTTCTTCTTCTTCTTCTTCTTCTTCTTATTCTTCTTTTTCTTCTTCTTCATCATCTTCTTCTTCTACTACTTCTTATTTTTCTTATTCTTCTTTTTCTTCTTCTTCTTCTTCTTCATCATTTTCTTCTTCTTCTTCTTTTTCTTCTTCTTCTTCTTCTTTTACTACTACTTCTTCTTGTTCTTCTTCTTTGTCTTCTTCTTCTTATTATTCTTATTCTTTTTATTCATCTTCTTCTTCTTTGTGTTTTCATTTTTCTTCTTCTTCTTCTTCTTTATGCTCTCATCCTCCTCCTTCTCATTCTTCATCTTCTTCTTCTCCTGCTCGTTCTTCCTCTCCATCTTCTTCTTCTTCTTCTTCTTCTTATTCTTCTTCTTTTCCCTTTCTCCTTCCTTTTCTCCTTCTTATTCTTCTTCTCTCATTCATCATCTTCTTCTTCTTCTTCCTCCTTCTTCTTCTTCTTCTTCTTCTTATTTTTCTTCTTCTTCTTCTTCATGTTCTTCTTCTTTGTCTTCTTCTTCTTCTTCTTTTTCTTCTTCTTCTTCTTCTTCTTCTTTTTCTTCTTCGTCTTCTTCTTCTTCTTTTTCTTCTTCTTCTTCTTCATCTTCATCTTTGCCTTCTTCTACTTCTTCTTCTTCTACTTCTTATTCGTCTTTTTTCTTTTTCTTCTTCTTCTTTTACTTCTTCTTTTTCTTCTTCTTCTAGTTGTTGTTCTTGTTCTTCCTTTCTTTTTCTTCTTCTTCTTCTTCTTCTTCTAAAACTTCTTGTTCTCCTTCTCCTTCTTCTTCTTCTTTTTCTCATTCTTCTTCTTCCTCTTGTTCTTTATTTTCTTCTTCATTTACTTTTTCTTTTACATCTTTTTATTCTTCTTCCTCTTCTTCTTCTTCTTCTTTTTCTTCTTCTTCTTCTTCTTCTTCTTCTTCTACTCGTACCACTAGTTCTTCTTCTTCTGCTTCTTCTTTTTCTTAAAATTCTTCTTTTCTTCTTCTTCTTTGTCTTCATTTCCTCCTTTTTCTTCTTCTTCTTATTTTTGTTCTTGTTGTTGTTCTTCTTCTTCTACTACTACTACTACTTCTCATTCTCCTTCTCCATCATCATCATCATCATCATCATCTTCATCTTCCTCTTCTTCTTCTTCTTCTTCTTCTTCTTCTTCTTCTTATTCATCTTCTTCTTCTTCTTCTCATTCTTCTCCATCTTCTTCTTTTTCTACTTCTTCTTTTTCTTCTTCATCTTTCTCTTCTTCTTCTTCTCCTTCTTCCTCGTCTTCTACTTCATCTTCTTCTTCCTCTTCTTCATCTTCATCTACACCTACTTCTTCTTCTTCTCCTTCTTCTTCTTTTTCTTCTTCTTCTTCTTCTTCCCCTTCTTCTTCTTCTTCTTCCATTTGTTTTTCCTCATCTTCTTCTTCCTCTTCTACTTCTTGTTCTTCTTCTTCTTCCTCTTAATCATCTTCTTCATTTTTTTTTTTCTTCTCCATCTTCTTCTTCTTCTCTTCTTCTTCTTCTTCTTCTTCTTGTTACTCTACTTCTTCTCCACCTACTCCTTCAAGTCCTTCTCATTCTTCGCCTTCTACTGCTTCTTCTCCTTCTTCTTCTTCTTCTTCTGCTTTTTCTTCTTCTTCTTCTCCTTTCCTTTCTTCTTCATATTCTTCTTCTTCTTCTTCTTCTTCTTCTTCTTCACCTTCTTCTTCTCCATTTGCGACATCTTATTCCTCACCTTCTTCTTCTTCTTCTTCTTCATCTCCTCCTCCTTCTTCTTCCTCTTCTTCTTCATCTTCTTTTTCCTCCTCTTCTTGTTTCTCTTCTTTCTACTCTTCTTCTTCTTCTTCTTCGTCATCATCTTCTTCTTCTTCTTCAACTTCTTCTTCCTGATCATCATCTTCATCTTCTTCTTCTTCTTCTTCTTTCCTTTCTTTTTTGTGTTCTTCTTCTTCTTCTTCATCATCCTCTACCACTTTTTCTTCTTCATCTTCATCTTCTACTTCTTCTTCTTCTCCTCCTTGCTCGTCTCCATTTTCTCCTGGTTTTTCTCCCTCTTCCTCTGCTTCTTCATCTAGTTCTTCTGCTTCTTTGTCTTCTTTTTCTTCTTCTTCATTATCTTCTTCTTCTTCTACTACTACTTCTTCTTTGTCTTCTTCTTCTTCTTAATCATCTTCTTCGTTTTCTTCTTCTTCTCTATCTTCTTCTTCTTCTTCTTCATCTTCTTCCTCTAATACTTCTTCTTCTTCATCTTCTTCCTCTACTACTTCTTCTTCTTCTTGTTCTCCTCTTTCTTTTCCTTCTACTACTTCTAGTCCATGCTTTCTATCTTCTCCTTCTTCACCTTCTTCTTCTTCTTTCTCTTCTTCTACCTCTTTCTCTTTTTCTTTTTCTTCTTCTTCTTCTACTTCTTCTTCTTCTTCCTTTTCTTCTTCATGATCATCATCATCATCTTCTTCTTCTTTCTCTTATACCTCTCCTTCTTCTCCTTCTGCTCCTTCAAGCACTTCCTCTCCTTCTTCTTCTTCTTCTTCATTTTGATGTTCTGCTTCTTCTTTTTCCTCTTCTTCTTCTTCCTCGCCTTCTCCTTCTTCTCCTTATTCTTCTTTCTCTTCCTCTTCTTCTTCTTCTTCTTCTTCTTTTTCTTCTTCTTCCGTTTGTTTTTCTTCTTCTTCTTCTTCTTCTTCTTCTACTTCTACTTCTTGTTCTTTTACTTCATCCTCTTAATCATCTTCTTCAATTTCTTCTTCTCCACCATCTTCTTCTTCACTTCTTCTTCTTCTTCTTCTTCTTCTTCTTCTTCTTCTTCTTCTTCTTACACTCCATCTTCTCCACCTACTCCTTCAAGTCCTTCTTCTCCTTCTTCTCCTTCTACAACTTCTTCTCATTCTTCTTCTTCTTCTTTTTCTTCTTCTTCTTCTTCTTCTCCTTTATCTACATCTTATTCTTCACCCTCTTCTTCTTCTTCTTCTTCTTCTTCCTCTTCTTCTTCATCTTCTTCTTCCTCTTCTTGTTATTTTTCTTCTTTCTCCTCTTCTTCTTCTTCTCTTACTTTGTCACACACTTCTTCATCACTTCTTGTTCTTCTTCATCATCTTCTTCTTCTTCTTCTTCTTCTTGATAATCATCTTCATCATCTTCTTCTTTTTCCTCTTTCACTTCTTTTTTGTCTTCTTCTTCTTCTTCCTCTACTTATTTTTATTCTTGTTCTTCTTGTTCTTCTCCTTATTCATCTCCTTTTTCTCCTTCTTTTTCTCCCTCTTCCTCTCCTAGTTCTCTAGTTCTTCTACTTCTTTATCCTCTTTTTCTTCTTCTTCATTATCTTCTTCTTCTTCTACTACTACTTCTTCTTTGTCTTCTTTTTCTTCTTCTTCTTCATCTTGTTCTCCTTGTTCATCATCTTCTTCTCCTTCTTCTGCTTCTTCTTTTTCTTCTTCTTCTTCTTCTTCTTCCTCTTCTTCATCATCATCATCGTCATCATCATCATCTTTTTCTTCTTCTTCATCATCTTCTTTAACTTTCACTTCTTCCTCTTCAATATCTTCTATTTCCTCTTCTTTTTCTTTTTCTCCTACTTCCTCTTCTTCTTCTTCTTCTACATCTTTTTCTTGTTCTTGTTCTTCTTCTTCTTCTTCTTCTTCTTCTTCTACTTCATCTTCTTCGTCATCATTGCCTTCTTCCCTCCTCTTTTTCCTCTTCTTCTTCCTCTCCTTGTTTTTCTTCTACTTCTTCTTCTTCTTCTTCTTCTTCTTCGTCATCCTCTTCTTCTTCTTCACGTTCTTCTTCTTCATCTCCTACTTCTTCTTCTTCTTCTTCTTCTTCTTCTTCTACTTATTCTTCATCATCATCATCATCATCATCTTCTTCTTCTTGTTCTTCTTCTTCTCCTTTTTCTTCCTCTTCATCATCTTCTTCTTTTGCTTCTTCTTCTTCTTCTTCTTCTTCTTTTTCTTCTTCTTCTTCTTCTTCTTCTTCTTGATCATCTACTTCTTTTTCTTCTCCTTTTTCTCCTTCTTCTTCTCCTTCTTCTTCTAATTCTTCTTCTCCTTCTCCCTCTTCTTCTTCTTCTTCTTCTTCTTCTTTGTCTTCTTCTTCCTCTACTTCTTCTTCTTCTTCCTCCTCTTTTTCATTTTATTCTTCTTCTTCTTCTTCTTGTTATTCTCCTTCTTCTTCTTCTTTTTCATCTTCCCCTTCTTCTTCTTCGACTTCTTCTTCTTCTTCTTTCTCCTATTTTTCTTCTTCCTCTTCTTCTACTTCATCTCCTTCTCCTTCCTCCTCCCCTTCTTCTTCTTCTTCTTCTTCTACTTCTACTTCTTTTGTTTTTACTTCTTCTTCTTCTTCTTCTTCTTTGTACTCTTCTTCTTCTTCTTCTTGTTCCTTTTCTTCTTCTTCCTTTTCTTCGTCTTCCTCTTTTTTGTGTCCACTTCTACTTCTTCTTCTTCTACTTTTTCTTTTTCGTCTTCTTCTTCTTCTTCTTCTTCCTCTTCTTCTTCTTTTACTTCCTTAACATCTTTTTCTTCTTCTTCTACTTATTCTTCTTCTTCTTCATCATCATCTTCTTCTTCCTCTTCTTCTTCTTCTTCTCCTTCTTCTCCTTCTACTTCTTCTTCTCCTTCTTCTTTAGCTTCTTCTTCTTCTTCTTTTTCTTCTTTTTCTTCTTGTTCTACTTCTTCTTCTACTTCTTCTTCTTCTTCTGTTTCTTTTTCTTCTCTTCTTCTTCTCCTTCCACTACCACTATTCTTCTTCTTCTTCTTCTTGTTCATCTTCTTCTTATTCTTCTTCTCATTTTTCTTTTTCTTCTTCTTCATCTTCTTCGTCTTCTTCTTCCTCATCTTCAACTTCTTCTTCTAACTCCTTTTATTCTTATTCTTCTTCTTCTCCTTCGTCGTCTTCTTCTTTGTCTTCTTTTTCTTCTTCTTCTCCCTTGTCTTCTTCTTTCTCTTCTTGTTCTTCATCTTCTTCTTCTATTACTATTACTTCTTTGTCTTCTTGTTCTTCTTCTCCACCTTCTTCTTCTCCTTCTTCTTCTTCTCCTTCTTGTTCTCCTTCTTATTCTCTTTCCTCTTCTTCAACTTTTCCTTTTTCTTCTTCTTCTTCTACTTGTTCTTCTTCTTCTACATCTTTTACCTGTCCTTCTTCTTCTTCTTCTTCTTCTTCTTTCTCGTCATCGTCTTTTCCTTCTTCTTCTTCATTTTCATTTTCATCTTCTTCTTCTTCTACATCTTCTTCGTTGTCCTCTTCTTCTTCTTCTTCTACTTCTTTTTCTGCTTCTTTTTCTTCTTCTTCATCTACTTCTTCTTCTTTTGCTTCTTCTTCTTCTTGTTTTTCTTCTTCTTCTTCTTCTTCTTTTACTTCTTCCTCTTCTTCTTCTTCATCTTCTTCTTAATCTTTTTCTTCTTCTTCTTATTCTTCTCTTCTTCTTCTTCTACTTCTCCTACTCTTCCTTCTTCTTCTTCCCCTTCCTCTTCTTCTTCTTCTTCTTCTTCTTCCCCTTCTTCTTTTTCTTCTTCTTCTTCTTCTTCTTCCTCTTCTTTGCTTCTTCTACTTTTCTTTCTTTTACTTCTCCTTCTTCTTCATCATCATCATCATCTTCTTCTTCTTCTTATTCTTATTCTTCTCCTTGTTCTTCTACTTATTGTCCTTCTTCATCTTCTTTTTTTTTCTACCTCTTATTCTTATTCTTGTTCTTCCTCTTCACCTTATTTGCCTTCTTCTTCTTCTCCTTCTTCTTCTTCCTCTTCTTCTTCTTCTTCTTCTTCGTCTTCTTCGTCTTCTTCTTCTACTACTACTTCTTTTTCTCCTTTGTCTTCTTCTTTCTTTTATTCGTCTTCTTCTTCTTAAATTCTTCGTCTTCTTCTTCTCCTTCTTCTTAGTCTTCTTCTCCTTCTTCTTCTTCTTCTTCTTCTTCTTCTTCTTCCTCATCTTCATCATGTGCTTCTTCTTCTTTTTCCCCATCTTTTCTTCTTCTCCTTCTTCTTGTTCTTCTTCTTCTTCTACTACTACTTCAACTTCTTCTTATTCTTCTTCTTCATCTTCTTCTTCTTTTTCTCCTTCTCTTTCCTCTTCCCCTTCTTCTTTTTCTTTTCTTCTTCTTCTTCTTCTTCTTCTTCTTTCTTCTTCTTCTTCTCCCTCTTCTTCTTCTTCTTTTTTAACTTCTTGTTCTTCTTGTTCCTCTTCTTCTTCTTCTTCTTCATTTCCTTCTTTTTCTTCTTCTTTTACTTTTTTTTCATCTTCTTCTTCTTCTACATCTTATTCTTCTTCTTCTTCATCATCCTCTTCTTCTTCATCATCATCATCTTCTTCCTCTTCTTCTTCTTCTTCTTCTTGTTCTCCTTCTTCTTCTTCTTCTTCTACTTCTTTTTCTTCGTGTTGTTCTTCTTCTTCTCCTTCATCTTCATCTTCTTTTCCTCATCATGTTCTTTTCCAACAACTTCTTCTTTTTCTTCTTTATCTTCTTCTTCTTATTCTTCATACTTTTCTTCTTCTTGTACATTGTCTTCGTCTCCTTCATCATATTCTTCTTCTTCTTCTTCTTGTTCTTCTTTACTTCTTCTTTTTCTTCTTGTTCTTCTTCTTCTATCTCTTCTTCTTCTCCTACTTCTTCTTCTTCTCTTTCTTCTTCTTATTCTTGTGCTATTTCTTCGTCATCCTCTTCTTCTCCTTCTCCTACTTCTCTTCTTTTTCGTGTTCTTCTTCTTCTTCTTCTTCTTCTTCCTCATCTTCTTCTTCTTTTTCTTTTTCTTTTTCTTCTTCTTCTTCTTCTTCTCTATCTTCTTCTTCTTCTTCTTCTTCTTCTTATTCTTATTCTTCTTCTTCTACATTTTCCTATTCCTCTTCGCGTTCCTCTTCATCGTCTTCATCTTCTTCTTCTTCGTCTTCTTCTTTTTCTTCTTCTTTTTTCGTATTCTTCTTCTTCTTCATTGTTGTATTATTCCTCTTCTACTTCTTTTTCTTCTTCTTCTTCTCCATCTTCTCTTTCTTCTTATTCTTATTCTTCGAATTCTTCTTCAACTTCTTTCTCTTCTTCTTCTTCTTCTTCTTCTTCTCCTTCTTCTACTTCTTCTTCTTTTTCTTCTCCTTTTTCATCTCTTTTTTCTCCTTTTTTCTCCCTGTTCTTCTCCTTCTTCATCTAGTACTTCTACTTCTTTTTCTTCTTTTTCTTCTTCTTCATCATCTTCTTCTTCTACTACTACTTTTTTGTCTTCTTGTTCTTCTTCTTCTTCTTCTTTTTCTTCTTCATCATCATCTTCTTCTTCTTCTTCTCCTTCTTGCTCTCTTGTTCTTCTTCTTCTTCTTCTTCTTCTTATTCATCTTCTTCTTATTCTCATTCTTCTCCATCTTCTCCAACTTTTTCTTCTTCTTCTTCTTCTTCTTCTTATTTTTATTCTCCATCTTATTCTTCTTTTTCTTCCTCTTCTTCTTCTTCTCCTGCTTCTTCCACATCTTCTTCATCATTTTCTTCTTTCTCTTTGTCATCTTCTTCTACATTTGCTTCTTCTTCTTCTTCTTCTCCATCTTCTTCTTCTTTTTCTTCTTCTCCATCTTCTTCTACTTCTTCGTCATCATTATCATCATCATCATCATCTTCTTCTTCTTCTTCTTCTTCTTCTATTCCTTCTTCCACTCCTCCATCTTCTCCTTTTTCTTCTATCACTACTTCTGCTTCATCTCCTTCTCGTCCTTCTTCTACTTCTTCCATTTTTTTCTTCATCTTCTTTTACTTCTTCTACTTCTTGTTCTTGTTCTTCTTAATCATCTTCTTCGTTTTCTTCTTCTTCTCCATCTTCTTCTTCTTCTTCTTATTCCTCTCTTTCTTTTCCTTCTACTCCTTATTCTCCTTCTACTCCTTCTTCTTTCTCTCCTTCTTCCTCTTTTTCTTTTTCTTTTTCTTCTTCTTCTTTTTCTTCCTTTTCTTCTTCATGATCATCATCATCTTCTTCTTCTTCTTCCTCTTCTTCCTCTTTTTCCTCTCCTTCTTCTCCTTTTGCTCCTTCATGCACTTCCTCTCCTTCTTCTCTTTCTTATACTTCTTCACCCTCTTCTTCTTCTTCTCCTTCTCCTTCTTCTTCTTCTTCTCCTTCTTCTCCTTCTTCTCCTTCTTCTCCTTCTTCTCCTTCTTCTTCTTCTTCTTCTTCCTCTTCTTCTTCTTCTTCTTCTTCTTCTTCTTCTTCATCTTCTTCTTCCTCTTCTTCTTCTTCCTTTTCTTCTTCTTCTTCTTCTTCTTCTTCTTCTTCTTCATTTCCTTCTCCTTCTTCTTTTTCTTCCCATGCTCCTTCTTCGTCTTCTTCTTCTTCTTTCTTGTACTTCATCTTTTTCTTTTTCCTCTTCTTCTTCTTCTTCTTCATCTTCTTCTTCTTCTTCTTCTTCTTCATCTTCTTCTTCTTCTTTGTCTTCTTCTTCTTCTTCTTCTTTTTCTACCTCTTCTTCCTACTCTTCTTCTTCCTCATCATCATCATCATCTTCTTCTTCTTCTTCAACTTCTTCTTTTTCCTATTCTTTGTGATCATTTTCTTCTTCTTCTCTTCTTCTTTTACTACAACTACTACTACTTCTTCTACTTCTTCCTCTTCTTCTTCTACTTCTTGTTCTTCTTGTCCTTTATCTCTTCTTCTTCTCCTTCTTCTTCTTTGGCTTCTTTTTCTTCTTTCGTATTCTTCTTCTTCTTCTTCTTCTTCTTTTTCATCTTGTGCTTCTTCATCTTCTTATTCTTCTTCTTCTTCTACGACTACTACTACTTGTTTTTCTTCTTTTTTCACATCTTCTTCATCTTCTTTGCCTTTTTCTTATTCGCCTTCTTTGCCTTCTTCTTCTTCTTCTTCTTCTTCTTCATTTTCTTATTCTTCTTCTGTCACTTCTTCATCATGTTCTTCACCTTCTTCTTCTTCTTCTTCATCTTAATCTTATTTTTCTTCTTCTTATTCTACTTCTGCTTCTTGATCTTCTCTCGTTCTTCTTTTTCTTTTTCTTCCTCAGCTTATTCTTCTTCTACTTTGTATTATTATTCTTATTCTTATTCTTCATCATCTTCTTCTACTTCTTCCTCTTCTTCTTCTTCCTCTTCTTCTTCTTCTTATTCTTCTTTGTTTTCATCTTCTTCTTCTTCTTCCTTTTTGTCTTCTTCTTCTTCTCCTTCTTTTTCATCTTCTACTTCCTCCTATTCTTCTCCATGTTCTCCTTCTTTTTCTACTTCTTGTTTTCTTCTTCTCATTCATCTTTTTCTTCTCCATCTTTCTCTTCGTCTTCTTCTTCATCTTCTTCTTCCTCTTCTAAATTTTCTTCTGCATCCGCTTCTTCTTCTTCTTCTTCTTTTCTTCTTC
>JAIUJO010001494.1:155000-170000 GCA_023846275.1 Vanilla planifolia | reverse complement strand
TCTTCTTCTTATTATTCTTCTTCTTTTTCTTCTTCTTCGTCTTCATCGTCTCCCTCTTCGTCTACATCTTCTCCTTCTTCTTCTTCGTCTTCTTCTTCTTATTCTTCTTCTTCATCATCCTCTTCATCTTCTTTGTCTACCACTTCTTCTTCTTCTTTGTCTTCCACTTCTTGTTCTTCTTCTTCTACTTCTTATTCTTCTTCACCTTCTTTTTCCTCTTTTTTTTCATCTTCTTCTTCTTATTCTTCTTCTTCTTCTTCTTCTTCTTCCTCTTTTTCTTCCTCTTCTTCTGCTTTTTTGACTTCTTCTTTCTCCTCATCATCTTCTTCTTCTTCTTCATATTCTTATTTTTCTTCAACTTTTTCTTCTTCTTTTTCTTCTTCTTCTTCTTCTTCTTCTTCTTCATCTTCTTCTTCTTCTTCTTGTTCATCTTGTTCATCTTGTTCTTCTTCTTCTTCTACTTCTTCTTCTACTTCTTCTTCTTCTACCACTTCTTCTCCCCCAGCTTCTTCTCCTCCTACTCCTTCTTCCTCTTCTTCTTCTTCTTCTTCTTCCTCTTCTTTTTCTTCCTTCTGCTCTCCTTTTTCCTTTTCTTTGTCTTCTTATTCTTCATTTCTTCTTGTTCTTATTCGTCATCATCTACATCTTCTTCTTCGTCTTCTTCTTCTTCATCTAGCTCATCATCTTCGTCTTCTTCATCTCTTCTTCTTCGTCTTCTTCTTCTTCATCTTGTTCATCATCTTCGTCTTCTTCATCTCTTCTTCTTCTTCTTCATCTTCATCTTCTTCTAATTATTCGTTTTGTACTTCTTCTTATTCTTATTCTTTTTCTTCTTCTTCTTCTTCTTCTTCTTTTTCTTTGCCTTCAACTTCTTCTTCTTCTTCTTCTTCTTCTTCCTCTTCTTCTTCTTCTTCCATTTCATCTTCTACTTTTTCTTCTTCTTCAGCTTCTTCTTGTTCTTCTTCTTCTTCTTCTTCTTCTCCTCCTCCTCCTCCTCTTCCTCTTCCTCTTCCTCTTCCTCCTCCTTTTTCTTCTTCTTCTTCTTCTCCTACTCTTTCTTCTCCTTCTTCTTCTTCCTCGTCATTGTCTTCTTCTTCTTATTCTTTCTTCTTCTACTTCATCTTCTTCTTCTTCCTCTTCTTCATCTTCTTCTTTTTCTTCTTTTTTGCCTTCTTCATCTTCTTCTTCTTCTTCTTCTTTGCCTTCTTCTTTTGTCGTTGTTGTTGTTCTTCTTCTTCTTCTTTGCATTCTTATTTTCCTTCTTCATCTTCTTCATTGTCTTCTTTTTCTTCTTCTTCTAGTTGTTGTTCTTGTTCTTGTTCTTCATCTTCTTCCTCTTCGTCTTCTTTCGTCTTCTTCTTCTTGTTCATCAACTTATTCTTCTTCTATTTCTTCTTTTTCTACTTCCTCCTCTTCTTCTACTTGTTTTTCTTCTTGTTCTTCTTCATCTTCTTCTTCTACTTCTTCTTCTTCTTCTGGTTCTTTTTCTTCTTCTTCTTCATCCTCTTCTGCTACAAGCTCTTTTTCTTCTTCTTCCTCTTCTATTTTTCCTGCTCTTTCATCATCATCTTCTTCTTATTCTTCTTTTTCTTCTTCTTCTTCTTTCTTCTACTTCAGCTTCTTCTTCTTTCTCTTCTTATTCTACTTTTTCTTCATCATCATCATCTTCTTCTTCTTCTTCTTCTTCATCATCTTCATCTTCTTATTCTTCTTCAACTTCTTCTTTGCCTTCTTCTTCTTCTTCCTCAACTTCTTCTTCTTCAACTACTACTACTTCTTCTTTTTCTTCTTCTTCTTCTTCTTCCTCTTCTTCTTTGTCTTCTTTTTCTTCTTCTTCATCTTCTTCTTTTTCCTCTACTTCTTTTACTTCTTATTCTTTCTTCTTCATCATCATCATCTTCTTCTTCTTCTTATTCTTCTAATTCATCTTCTTCTTCTTCTTCTTTGTCTTCTTCTTCTTCTTCAACATCTTTTTCATCTTCCTCTTCTTCGTCTTCTTCTCCTTCTTCTTCTTCTTCTTCTTCATCTTCTTATTCTTCTACTACTACTACTACTACTACTACCACTACTACTTCTACTTCTTGTTCTTCCTCTTGTTCTTCTTGTTCTTCTTCTTCTTCTTCTTCTTTTACTTCTTTTTCTTTTTTTGTACTCTCCTTCTCCTTCCTCTTCTTCTTCATCATCTTGTGCTTCTTTTTCTTCGTCTTCCCCTTCTTCTTCTTCTCCTTCTTCTTCTACTTCTGCTTCTACTTCTACTTCTTCTTCTTCTTCTTCGTCTTCTTCGTCTTCTTCGTCTTCTTCTTCATTATCTCCTTCTTCTTCTTCTTCTTCTTGTGTCTCTTCTTCCTTCTCCTCTGCTTTTTCCTTTTCTTTGTCTTCCTCTTCTTCATCCCTTCTTGTTCTTGTTCATCTTCTTCTTCTTCTTCTTCTTTCTCCTCTTTTTCTTCTTCCTCTCCATTGTCTTCCTCTTCTTCATGTCTTCTTATTGTTCGTCATCTTCATCATCATCATCATCATCTTCTTCTTCTTCTTCTTCTTCTTCTTCTTCTTCTTCTTCTTCTTTCTTTTTCTCCTTCCTCTTCTTCTTCTTCACCTACTCCTTTATCTCCTTCTTCTCTTCTTCTTCATCGTCATCTTCTTCTTCTTCTTTCTTCTTCTACTGCTTCAACTTCATCTTCTTTCGCTTCTTCATCTTCTTCTTCTTACTCTTCTTCATCGTCTTCAACTCGTTCTTCTTCTTCTTCATCTTCTTCTTTTTCTCCGTCTTCTTCTTCTTCTTCTTCATTGCCTTCTTCTTCTTATTATTATTATTCTTCTTCTTCTTCTTCTTTTCATTCTTCTTTTCCTTCGTCTTCTTCATCTTCCTTGTCTTTTTTATTCTTCTTCTAGTTGTTGTTCTTGTTCTTCTTCTTCTTCTTCTTCTACTTCTACTTCTTCTTCTCCTTCTTCTTCTTCCTCTTCTTCTTTTTAATGATCTTCTTCTCGTTCTTCTTCATCTTCTTCATCATTTTCTTCTTCTTCTTCTTCTTCTTCTTCTTCGTCTTCTTCTTCTTCTTCTTCTTCTTTGTCTTTTCTTTTTCTTCTTTCGCCTTATTATTATTATTATTATTATTATTATTATTCAACTTCTTTTTTTCTTCTTCTTCCTCTTCTTCTACTTTTTCTTCTTATTCTTCTTCTTTTTCTTCTTCTTCTTCTTCCTCCTCCTCTTTCTCTTCTTCTCTTTCTTCTTCTTCTTCTTCTTCTTCTTCTTCTTCTTCTTTTCCTTCTTCTATTTCTTCTTCTTCCTCTTCTTTTTTCTTGTTCTTCTTCTTCTTCCACTTCTTCTGTTTCTTCTTCGTCTTCTTCTCATTCTTCTTCAACTTCTTTTTCTTCATTTGTCTTCTGCATCTTCTTCTTCTTCTTCTTCTTCTTCTTTTTCTTCTTCTTCCTCTTCTTTCTCTTCTTCTTCTTGTTCAACATCTACTTCTTCTTCTTCTTATTCTTCTTCTCCTTCTTCTTTTTCTTCTTTTTCTTAATCTCCAACTTCTTCTAATTTTTCCTCTTCTTCTTCATTTTCTTCTTCTACTTCATCTTTTTCTTCTTCATTTTATTCTTTTTCATTGTCTTCTTCTTGTTGTTGTTCTTATTTTTGGTCTTCTTCTTCTTCCTCTTCTTCTTCTTCTTCTTCTTCATCTTTTTCTACTTCTTCTTTTCTTCTTCTCCATCTTCTTCATCTTCTTCTTCTTAATCTTTTTCTACTTCCTCTTTTCTTCTTCTCCATCTTCTTCTTCTTCTTCTTCTTCTTCTACATCATCTTGTTCTTCTTCTTCTTGTTCCGCTGCTTCTCCTCCATCACCTTCTAGTCCTTCTTCTCCTTCTTCTCCATCTTCTACTTCTTCTCCTTCTTCTTCATCTTCTTCTTCTCTTTCTTCTTTTTCTTCTTCCTCTTCTTCTTCTTCTTCTTCTACTTCTTATTTTTCTTCTTTTTTTCTTCATCATCATCTTGTACTTCTTCTTGTTCTTCTTCCTCTTTTTATAATTTTTCTTCTTCTTCTTCTTCTTCGTGTTCTTTTTCTTCTTCTTCTTCTTCTTCTAGTTCTTATTCTTCATAATCTTCTTCTTCTTCTTTCTCTTCTTTTTCTTTATCATCATCTTCTTCTTCTTGTTGTTCTTCTTCCTCTTCTTCTTCTTCTACTTTTTGTCTTCTACTTCTTCTTCTTGTTGTTGTTCTTCTTCTTCTTCATCATTTTTTTCTACTTCTTCATCATTTTCTTCTTCTTCATCTTCTTCTTTCCTTTCTTCTTTTTCTTCTTCTTTTTCTTCTTCTTCTTTTTCATCTTCTTCCTCTTCTTCTTGATCATCCACATCTTTGTCCTCTTCTTTTTCTTCTTGTTCATCGTCTTCTTCATCTTTTTGTTCATCTTCTCCGTCTACTTCTCCATTTGCTCCTTCTTCTTCCTTTCTTTCTTTTCCTTCTTATTCTCATTCTACTACTTCTTCTTCGTCTTCATCTTCTTCATCTTCCTCTTTCCCTTCTTCATCTTCTTCTTCATCTTTTTTTTCTCGTTCCTCTTCTTCTTCTTCTTCTTCTTCTTCCTCCTCTCCTTCTTCTTCTCCTCCTTCTTCCTTTTTGTCTTCTTCTTTTTTTCCTTCTTTTTCTTCTTCTTCTTCTACTATTCTTCTTTTTCTTGGTCTTCTTTTTCTTAAACTTCTTCTTCTTCGTCTTCTCCTTCTTCTTCCTATTTTACATCTTCTTCATATTCTTATTCCACTTCTTCTTCTTCTTCTTCATCATCTTCATCTTCTTCTAGGTCTTCTTTAATGTATTCTTCATTTTCTTCTTCATCTTTTTTGACTTCTTCTTTTTCATCGTCTTCACCTTCGTCTTCTTCTTCTTCTTCTTCTTCTTTGTCTTCTTCTTATTATTGTTATTCTTCTTCTTCTTCTTCTTCTACTTATTCTTCTTCTTCTTCTTCTTCTTCTTCCTCTTCTTCTTCTTCTTCTTCTTCTTCTTCTTCTTATTCTTCTTCTTCTTCTTCTTCTTCTACTTCTTCTTCTTCTTCTTTTTTTCGTTCTTCTCCCTTTTCTTCTTCTTCTTCTTCTTCTTCTTCTTCTTTTTCATCATCTTCTACATCTTCTTCTTCTTCATTTTCTTCTTCTTCTTCATCCTCTAATACTTCTTCTTCGTCCTATTCTTCTACTTCTTCTTCTTCTTCTTCTACTTCTTGTTCCTCTTCATTATCTTCTTCTTCTTCTTCTTCTTCTTCTTTTTCTTCTTCTTCTTCTTCTTCGTCTTCTTCATCCTATTCTTTGCCTTCTTGTTCTTCTTCTCCTCCCCTATTCATTTTTTTCTCCTTCTTCTTCTTCTTCATCTTCTTCTTCTTCTTCTTCTTTCTTTTCTTTTTCTTCTTCTTCTACTTCTTTCTTTTCTTTTTCTTCTTCTTCGTCTTCTTCTTCCTCTTCCTCCTCTTCTACTCTATCTTCTTCCTCTTCTTCTTCTTCTTCTTCTTCTTCTTTGCCTTCTTCTTCTTTAGCTTCTTCTTCTCCTTTTCCTTCTTCTTCTACTTCTTCTTCAACTTCTTCATCTCCCTGGTCTTCTTCATCATCGTCTACTTCTTCTTCTTCTTTGCCTTCTTGATCCCCTTCTTCTTCTTCTTCTTCTTCTTCTTCTTTGTCTTGTTCTCCTTCTTCTTAATCTTCTTCTCCTTCTCTTCTTTCTTCTTCTTCTTCTACTCTTCTTTCTTCTTCTTCATCTTCTTCTTCTTCTTCTTCATTTTTTCTTCTTATTCTTCTTATTGTTCTTCTTCTTCTTCTTCTTCTTCTTGTTCTCCTTCTCGTTCTCCTTATTCTCTATATTCTTCTTCTTTTTCTTCTTCTCTGCTTCTTCTTCTTCTTCTTCTTCTTTTCCTTCTTCTTCTTCTCCCTATTCTTCTTCTTCATCTTCATCTTCTGCTTCTTCTTCTTCTTTTTCTTCTTCATCTTTTGCTTCCTCTTCTTCTTCTTAAACTTCTATTTCTTCATGTTCTTCTTCTTCTTCTTCATATTCTTCTTCTTTGTCTTTTTCTTCTTTTTCTTCTCCTTCTCCTTCTTCTCTTCTTCATCGTCTTCTTGTTAATCTTCTTCTTCTTCTTCTTCTTCTTCTTCTACTTCTTCTCCTCGTCCTCCTCCTCCATCTTTGTCTTCTTTTTCCTCATCATCTTCTTCTGCTTCTTCTTCTTATTCTTCTTATTTTTCTTCTTCTTCTTCGTGTTCTTCTTCTTCCTCTTTGAGTTCTTCTTTTTCTTCTTCGTCTTCTTCTCCATCTTCTTCTTCTTCATCATGTTCTTCTTTTTATTCTCCTTCTTCTTATTCTTCTTCTTCTCTTCTTCTTCGTTTTTTTCTTCTTCTTCTTCTTCTTCTTCTTCTACTTCTTCTTCTACTTCTCCTCCTTCTTCTTCTTCTTCTTCTTCTAAGTCTTCTTCTTTGTCTTCTTCTTCTTCTTCTGCTTCTTCTTCTTCTTCTTCTTCTACTTCTACTTCTTCTTCTTCTTCTTCTTCTTCTTTATTGTCTCCCACTTCATGTTCTTGTTCTTATTCTACTTCTTGTTCTTGTTCTTGTTCTTCTTCTTCGTCATCTTCTTCTTCCTTCTATTATACTTCTTCTTCCTCTTCTACTACTTCTTCTACTTCTTTTTCTACTTCTTCTTCATCTTCTTCCTTTTCTTCTTCTTATTTTCTTTGCCTTCCTCTTCTTCCTCTTCCTTTCCTTCATCTACCTCTTCATCATCATCAACATCATCATCAACTTCATCTTCTTCTTCTTCTTCTTTTTCTTCCTCTTCTTCTTCATCTTCTACTTCTTATCCTTCTTCCTGTTCTTCTTCTTCTTCCTTTTCCCCTTCTTCTTCCCCTCCTTCTTCATCATCATTATTTTCTTCTTCTTCTTCATCATCATCTTATTCTTCTTCTTCTTCTTCTTCTTCTCCTTCTCCTTCTTCTTCTTCTTCTTCTTCGTCCTCCTCTTCTTCTTCTTATTCTTTGTCTTCTTCTTCTTTTTCTTCTTCTTCTTCTTCTTCGTCTTCTTCTTCTTCTTCTTCTTCTTCGTCTTTTCCATCATCTTCTGCTTCTTCTTTGTCTTCTTCTTCTTCTTCTTCTTCTTCTTCTTCTTATTATTATTATTATGATTATTAATATTTTTCTTCTTCTTCTTCTTCTTCTTCTTCTTCTTCGTCTTCTTTTACTTCTTCTTCTTCTTCTTTTTTTCCGTCTTCGCCTTCATTTTCTTCACCTTCATCATCTTCTTCTTCTTCTTCTTCTTCATCTTCTTCTTCCCTTCTTTGCCTTCATCTTCTTCTTCTTCTTCTTCTTCGTCCTCATCATCTACTTCTTCTTCTTCCTCTTCCTCTTCTTTTTCTTCTTCTTCTACTTCTTCTTTTTGTTTTCTTCTTCATTTCATTCTTCGTCATCTTCTTCTTCTTCTTCTTTTTCATCTTCTTCTTCTTCTTCTTCTTTTCCTTCTTCTTCTTCGACTTCATCTTCATCTTCTTCATTATCTTCTTCTTCCTGTTCTACTACTTCTTCTACTACTACTACTTCTTCTTCTACTTCTTCCACTTATTCTTCTTTTTCTTTTACTTCATCTTCTTCTTTGTCGTGTTGTTCTTCTTCTTCTTCTTCTTCGCATTGTTCTTCTACTTCTTCTTCCCCGACTTCTTCTTCTTCTTTGCCTTCTTCTTCTCCTTCTTCTTCCTCTTCTGTTACTTCTTCTTCTTCACCTTTTTCTTCTTCTTCTTCTTCTTCTTCTTCTTCTTCTTCTTGATCTTTTTCTTCGTCTTCTTCTTCTTCCTCATCTTCTTCTTTATCATCTTCTACTTCTTCTTCTTCCTCTTCAACTTCTTCTTCTTCTTCTTGTTCTTCATCGTCTTCTTCTTTTTCTTCTTCTTCTTCTTCTCCTACTTCTTATTATACTTCTTCTTCTCCTTCTTCTTCATCTTCTCCATCTTCTTCTTTTTTTCTTCTTTTCCTTCTTCTTCTACTTCTATGTCTTCTTCTCCTTCTTATTTGTCTTCTTCTTTTTCTTTGTCTTCTCGTTCTTCTTCTTCTTCTTCTTCTTCTTTTGTTTCTTCTTCTTTTTCTTCTACTTCTTCTGTTTCTTCTTCTTCTTCTTCTTCTTATTCTTTGCCTTCTCCTTTTTCATCTTCTTCTTCTTCTTCTTTCTTCTCCTTCTTTTTCTTCTACTTCTTCTTCTACTTCTTCGTCTTCTTCTTCTTCTTCTTCTTCCTCGTCTTCTTCTTCTACTTCTTCTTCCTCCTCGTCTTCTTCTTCTTCTTTACCTTCTTCTCCTGACTTCTTCTTTTTCTTCTTCTTCTTCTTCGTCTTTTTCTTTGTCTTCTTCTTCTTCTTCTTCATCTTCTTCTTCTTCTTCTTTGCATTCTTCTTCTTCTTTCATCATCTTCTTCTTCTTCTACTTCTTCATGTTCTTCTCCTTCTTCTTCCATTGTCTTCATCTTCTTCTTCTTCTTCTACTCAAATCCTTCTTTTTGTTATTATTATTATATTTAATACTATTATTATTCATATTTATCATCATCTTCTTCTTCCTCTACTTCTTTCTTCTCCTTCTTCTTCTTCTTTTTCTTCTCCTTCTTCTTCTTCTTCTTCTCCTCCTTCTCCTTCTTCTTCATTCATTGTTCTTCTTCTCCTTCTTTTTTGTCTTCTTCTTATTCTTGTTCTTTTTCTTGTTCTTCTTCTTCTTTTTCTTAGTCTTCTTTTACTTCTTCTTCTTCTTTTTCTTCGTCTTCATCTTCTTCTTCTTCACCTTCACCTTCTTCTTCTTCCTCTTCTTCTTCTTCATGTTCTTCTTCCCTTCTTCTCCTTCATCTTCTTGTTCTTCTTCTTCCCCTTCTTCGTCCTCATCTTCTACCTCTTCTTCTTCCTCCTCCTCTTCCTCTTCTTCTTATTCTTCTTCTTCTTTTTCTTTTGTTTTCTTCTTCATTTCCTTCTTCATCACCTTCTTCATCTTCTTCTTTTTCATCATCTTCTTCTTCTTCTTCATTTCCTTCTTCTACTTCGACTTCATCTTCATCTTCTTCGTTATCTTCTACTTCTTGTTCTACTTTTTCGTCTTCTTCTACTACTAGTTCTTCTTCTACTACTACTAGTTCTTCTTCTCCTACTTCTTCTTCTTCTTATTCTTCTTCTTCTTCAACTTCGTCTTCTTCTTCATCGTCTTCTTGTTCTTCTTCTTCTTCTTTGACTTCTTCATCTTCTTCTTCTACTTCTTCTTCTTCCTCGTCTTCTTCATCTTCTTCTTTGACTTCTTCTCCATCTTCTTCTTTTTCTTCTTCTTCTTCTTCTACATCTTCTTCTTCTTCTTCTTCACCAATTTCTTCTTCTTCATCTTCTTTTCTTCTTTTGCGTCTTCTTCTTCTTCTTCTTCTTCTTTTTCTTCGTCTTCTTCTTCTTCCACTTCTTAATCTTCTTCTTCTTCTTCTTCTTCGCCTTCTTCTTCTTCTTCCTCTTCTTCTTCTTCTTCTTCTTCTTGTTCTTCTTCTTCTTCATGGTCTTCTTCTTTTTCTTCTTCTTCTTCTTCTTCTTCTTCTCCTACTTCTTATTCTACTTCTTCTTCTTCTTCTTCTTCCTCTTCTTCTTCTCCTTCTTCTTCGTTTTTTCTTCTCGTCCTTCTTCTTTTTCTTCTATGTCTTCTTCTCCTTCTTATTTGTCTTCTTATTTTTCTTTGTCTTCTCGTTCTTCTTCTTTTTTTCTTCTTCTTCTTCTTCATTTGTTTCTTCTTCTTTTTCTTCTACTTCTTCTTTTTATTCTTCTTCTTCTTCTTCTTCATCCTCTTCTTCTTTTTCTTCTTCTTCTTCTTCTTTTTCTTCTCCTACTTTTTATTCTACTTCTTCTTCTACTTCTTCTTCTTCATCTTCTTCTTCTTCTTCATCTTCTTCTTCTACTTCTTCTTCTACCTCCTCTTCTTCTTCTTCTTTTTTGCCTTCTTCTTCTTCTTCTTCTTCTTCTTCTTCTTCTCCTTCTTCTTCTTCTACTACTACTACTATTACTACTTCTTCTTCTTCTTCATTTTTTCTTCTTCTTCTCCTTCTTCTTCTGCGTGTTCTTCATCTTCTTTTTCTTCTTCTTCTTCTTTTTCTTCGTCTTCTTCTTCTTCTTCTTCATCTTCTTCTTCTTCTTCTTCGCCTTCTTCTTCTCTTTCTTCTTCTACTTCTTCTTCTTCTTGTTCTTCTTCTTCTTCTTCTTCTTCATCTTCTTTTTCTTCTTCTTCTTCTTCTTCTTCTTCTTCTTCACCTACTTCTTCTTCTTCTACTTCTTCTCTTTCTTCTTCTTCTTCTTCTCATTCCACTTCTTTTTTTTATTTCGTTCCTCTTCTTCTTCTTCTTCTTCTGTCATCTTCTACTTCTTATCTCTCATCTCCTTTTTCTTTGTCTTCCCATTCTTCTGCTTCTTTTTCTTCTTCTTCTTTTTCTTCTTCTTTTTCTTCTTCCTTTCTTCTACTT
Organism: Vanilla planifolia; assembly: GCA_023846275.1. NCBI lineage: Eukaryota > Viridiplantae > Streptophyta > Magnoliopsida > Asparagales > Orchidaceae > Vanilla > Vanilla planifolia. The sequence goes on along the minus strand of JAIUJO010001494.1, from coordinate 159,526 downwards.
CTTCTTTTTTTCTTCTTCTTCTTATTCGTATTCTTCTTAATTCTTCTTCTTCTTCTTCTTCCTCCTTTTATTCTCCTTTTTCCCATTTTACTCCTTCTCCTTCTTCATCTTGTTGTTGTTGTCGTTCTTCTTCTTTTTCTTCTTCTTCTTCTTCTTCTTCTTCTTCTTCTTCTTCTTCTCCTTCTCCTTCTGCTTCTTCTTTGTCCTCTTCTTCTTCTTTGTTGTCTGCTTCTTCTTCTTCTTCTTTGTCTTCTGCTTCTTCTTCCTCTTCTTCTTCTTTATCTCCTTCTTCTTCTTCATATTCTGCTTCTTTGTCTTCATCTTCTTCTTCAACATCATCCTCTTCTTCTACTTCTTTTTCTTTTTCTTCTTCTTTTCCTTCTTCCTCTTCTTCGTCTTCTTCTACTACTTGTATGTCTTCTTTTTCTTCTTCTTATTCTTCTTCCTTTTCTTCTTCTTCTCCTCTTTTTACACTTTCTTCTCCATCTTCTCCTTCTTCTTCTTCTTCATCATCTTCTTCTATTTCTTCTTCTACTTCTTTTCTTAGTCTTCTTCTTCTACTTCTTCTTCTTAGTCTTCTTCTTCTACTTCTTCTTCTATTTCGTCGTCATCGCCACTTCTTCAACTGCTTCATCTTCTTATTTTTCTTCTTCTTCTTCTTCTTCTTCTTCTTTGTCTTCTTCTTCTTCCTCTTCATTGTCTTCTTCTTCTTCTACTTCTTCTTCTTCTTCTTCTTCTTCTTCTTATTCTTCTTATTCTTCCTCTTCTTCTTCTTCTTCTCCTCCACCTCCTCCTTCTCCTTGTTCTTCTTGATCTTCTCCTCCTCCTCCCCCTACTTCTTCTTCTTCTTCTTCTTCTCTTTCTTCTCCATCCTCATCATCTTTTTCTACTTCTCGTTCTTCTCCTTCTTCTTCTCCTCCTCCTTCTTCTTCTTCTTCTTCTACTTCATCTTCTTCTTCTTCCTCTTCTTCTTCTTCTTAGTCTTCTTCTTCTTTCTCATCTTCTTCTTCTTCTTCTGCCTCTTCTTATTCTTATACTTCTTTCTATTAATCTTTTTCTTCATCATCTTCTTCTTCGTCTTCTTCTTCATAATCATCATCATCATCAACTTCTTCTTCTTCCTCTTCTTTCTCGACCTCTTTGATTTTTTCTTCTTCTTATTTCTTCATCTTCTTCTTCATCTTTCCCTTCTTCTTCTCCTTCTTCACCCTCTGCTACATTTTCTTCTTCTTCTTCTTCTTCTTTTTCGTCATCCCCTTTTTCTTCTTCTTCGTTTTTTATCTTGTTCTTCTTCTTCTTCTTTGTTTTCTTTTTCTTCTTCTCCTTCTTTTCCTTCTTCATCATCATCTTCTTCTTCTTCATCCTCTTCTTCTTCTTCTTCTACTTCAACTCCTTCTTATTATTATTATTATTATATTTAATACTATTATTATTGATATTCATCATCTTCTTGTTCTTCTTCTTCTTTCTTGTCCTTCTTCTTCTTCTTCTTCTTCTTCTCCTTCTTCTTCTTCTTCTTCTTCTCCTTCTTCTTCTTATTGTTCTTCTTCTCCTTCTTTTTTGTCTTCTTCTTGTTCTTCTTCTTCTTCTTCTTCTTCCTCGTCGTCGTCTTCTTTTACCTCTTCTTCTTCTTCTTTTTCCTTTTCTTCGTCTTCGTCTTCTTCTTCTTCTTCTTGTTCTTTTTCTTGTTCATCTTCTTCTTCCCTTCTTCGTCTTCATCTTCTTCATCGTCATCTTCTTCTTCTTCTTCGTCCTCATCTTCTACTTCTAATTCTTTTTCCTCTTCTCTTCTTCTTCTTCTTCGTCTTCTTGTTTTCTTCTTCATCTCCTTCTTCATCATCATCATCTTCTTCTTGTTCTTCTTTTTAATCTTCTTCTTCTTCTTCTTCTTTTCCTTCTTCTTCTTTGACATCATCTTCATCTTCTTCGTTATCTTCTTCTTCTTGTTCTTCTTCTTCTTCTTCTTCTTCTACTACTTCTTCTTCTTCTACTTCTTCTTCTACTTCTTCTTCTTCGTCGTCTTCTTCTTCTTCTTCTTCCTCGTCTTCTTCTTCTTCTTTGCCTTCTTCTTCTTCTTCTTCTTCTACTTCTTCTTCTTCTTCTCCTTCACCTTTTTATTCTTCTTCCTCTTCTTCTTCTTCTTCTACGTCTTCTTCTTCTTCTTCTTCTTCTTCTTCTTCTTCTTCTTCTTCTTCTTTTCTGTCTTTTTCTTCGTCTTCTTCTTCTTCTTCTTCTTCATCTTCTTCCTCTTATTCTTCAACTTCTTCTTCTTCTTCCTCCCCTTCTTCTTCTTGTTGTTCTTCTTCTACTTCTTCTTCTTCATCGTTTTCTTCTTTTTCTTCTTCTTCTTCTAATTCTTCTTCTTCTTCTTCTTCTCCTACTTCTTCTTCTACTTCTTCTCCTTCTTCTTCTTCTTCTTCTTCTTCTGCTTCTCCTTCTTTTTTTTCTTCTCGACCTTCTTCTTTTTCTTCTTCTTCTTCTTCTATGTCTTCTTCTCCTTCTTCTTTGTCTTCTTCTTTTTCTTTGTCTTCTCGTTCTTCTTCTTCTTCTTCATCTCCTTCTTCTTCTTTTTCTTCTTGTTTTTCTTCTACTTCTTTTTTTCTTCTTCTTCTTTTTCGTATTCTTCTTACTTCTTCTTCTTCTTCTTCCTCCTTTTCCTCTCCTTCTTCTTATTTTACTCCTACTTCATCTTCTTCTTGTTCTTCTTCAAATTCTTCTTCTTTGTCTTCTTCTTCTTCTTCTTCAACATTATCATCTTCTTCTACTTCTTTTTCTTTTTCTTCTTCATTTTCTTCTTTCACTCCTTTATCTTCTTCTTCTACTTGTATGTCTACTTTTTCTTCTTCATATTCTTCTTCTTCTCCTCGTTTTACTCTTTCTTCTCCATCTTCTCCCTCTTCTTCTTCTTCTATTCCTTCTTCTACTTCTTCTTCTTCTTAGTCTTCTTCTTCCTCTTCGTCTTCTTATTCGTCATCTACTTCTTCAACTTCTTCATCTTCTTCTTCTACTTCTTCTTCTTCATCTTTTTGCTTTTCTTCTTCTTCTTCTTTTTCTTCTTCTTTTTCTTCTTTGTATTCTTCTTCTTCCTCTTCTTCGTCTTCTTCTTCTTCTTCTACTTCTTCTTCTTCTTCTTCTACTTCTTCTTCTTCTTCGTCATTTTCTTTTTCTTCTTCTTCTTCTTCTTCCTCCCCTTCTTCTTCTTCTAATTCTTCTTCTCCTTCTTCTTCTAGTACTTTTTCTTCTTCTTCTTCTTCTTCTTCTTTTATTCGTTTTTTTGTTTCTCTTCTTCGTCTTCTTCTTCGTGTTCTTCTTCTCCTTCTTTCTTCATCATCATCTTCTTCTTCTTCTTCATCTTCTTCCTTTTCATCTTCTTCTACTTTGTCTTCTTTTTCTTCTTCTTCTAGCTTTTCTCCTTATTCTTCTTATTCTAATTCTCCATCTTCTTCTTCTTCTTCTTCTTTTTCTTCTTCTTCTTCTTCTTCTCCTTTTTCTTCTACTTCTTCTTCTTCTTCATCTTCTTCTACTTCTCCTTCTCCTTCTTAATCTTGTCATTCTTCCTATTCATATTCTTCTTCTTCTTCTTCTTCTTCTTCGTCTTCTTCTTCTTCTTCTGTTTTATCTTCTTCATCTTTTCCTTTTTTTTTTCTTCTTCCTCATCATTTTCTTCTTCTTCTTCTTTGTCTTCCTCTTCTTCGCCTTCTTTTTCTTCTTTTTAATGTTCTTCTTTTATGTCTTCCTCTTCTTCGTCTTCTTTTTCTTCTTCAACTTTTTCTTCTTCCACTTCTTCTTCTTCTTCTACTTCCTCTTCTTCTTCTTCCTCTTCTTCTCCATCTTCTTCTTCTCCTTCTTCTTCTTCCTCTTCATCATCATCTTCTTCTGCTTCTACTTCTTTTTCTTCATCTTCTTCTTCTTCTTCTTAATCATCTTCTTCTTCTTCTTCTTCTTCTTCATCTTCTTCGACTTCTTCTTTTTCTTATTCTTCTTCTTTTTCTTCTTCTTCTTCTTCTTCTTCTTCTTCTTCTTTTTCATTATTATTTTCTTATTCTCCTTCTTCTTAATATTCTTCTTCTTCAACATTTTGTTCTTCTACTTCTTCAACTACTTCTTCTTCTTCTTCTTCTTCTTAGTCTTCTTATCCTTCTTCTCCTTGTTCATCTTCTTCTTCTTTTCCATCCTCTTCTTCTTCTTCTTCTCCTTCTTCTTCTTCTTCTTCTTCTTCACTTTCTCCTAGTTCCTCCTTGTCTTATACTTCAATTTTTTTCTTTTCTTCTTTTTCTTTTTTTTCTAGTTTGTCTTCTTCACTTTCTTCTTGTTTTCGATCTTCTCCCTCTTCCTCTTATTATTATTATTATTATTATGATTATTCTTCATCCTCTTCTTCTTCTTCTTCTTTCGCTTCTTCTTCCTCTTCTTCTTCATCTTTTTCTTTTTCTTTTACTTCTTCTTCTTTTTCTTCATCATCTTCTTTTTCTTCTTCTTCTTCTTCTTCTTTGTCACCTTCTCCTCCTTCTACTTCTTATTCATAT
>JAIUJO010001494.1:140000-150000 GCA_023846275.1 Vanilla planifolia | reverse complement strand
CTTCTTCTTTTTCTTCGTCCTCATCTTCTACCTCTTCTTCTTCCTCCTCCTCTTCCTCTTCTTCTTATTCTTCTTCTTCTTTTTCTTCTTGTTTTCTTCTTCATTTCCTTCTTCATCACCTTCTTCATCTTCTTCTTTTTCATCATCTTCTTCTTCTTCTTCATTTCCTTCTTCTTCTTCCACTTCATCTTCATCTTCTTCGTTATCTTCTACTTCTTGTTCTACTTTTTCTTCCTCTTCTACTACTAGTTTTTCTTCTACTACTACTAGTTCTTCTTCTCCTACTTCTTCTTCCTCTTATTCTTCTTCTTCTTCAACTTCGTCTTCTCTTCATCGTTTTCTTCTTCTTCATCTTCTTCGTCTTCTTCTACTTCTTCTTCTTCTTCATCGTCTTCTTCTTCTTCTTCTTTGACTTCTTCTTCTCCATCTCCTTCTTTTTCTTCTTCTTCTTCTTCTACATCTTCTTCTTCTTCTTCACCAATTTCTTCTTCTTCATCTTCTTTTCTTCTTTTGCGTCTTCTTCTTCTTCTTCTTGTTTTTCTTCGTCTTCTTCTTCTTCCACTTCTTAATCTTCTTCTTCTTCTTCTTCTTCGCCTTCTTCTTGTTCTTCCTCTTCTTCTTCTTCTTCTTCTTCTTGTTCTTCTTCTTCTTCATGGTCTTCTTCTTTTTCTTCTTCTTCTTCTTCTTCTTCTTCTTCTTCTCCTACTTCTTATTCTACTTCTTCTTCTTCTTCCTCTTCCTCTTCTTCTTCTCCTTCTTCTTCATTTTTTCTTCTCGTCCTTCTTCTTCTTCTTCTACGTATTCTTCTCCTTCTTATTTGTCTTCTTCTTTTACTTTGTCTTCTCGTTCTTCTTCTTTTTTCTTCTTCTTCTTCTTCATTTGTTTCTTCTTCTTTTTCTTTTACTTCTTTTTATTCTTCTTCTTCTTCTTCATCATCCTCTTCTTCTTTTTCTTCTTCTTCTTCTTCTTTTTCTTCTCCTACTTTTTCTTCTACTTCTTCTTCTACTTCTTCTTCTTCATCTTCTTCTTCTTCTTCTTCTTCTACTTCTTCTACCTCCTCTTCTTCTTCTTCTTTTTTGCCTTCTTCTTTTTCTTCTTCTTCTTCTTCTACTACTACTACTACTACTACTTCTTCTTCTTCTTCTTCACCTTTTTTTTTCTTCTTCTTGTCCTTCTTCTTCTGCGTGTTCTTCATCTTCTTCTTTTTCTTCTACTTCTTCTTCGTCTTTTTCTTCGTCTTCTTCTTCTTCTTCATCATCTTCTTCTTGTTCTTCTTCTTCTTCACCTTCTTCTTCTCTTTCTTCCTCTACTTCTTCTACTTCTTGTTCTTCTTCTTCTTCTTCTTCATCATCTTCTTTTTCTTCTCCTTCTTCTTCTTCTTCTTCGCCTACTTCTTCTTCTTCTACTTCTTCTCTTTCTTCTTCTTCTTTTTATTTCGTTCCTCTTCTTCTTCTTCTTCTTCTGTCATCTTCTACTTCTTATCTATCATCTTCTTTTTCTTTGTCTTCCCATTCTTCTGTTTCTTTTTCTTCTTCTTCTTCTTCTTTTTCTTTATCTTTTTCTTCTTCATTTCTTCTACTTCTTTTTTTCTTCTTCTTCTTATTCGTATTCTTCTTAATTCTTCTTCTTCTTCTTCTTCTTCCTCCTTTTATTCTCCTTTTTCCCATTTTACTCCTTCTCCTTCTTCATCTTGTTGTTGTTGTTGTTGTTGTTCTTCTTCTTCTTCTTCTTCTCCTTCTCCTTCTGCTTCTTCTTTGTCCTCTTCTTCTTCTTTGTTGTCTACTTCTTCTTCTTCTTCTTTGTCTTCTGCTTCTTCTTCCTCTTCTTCTTCTTTATCTCCTTCTTCTTCTTCATATTCTTCTTCTTTGTCTTCTTCTTCTTCTCAACATCATCCTCTTCTTCTACTTCTTTTTCTTTTTCTTCTTCTTTTCCTTCTTCCTCTTCTTAGACTTCTTCTATTACTTGTATGTCTACTTCTTCTTCTTCTTATTCTTCTTCTTTTTCTTCTTCTTCTCCTCTTTTTACACTTTCTTCTCCATCTTCTCCTTCTTCTTCTTCTTCTTCTTCTTAGTCTTCTTCTACTTCTTCTTCTTAGTCTTCTTCTTCTACTTCTTCTTTTTCGTCGTCATCGTCACTTCTTCAACTTCTTCATCTTCTTATTTTTCTTCTTCTTCTTCTTCTTCTTCTTCTTCTTTGTCTTCTTCTTCTTCCTCTTCATTGTCTTCTTCTTCTTCTTCTACTTCTTCTTCTTCTTATTCTTCTTATTCTTCCTCTTCTTCTTCTTCTTCTCCTCCACCTCCTCCTCTTTCTTCTCCTCCTCCTCCCCCTACTTCTTCTTCTTCTTCTTCTTCTCTTTCTTCTCCATCTTCATCATCTTTTTCTACATCTCGTTCCTCCCCTTCTTCTTCTTCTCCTTCTTCTTCTTCTTCTTCTTTGTCTTCTTCTTCTTTCTCATCTTCTTCTTCACCTTCTGCCTCTTCTTATTCTTATTCTTCTTTCTATTAATCTTTTTCTTCATCATCTTCTTCTTCTTCGTCTTCTCCTTCATAATCATCATCATCATCTTCTTCTTCTTCTTCCTCTTCTTTCTCGACCTCTTCGATTTTTTCTTCTTATTTCTTAATCATCTTCTTCTTCATCTTTCCCTTCTTCTTCTCCTTCTTCACCCTCTGCTACCTTTTCTTCTTCTTCTTCTTCTTCTTTTTCGTCATCCACTTTTTCTTCTTCGTTTTTTATCTTGTTCTTCTTCTTCTTCTTTGTTTTCTTTTTCTTCTTCTTCTCCTTCTTTTCCTTCTTCATCATCATCTTCTTCTTCTTTGTCGTCTTCTTCTTCTTCTTCTACTTCAACTCATTATTATTATTATTATTATTATATTTAATACTATTATTTTTGATATTCATCATCTTCTTGTTCTTTTTCTTCTTTCTTCTCCTTCTTCTTCTCCTTCTTCTTCTTCTTCTTCTTCTTCTTCTTCTTCTCCTTCTTCTTCTTCTTCTTCTTCTTCTCCTTCTTCTTCTTATTGTTCTTCTTCTCCTTCTTTTTTGTCTTCTTGTTCTTCTTCTTCTTCTTCTTCTTCTTCTTCGTCGTCGTCTTCTTTTACTTCTTCTTCTTCTTCTTCTTCTTCACCTTCACCTTCTTCTTCTTCTTCTTGTTCTTATTCTTGTTCATCTTCTTCTTCCCTTCTTCGTCTTCATCTTCTTCATCATCATCTTCTTCTTCTTCTTTGTCCTCATCTTCTACTTCTAATTATTTTTCCTCTTCTCTTCTTCTTCTTCTTGTTTTCTTCTTCATCTCCTTCTTCATCATCATCTTCTTCTTCTTCTTCTTTTTAATCTTCTTCTTCTTCTTCTTCTTTTCCTTCTTCTTCTTCGACATCATCTTCATCTTCTTCGTTATCTTCTTCTTCTTGTTCTACTTCTTCTTCTTCTTCTACTACAACTTCTTCTTCTTCTACTTCTACTTCTACTTCTTCTTCTTCCTCGTCTTCTTCTTCTTCTTTGCCTTCTTCTTCTTCTTCTTCTACTTCTTCTTCTTCTCCTCACCTTTTTTATTCTTCTTCTCTTCTTCTTCATCTTCTACGTCTTCTTCTTCTTCTTCTTCTTCTTCTTCTTCTTTCTGTCTTTTTCTTCGTCTTCTTCTTCTTCTTCTTCATCATCTTCTTCCTCTTATTCTTCGACTTCTTCTTCTTCTTCCTCCCCTTCTTCTTCTTCTTGTTCTTCTTCTACTTCTTCTTCTTCATCTTTTTCTTCTTTTCTTCTTCTTCTTCTAATTCTTCTTCTTCTTCTTCTCCTACTTCTTCTTCTACTTCTTCTCCTTCTTCTTCTTCTTCTTCTTCTTCTTCTTCTGCTTCTCTTTCTTCTTCTTTTTTTTCTTCTCGTCCTTCTTCTTCTTCTTCTTCTTCTTCTTCTTCTTCTATGTCTTCTTCTCCTTCTTATTTTGTCTTCTTCTTTTTCGTTGTCTTCTCGTTCTTCTTCTTCTTCATCTAATTCTTCTTCTTTTTCTCTGTTTTTCTTCTACTTCTTTTTTTCTTCTCCTTCTTATTCGTATTCTTCTTACTTCTTCTTCTTCTTCTTCTTCCTCCTTTTCCTCTCCTTCTTCTCATTTTACTCCTACTTCATCATCTTCTTCTTGTTCTTCTTCATATCTTCTTCTTTGTCTTCTTCTTCTTCTTCTTCAACATTATCTTCTTCTTTTACTTCTTTTTCTTTTTCTTCTTCATTTACTTCTTTCACTCCTTTATCTTCTTCTACTTGTATGTCTACTTTTTCTTCTTCATATTCTTCTTCTTCTCCTCGTTTTACTCTTTCTTCTCCATCTTCTCCCTCTTCTTCTTCTTCTTCTATCCTTCTTCTACTTCTTCTTCTTCTTAGTCTTCTTCTTCCTCTTCTTCTTCTTCTTCTTCTTCTTCTTCTTCGTCATCTACTTCTTCAACTTCTTCATCTTCTTCTTCTTCATCTTTTTTCTTTTCTTCTTCTTCTTTCTTCTTTTTCTTCTTCTTTTCTTCTTTGTATTCTTCTTCTTCATCTTCTTCGTCTTCTTCTTCTTCTTCTTTTACTTCTTCTTCTTCTTCGTCATTTTCTTTTTCTTCTTCTTCTTCCCCTTCTTCTTCTTCTAATTCTTCTCCTTCTTCTTCTTCTACTACTTTTTTCTTCTTCTTCTTCTTTTATTCGTTTTTTTGTTTCTCTTCTTCGTCTCTTCTTCGTGTTCTTCTTCTCCTTCTTCTCATCTCTTCTTCTTCTTCTTCTTCATCTTCTTCCTTTTCATCTTCTTCTACTTTGTCTTCTTCTTCTTCTTCTTCTTCTTCTATCTTTTCTCCTTATTCTTCTTGTTTCTATTCTCCATCTTCTTTCTCTTTCTTCTTCTTCTTCTCTTCCTCTTCATCTTGTTTCTTCTTCTCCATCTTCTTCTTCAACTTCTTCTTTTTCTTGATCTTCTTCATCTTTTTATTTATCCTTTTCTTCTTCGTCTTCTTCTTCTTCTTTATCATCATTTTTCTTTGACTTCTTTCTCCTTCTTCTTCATCATCTTGTTCTCCTTCTTCTCCTTTTATCTTCATCTTCTTCACGACATTCTTCTTCTTCTTCATCTCCTTCGTCTTCTTCTTCTTCTTGTACTACTACTACTACTACTACTTGTACTTCTCTTTCTTGATCTTGTTCTTCTTCTTCTTCTTCTAATTCTTCTTTCTTTTCCTTCTCCACTTCTTATTCTTCTTCTTTTTCTCCTTCCTCTTCTCTCCTTCTTCTTGTTCTTATTCTTCTTCTTCTTCTTCACCATCTTATTCTTCTTCTTCTTCTTCTTCTTCTTCTTCTTCTTTTCCTTCTTCTTCTTCGACTTTATCTCATCTTCTTCGTTATCTTCTTCTCTTGTTCTACTTCTTCTTCTTCTACTATTTCTTCTTCTTCTACTTCTTCTTCCTCCTTATTATTATTCTTCTTCTTCTACTTCTTCTTCCTCTTATTCTTCTTCTCTTCTTCTATTTTCATCTTCATCTTCGTCTTTGTCTTCTTCTTCTTCTTCTTCTTCTTCTTCTTCTTCGCCTTCGTCTTCTTCTTCTACTTCTTCTTCTTCCTCGTCTTCTTCTTCTTCTTTGCCTTCTTCTTCTTCATCTTCATCTTCTTCTACTGCTACTACTACTCTCTTCTTCTTCATCATCAACATCATCATCTTCTTCTTCTTCTTCTTTTTCTTCTACATGTCCTTCTTCATTTTCTTCTCTTCTTCTTCGTCTTTTCTTGTCGTCTTCTTCTTCTTCTTCTTCTTCCTTCTTCTTTGCCTCTTCTTCTGCTTCTTCTTGTTCTTGTTCTTCTTGTCTTCTTCTTCTTCTTCTTCTTCTTCTTCATCGTGTTCTTCTTTTTCTTCTTCTTCTTCTCCTACATCTTCTTCTTCTTTTTCTCTTTCTTCTTCTTCTCCTTCTTTTTTTCTTCTCGTCCCTCTTCTTGTTCTTCTTCTTCTTCTATCTCTTCTTCTCCTTCTTATTTGTCTTCTTCTTTTCTTTGTCTTCTTGTTCTTCTTCTTCTTATTTTTCTTTTTCTTCTTCTTCTTCTTCTTCTTTTTCTTCTACTTTTTCTTCTACTTCATCATCTTTTTTTCTTCTTCTTCTGCTTCTTCTTCCTCTTTTTCTTCTGCTTCTTCTCATTTTACTCCTCCTCTTCATCTTCTTCTTATTCTTCTTCTTCATCTACTTCTTCTTCTTCTTCTCCTTCTTCATCTTCTTCTTTCTCTTCTCCTTCTTCTTCTTCTTCTTCTTCTTCATTTTTCTCTTCTACTTCTCCTTATTCTTCTTCTTCTTCTTCCTCCTTCATCCTCCATCTTCTTTCTCTTTTCCTTCTTCTTCATCTCCTTCTTCCTCCTCTTCTTCTTCTTCTTTTCTCATCCCTTTTCTTCACTACTTCTTTTTTTTCTTATTTTCCTCTTTTTCTTCTTCTTCAATTTCTTCTTCATCTACTTATTCTTCTTCTTCTTTGTCTTCTTCTTCTTCTTCTTCTTCTTCTTCTTCTTCTTTGGCTTCTTCTTCCTCTTCGACTTCTTCTTCTTCTTTTTCTTCTTCTTCTTCTTCATCTTCTTCATCACCTTCTTCTGTTTCTTTTTCTCTTCATTTTCTTCTCTTCTTCTTCTCCTCCTCCTTCTTTTTCATCTTCTTATTCAACTTATTCTTCTTCTTCTTCTGCTTCTTCTTCAACCTCATCATCATATTCTTCTTCTTCTTCTTCTTCTGCTTCTTCTTCTTCTTCTACTTCTTCTTGCTCTCCTTCTTCTTCTCCTTATTTTCTTTTTCTTCTCTCTTCTTCCCTTCTTGGTCTCCTTCTCCTCTTTTTCTTCTTCTTCTTCTTCTCCATCATTATCATCATCATCATCATCTTCTTCTTCTTCTTCTTCTTCTTCGTCTTCTTCTTCTTCTTCATCATCTACTTCGCCGTCTTCTTTGTCTTCTTCTTCTTTTTTCATCTTCCTTTTCTACTTCCTCTTCTCTTCACCTACTTCTTCTTCTTCATCTTCGTCTTCTTCTTCTTCTTCTACTTCTTCTTCTTCTTCTTCATCGTCTTCCTATTCTCATCTTCTTCTTCTATGTCTTCATCTTATTTTTCTTCTTCTTCTTCTACTTCATCATCTTCTTCTTGTTTTTCCTCCTCTTCTTCTACTTCTTCTTCATCTTCTTTTTCTCATTCTTCTTCTTTGTCTTCTTCTTCTTCTTTCTCTTCTCTGTCATTCTTTTCTTCTTTGTCTTTCCTTCTTCTTCTACTGCTACTTCTTCTACATTTTTTCTTCTTCTCTTCTTCTTCCTCTTATTCTACTTTTTCATCTACCTCTTCTTCTTCTTCTTCAACATCATCATCTTCTGCTTCTTCTTCTTCTTCTTCACCTTCTTCATCTTCTTCTTCTTCTCTTCCTCTTCATCTTCTTGTATTCATCTACTTATTCTTCTTCTTCTTCTTTGACTTCTTCTTCTTCTCTTTTTCTTCTTCTTTTACTTCTACTTCTTCTTATTCTTCTTAATACTTATTATTATTCTTCTATTTCTACATTTTCTTCTTCTTCTTCATTTTCTTCTACTTATTCTTCTTCTTCTTCTTCGACTACTTCTCTTCTCTTTCATCTTCTTCTTCTAGTTGTTGTTCTTCTTCTCATTTTTTTCTTCTTCTTTTACTTCTACTTCTTCTTCTTAATCTTCTTACTACTACTTCTTTTTCTTTTTACTCTTCTTTTTCTTGTTGTTGTACTTCTTGTTCTCCTTGTTTTGGTTGTTCTTTTTTTTCTACTCCATCTCCTTCTTCTTCTGCTACTAATTGTTCTCCTTTTTATTCTACTTCTTCAAATTCTTCTTCTTCTTCTTATTATTTTCTTCTTCTTCTTCTTTCTCTCGTCCTATTTCTTCTCCTTCTTCTCTTTCTTCTCCTTCCTCTTCTCCCTCTTCTTTTTCTTCTTCTTCTTCTTCTTCTTCTTTCTCTACCTCTTCCTTTCTTCGTCTTCTTCTTCTTCTTCTTCATGTTTTGCTTCTTCTTCATCTTCCTATTCTCCTTCTTCTTTCACTTCGCCTTTTACTTCTTCTTTTTCTTCTTCAAATTTTTCTTCTTCATCTTCTTCTTATTCCTCATCTTTGTCTTCTTCTTCTTCTTCTTCTTCTTCCTCCTCCTCTTCTTCTTCTTCTTCTTATTCTTCTTCTACTTCTTGCTTCTTTTCCTTTGTCTTCCTCTTGTTCCACTTCTACTTTATCTTCTTCTTCTACTCCTTCTTCGTCATCTGTTTCTTCTACATCTTCTTCCTTCATCATCATCATCATCATCATCATCTTCTTCTTCTTCTCCAACTTCTTCTTCTTCCACTACTTATTCTTCTTCTTCTATGTCTTCTTCCTCTTCTTCTTTGCCTTCTTCTTCTTGGTCTTCTTCATCATTTTATTCTTCTAATTCTTCTTCTTCTTCTTTTTCTTCTTCTTCTTCTTCTTCATCATCTTCTTCTTATTATCTTTCTTCTTCTTCTTCTTCGTCTTCCTCTTCTTCATCCTCCTCTTCTTCCTCCTCATCCTTATTTTCTTCATCTTCTTCTTTTTCTTCTACTTCTACTTCTTCTTCTTCTTCTTCACCTTCTGCTTCATTTTCATCATCATCATCTTCATCTTCTACTTCTTCTTCTTCTCCTTCTTCTTGTTTTCTTCATTTTCTTCTTGTTCTTAGTCTTCTTCTTGGTCTTCTTCCCCAACTTTTTCTTCTTTTGTTGTTCTTTTTTGTCTTCTTCTTCTTCTTCTTTTTCTACTTCTTCATCTTTGTCTTCTTCTTCTTTGCCTTCTTCTTATTCTTCTTATTCTTCTTGTTCATCTTCTTCTTCTCCTTCTCCTCCATCTTCTCTTTCTTTTCTTTCATGTTCATGCTCTTCTTCTTCTTCATCATCTTATTATTCTGCTTCTTCTACTTCTTTTTCCTCTTCCTCTTCTTCTTCTTCTTCTTCTTCTTCTTTTTCTTCATCTTCTTCTTCTTCTTCTTCTTCATCCATTTCTTCTTTGCCTTCTTCTTTTATTCTTCTTCTCCTTCTTCTTAATCTTCTTCTCTTTTTTCTTCTTCTATCTTTATCTTCTTCTTCTTCTTCTTCTCCCTCTTCTTCTTCTTCTACTTTATATTCTTCTTCTTCTTCTTCTTCTTATTCCACTTCTTCTTTGTCTCCATCTTTTTCTTCTTCTTCTTCTACTACTACTACTTCTTTTGCTTCTTGTCCTTCTTCATCCTCTTCTTCTTATTCTTCTTCTTCTTCTTCTTCTCCATCTTCTTCTTCTTCTTTGTCTTCTTCTTCTTCTTCAGCTTTTTCTTCTTCTTCTTCTTCGTCATCTTTTTGTTTTTCTTTTAATACTTCTTTTTCTTCATATTCTTCTGCTTCTTCTTCTTCATCATCTTTTTCTTCTTCTTCTTCTTCTTCTTCTTCTTCATCTTTTTCTTTTTTTCTTCTTGTTAATCATTTTCTTCTTCTTCGTCTTCCTCTTCTTCGTCTTCCTCTCCTTCTTTTTCATGTTCTTCTTTTACGTCTTCCTCTTCTTCTGTTTCTTCTTCTTCAACTTTATCTTCTTCCCCATTTCTTCTTCTCCTTCTTCTTCTTCTTCTTCTTCTTCTTCTTCTTATTCTTTGTCGTCTTCTCCTTCTTCACATCTTCTACTTCTTATTCTTATCTTCTTCTTCTTCTTCTTCTTCTTCTACTCCAACTTCTTCTTTTTCTTATTATTCTTCTTTCTCTTCTTCTTCTTCTTTTTCTTCTTCTTCTCCTTCTTCTTCTTCTTCTTCTTATACTTCTTCTCAATATTCTTCTTCTTCTACAACATTTTCTTCTTCTTCTTCTTCTTCTTCTTCTTCAACTTCTTCTTCTTCTTCTTCTTCTTAGTCTTCTTATCCTTCTTCTTCCATTTCATCTTCTTCTTCGTTGCCTTCTTCTTCTCCTTCTGCATCTTCTCCTTCTTCTTCTTCTACTACTTCTTCTTCTTAACCTTCTTCTACTTCTTCTTTGTCTCCTAATCCT
>JAIUJO010001494.1:132500-135000 GCA_023846275.1 Vanilla planifolia | reverse complement strand
TTCTTTTTCTTACTCTTCTTCTTCTTCTTGTTGTTCTTCTTTATCTTCTTCTTCTTCTTCTTCTACATCTTCTTCTTCTTCTTCTCCTTCTTTGTCTTCCTTCTGTACTTCTTCTTCTTTTTCTTCTTCCTTTTCTTCTTCTTCATCATCATCTTCTTCTTCTTCATCTTCTTCTTCTTCTACTTCTTCTTTTCTTCCTCTTCTTTTTCTTCCTCTTCTTTTTCTTCTTCTTCGTCTACCTCTACTTCTTTCACCTCTTCTTTTTCTTCTTCTTTCTTCTTCTTCTACACCTATATCTTCTTCTTCTACTTCTTCTTCGTCTACTTCTTCTTCTACTTGTTGTTCTTCTTCAACCTCTTCTTCTTCTTCACCTTCTTCTTCTTCTTCTTCCTTTTCTTCTTCTTCATCACCTTCTTCTTCTTCTTCTTCTTCTTCTTCGTATTCTTCTTCTTCTTCTTCTTCTTCTTCTTCTTCTTCTTCTTCTTCTTTTTATTCCTCTTATTCTTCTAATTCTTCATCACCATCTTATTCTTCTTCTTCTTCTTCTTCTTCTACTTCTTTTTCACCTTCTCGTTCTTCTTCTTCTTCTTCATCTTCTTCTTCGTCTACTTCTCCTTCTTCTTCGTCTTCTTCTTGTTCGTCTTTTTCATCTTCTACTTTTTTGTCTTCTACTTCTCTTCTTCTTCTTCTTCTTCTTCTTCTACTTCGTCTTCTCTTCTTCTTCTTCTCCTTCTTCTTCTTTTTCTTATTCTTCTTCTCTTTCTTCTTCTTCTTTTTCTTCTTCTCCATCTTCTTCTTCTTCTTCTTCTTTTGCTTCTTCTTCTTCTTCTTCATCATCATCTTGTTCTTCTTTTACTTCTCCTTCTTCTTCTTCTTCTTCTTCTTCTTCTTCTTCTTCTTTTCTTCTTCACCTTCTTCTACTTCTTCTTGGTGTTCTATTTCTATTTCTTTCTTTTCTTCTTCTTCTTCTTATGCTACTTTTACTTTGACTTCTTCACCTTCTTCTTCTTCTCCTTCTTCTCCCTCTTCCTCTTCTTCTTCTTCTTGTCCTTATTCTTCGTCCTCTTCTTCTTCTTCTTCTTTGGCTTCTTCATCTTCTTCTTCTTCTTAATCTTCTTCTTCTTCTTCTTCTTCTTCTTCT
The DNA here is from genome assembly GCA_023846275.1 of Vanilla planifolia. Classification (NCBI taxonomy): domain Eukaryota; kingdom Viridiplantae; phylum Streptophyta; class Magnoliopsida; order Asparagales; family Orchidaceae; genus Vanilla; species Vanilla planifolia. The sequence continues at coordinate 133,859 of JAIUJO010001494.1, read as the reverse complement.
TCATCTTCCTCTTCTTCATATTCTTCTTCTTCTTCTTCTTCTTCTTCTTCTACTTCTCCTTCTTCTTCGTGTTCTTCTTCTTCTTCTTCTTTTTCATCCTCTAATCTTTTGTTTTCTTCTTCTGTTGTTCTTTTTTGTCTTCTTCTTCTTCTTCTTTTTCTACTTCTTCATCTTTGTCTTCTTCTTCTTTGCCTTCTTCTTATTCTTCTTATTCTTCTTGTTCATCTTCTTCTTCTCCTTCTCCTCCATCTTCTCTTTCTTTTCTTTCATGTTCATCCTCTTCTTCTTCTTCATCATCTTATTATTCTGCTTCTTCTACTTCTTTTTCCTCTTCCTCTTCTTCTTCTTCTTCTTCTTCTTCTTTTTCTTCATCTTCTTCTTCTTCTTCTTCATCCATTTCTTCTTTGCCTTCTTCTTTTATTCTTCTTCTCCTTCTTCTTAATCTTCTTCTCCTTTTTCTTCTTCTATCTTTATCTTCTTCTTCTTCTTCTTCTCCCTCTTCTTCTTCTTCTACTTTATATTCTTCTTCTTCTTCTTCTTCTTATTCCACTTCTTCTTTGTCTCCATCTTTTTCTTCTTCTTCTTCTACTACTACTACTTCTTCTTTTGCTTCTTGTCCTTCTTCATCCTCTTCTTCTTATTCTTCTTCTTCTTCTTCTTCTCCATCTTCTTCTTCTTCTTTGTCTTCTTCTTCTTCTTCAGCTTTTTCTTCTTCTTCTACTTCGTCATCTTTTTGTTTTTCTTTTAATACTTCTTTTTCTTCATATTCTTCTGCTTCTTCTTCTTCATCATCTTTTTCTTCTTCTTCTTCTTCTTCTTCTTCTTCTTCATCTTTTTCTTTTTTTCTTCTTGTTAATCATTTTCTTCTTCTTCGTCTTCCTCTTCTTCGTCTTCCTCTCCTTCTTTTTCATGTTCTTCTTTTACGTCTTCCTCTTCTTCTGTTTCTTCTTCTTCAACTTTATCTTCTTCCCCATTTCTTCTTCTCCTTCTTCTTCTTCTTCTTCTTCTTCTTCTTCTTATTCTTTGTCGTCTTCTCCTTCTTCACATCTTCTACTTCTTATTCTTATCTTCTTCTTCTTCTTCTTCTTCTTCTACTCCAACTTCTTCTTTTTCTTATTCTTCTTCTTTCTCTTCTTCTTCTTCTTTTTCTTCTTCTTCTCCTTCTTCTTCTTCTTCTTCTTATACTTCTTCTTCTCAATATTCTTCTTCTTCTCAATATTATTCTTCTTCTACAACATTTTCTTCTTCTTCTTCTTCTTCTTCTTCTTCTTCTTCTTAGTCTTCTTATCCTTCTTCTTCCATTTCATCTTCTTCTTCGTTGCCTTCTTCTTCTCCTTCTGCATCTTCTCCTTCTTCTTC